>CM028243.1:57946174-58415990 GCA_016432835.1 Brassica nigra
CTGCCGGATCAGCGGATTCTTCGACAGCTCTTTGTAGCCGATTTCTCGTTTGTTGTACACGCCAAACGAGAATTCAGAAATAAGATCTCTTTCGCTTCTATTCTTACGATTTTTATTTTTACTTAATTTTAATCTCCATTGATTGTATCGCAGGTGGCCCAGCAGATATCCCGACCTCGACGGAAGATCGGGTTAACTCGGTTTTCTCCACAAATCGCTTATCTAAAATTGACGCTGTGAATTTTGGTTCCTAACGGTAAGAGATCGCCTCGCCTGAAAGCAGCAAACTGGATAATCGCCGTGAAGGGGATCGTCCCGAGGCAGATGTACGCCGCGGCTTATTAAAGGGAAGGAGCGACGTAATTAAATCGTAAGAACCCGCAAGTAGAGGTTCTCGCATGAGCTCGAGAACTTCACAACCACAAGGCTATTGGGGATTACCGCTGAAGTGTCGGCACGGGATCTTACGACGGCTCACGATTATTCCTACAACGCCGAAAGTACGCGAGGCAGTCTCGCGAGATGACTGAGAGGAATAGACTTCAGGATCCCAGATCGAGTGAAGGATCTGGGAACAATGGAATTCGATCCATGTTTCTCCTGACACGGTAGAAGCCGAGAAGCGGAGTTCCCGATGCGAGACGGGTGAGGTGGATCAACCGGGCGCTCTAATCGCGAAATGACCAGTCGCTCGGAAGATCAATGACGGGGTCTTTGATCGCTTATCGACCTGAAAGGTTCCCTGTGACTTGTTCAGTAGTGCCCTCTATCCTTGCGGATATAATTCGGATTTGATGTTGTCTCCAGCCCGGCGGCCGCTTTTATGTGTAGTGGACTGGCCGTATGTGGCTCAATCACGCTTCTGTGACTTTTATAATGAACTTGTATTTCGCTTTAAGAGCATGTTTTATTCGTATAATAGGGCCGCGAAGTTGTCATCATCTCACGACCTAACTCGGCTGAACGGCTATATCCGGGCGATCTGTTTCGAGAGTTTTCCGCAGCGCATGTTTGCGGGATTTCTGGAGATGCGCTAACAATAGCCAAGAGGCAAATTTTGGGATCTCGTGATCAGGTGTTTGATACTATGCCGAGATGTTGTAGAGACCAGTGTATTGGTTAAGGACAAAACCTAGGTCTACTCACACGGTTTTGTGTGATGACTACTCGACTTATGTTTCCGTGATCGCTCTAATTCTGATTCTGTCCCGCTTTTAAAGTCTCATGTATATGTCTCGGGCTTATATGACTCAGATGGTAGAATCAAGCATCTCTTCGAGGATAATTTTAAAGTTCCCGAAAGTTCTGACCAAAATTTTGGTTTTCTTTTATAGCTTCATTTTATCCTAGTCTGATAAGAGGATCCATCCTTTGATGGATCTAGGAGCATTTGTTTAAGACGGCTAGAGTGTTCGGCGGGCCAATCGACGCCGCTTGTATTTTAAAGTCGCTAATTGATTGATAGCATTTTTTCGAGGTCTAGGCGACGCCTCGCTTTCCTCCCTTTGAAATGAGTTCAGGTTTCTGGTTCTGGTCAGGAGTCAAAATTGACGATGCACCAGAACGCTGCCATGGCGGAGTTGATCCATTTTGAGAACGAGATGATTGTTTACGACGTGGGAATTTTATGAAATTCCAGTCGTAATCTTTATTGCCGAAAAGTTTTGAAATATCGAAAGTACAAGGAAAACGCTTTAAGGTAGCGTGGAGCATACGAAAGCATTCGTGATATAACACCTCCCCCATTTTGGGAGGGGATAGCTGAACTTGTCGCTAGACAAGTTGCCTACGTGATTCTCGGGATCAAGCCATCTCAGAAGTTCTGCTGGGTCGCGAAAGTGTGCTTTACTCGCTGTCTTCGCGCCGACGATAAGTCGCTGGATCAACGCCATCTACCGGTTTTTCTCCTCCGACTGGATGGAGCGCTAGGTTCAAATTATTATTTCCTTCGCCGCTTGAGTTGGCGATTTCTGATCTTCTTGTTTCGAGCTTTCAGTCGGAGCCTGAGTTAGCTTTGTTCCGCTTGGGTTTTACCATTGCGGTCGGATTTGCCGCAGCTTGTGCTCGCCAGGAAGCAACGCCTCGACTCTTTTGCATCCCCAGATCGTGGCTTAATTCGCTGTTGGTCGGAAATATGATGCCTAGGTGATAAGTCGAGAGGACCGCTTTCATGGTGTTTAGCCAAGGTGTGCCAATGATGGCGTTGAAGATGGCCGGGTGACCGACAACCGCGAAATCGATGATTTTGGTCACTCCTTCGCTTACAGGAAGTTGGATCGATCCTGTTGATGTAGTCCCCGAAATCAGTCAGGGTTTGGGCGATGGCACGACTTCTCCCAACGGGATGCTCATTCTCCTGAGAGTGTCGCGGAACATAACATTGACTGTGCTACCCGTATCGATGAGAACCCTTTCGACCTCTAGATCTCTTATGACGAGATCGATCACGAGTGGATCACAGTGAGTCTGGTTGATTCCGCTGGCCTCTTCTTCGTCGAACGTGATCGTTTCGCTTGGAGGATTGCCTGGCTCAAACCTGATCGGCGAGTTTGCGCTAGCTTCGGCTTTGTGCAGGGAGGTTTTGATGGATGAGACAGTATCGCCGCAGTACTGTGATCCTCCGATGATCATGTTTATCCTGCGACGATTATTGTCGTTGCCTCTTTCATCGTGCCTTCTCCCGCGCTTTTCTCCTGATTGAGACGAGTTCTCTGCCTGAGGAGATTTATCGTTCTTTGGGAGACGGTCGGAGTCGAGGATGAGGTCCTTCATGCTGGTCACCTTGACGAGATCTCCTGCCAGCAGTCTGGTGGCTAATCTTGCCCCTAGAACTTTGCAGTTCACAGTCGAGTGGCTTCTCGTTTGGTGAAAATCGTAGGAGGTGTTCTCATTGTAATTCGGATTCCCGGTCCATGTGTTGCCCGTCGTCCGGCCGTGCTCTGATCCAGAGTTGATGGCATAGTTGTGGGCGCCTTGTTTCTCTTCTTCCACGTGATGGAGGCTCTTGTCATTACGGGGGTTTCTTCTTTTCGATTTCTGGTCAGCCCCATGATCTTTCGACGATGTCTTCGTCGGCTTCAGTTTCTGCGACAAGACTTCACTTCCTCGATGATAATGTAGTCTGTGGTCTGTCAGCCCTGGATCGTCCGTGGCTTTTCCAAGGTTATCCACTTTCTAAGTTTCGAATTTGTACCAGAGTGTTTTCGAGCGCCGATTGCAACTCCGCACTTATTCCGCTGACCCTAGCCATTGCGGTTTTGAACCGCTTAATGAAGTCACGGAGGATTCGCTTTCTCCCTGATAGACTCCAGAGATCGACGTCGGAAGTTTCTTGATAGATGAACATCGGCATTTCTTGAGAAATTCGGCTGAAGTTGGCAGAAACTTCCGATGGAATTTTGTCTTAGACGAGAACCACTAGAGTGTGGCCGGGTTCTCGACGAAGAGGCGCATTCGCCGCATCCCTTTCGCTGTCCTTGAACCTGGCTCTTCCATCGCTATGGAAGGCTTGTAAGCGCTTCTGGGATCAGTTGTACTGTCAGTAGCCACTTTCACCTTTCCGACCTGAAACCTTAGTCTCGGTGATCCGAAAGGTGAAAGGCGCCGAGCCTCTTCCAGCAGCAGGTCAACTGCGCAGCGCTAGTAGTGTGATGGATTTGAGATTTCACCGCTTTAACTTCTGCCACCGCTTCATGAGATGGTCGTGGAGATAGCAAATCTCGGATTCTCGCTAGCAGATTTCCAACTTTTCGGCGCTTGCTGCGACCACGACGAAGTTTGTCCTCGCTAGCTCTTCCTCGCTTGTCCCGTGAAGATCGCCTCTTCCTCCCCGACATGGGATCGCCAATTTGGGAGTCATCCTGAGCTGCGTGGTTCCCAGGCGACGCTGGATGTCGACATGCTCCATGTTGTCTGCATCGTTGTCCGCAACGGAGGTGGAAGATCCTTCAGCGTTGGCTGCGCGCCAGGAAGGATTGTTTCGGCTGAATGTTACCCGACGGGCCTTTTCGGGCGATTATGCTTGGTTTCCTGGAGTCGCAAAATCTAGCCTCCTGCCGCTTAACGCCTACTCTGGTCCCTGCTGTTAAGGTTTCGACCGTTTAGTGAGAGAATTCATGAGTTTTCCCGTTCGTCCGACCTTTCGGGCGGAAGCGTAACAGTTCCTTCATCTGGTCGAACATCACGGTGTTTGAGTCTGCAGTGACCGTCGGCGCGTTTCCAGCCGGTGTGGTCTCAACGTTTGCGTCGATGGGAAGTCCATCGCACGTTGGTTGGTTTTTGTCACCGATTCCAGGCATGTCTGATCGAGCGCGAAGTGGTCGAGAGTTGATTAATCCGATCCTCCTTCTGTAGGAGGAAGCAAGGACAAGGTATGGGGCTACCTCCCAACTGTATGTGGTTTGGCTAGTTCAGAGAGTGAAAATGAAAGAGAGAATGGAACTGATGCTGAGGAGGAAGCAAGGACAAGGTATGGTGCTACTCTCCCAATTGTATGTTGTTTGGCTAGTTCAGAGAGTGAAAATGAAGAGGATAATGGAACTGATGCTGGTGAATATCCAGATTCTCCTGTTGATACTTTGAAGAGGGCAAACTTCAACAAGAAAGATGATAAACGCATGTGCTAGAAAGAAAAAAGAAGTGTGGCTGACTATGACAAGCCTCCATACCTGTGGCTTATGCAGACGTTTAACAATGGCTTACTTGTTCAAATATCAATTGTTGAGGTATGTTCTAAATAATTCAGTATGATGTGAAGTTTAATGTGGTAGTCCACTAAAACAAGCAGCAATATGCACTGAGCCAAAATGTGGTTGGAGAATTTATTGTTCCATGAAAACCAATCAGAAAGTGGATGGTTAAAATCTATGAGGACAAGCACAATATGGTGCCTACAGAAGGCAAGGATGCTGAAACAAGGTACTCACTACAAGAAAATGGCTTTATTAGCGGATCTAAAATGATATCTATCAATACGATAATAGTTTATGAAGCATGTATCATCGCCTCGGATAATAGGTCAAACACTTTAGATAGCGTTTTTATGCCTATCTTTGTTCCGCCAACGATAGCACTTTTCTATCCGCTATTAAATATTCTTTAATAGTGTATAATTTTGTTATTATTTATATTATAAAAAAATTTTAAAAATAAAAATTTTAAAATACAAATTTAAAAACATAATTAAAATTTAAACTCGTTTATATATTTAAATTTTTTATTAAATAAAATGATTTATAATTAAACCGTTTACAATAAAATATGATTTACAAATTAAAAGTATTAAATCATATAAAAACCAAAAACCTAAACAAAGATTAAACCTAATTACTATATACAAAGAGCAAGTTGATTCTACACTATTCTCTCCAGTGCTCCCTCGAGAGAAGTTTTTACACCTTTGTCCATAGACTCCTCTCTGGGTTTAACCCGCACGGTTATTTCCTGTGTGGGGTAATTCTTGCTCGAGATCTAAGTAACTTTTCAAATTCTTTCTCGCTTTAGTAGTTACCTAACGGTCCTTCACCAGCTCCACCCCATCCAAACCGGTATCTGGTCGCTGTTCACTGGTTCATCCCTCGACACTGGCCGGAGGGTCAGCCAGATCCCTGTGCCGATGCTACACTCACGGAAGACTTCTTTGCTCGAGTTCTGCTTCTACCAGCCCTTTATCCGGGAGATATGACTGGAACCTCTTAAAAGCTCATTACTTTGGTTGATATAACCTCCTTTCTATGTGTGGAAGAAGCAATACAGTTGATTACCATTCACTCCTGCTACAACCAACCGCATTTACTACTGTATTAAGACCAAGAAGCTCTCCGGTAAATCTTCTGAAGTTGGAAGTTTCTACCTTTTTCCCTCACCCAAGTGGAGAATAAATTTCCTGAGAATTTCAAACCTACACACCTACAATCTCAACCAAGCATTCCATAATGGCTCGACAAGCACTCGAGCTGATAAGGAAAAGTGGGTATTAACTCGCCCCCAAAGAAGTTTAATCCTGTCCGATACCTAACCTGATAATATCTGCCTCATAGCTGCAAACAGGCTCACTATCAGAAGAGTTACTAAAATCCAGCTATCCAGAACACTCGAAGCTATTATCAGCTTTCTCACTCAGCTTTGGAACCTGGAAGGTCGGGTAGAGGGCAGAGACCTAGGCCCTGAAAGATTCCAGATACGTTTTTAGACTGAAGAAGAACTGGAAAGGGTCCTCCTTAATGGACCTTACCATAACAAGAGATGGATGATATTGCTTCAACGCTGGGAACCGTGGTCTCTAACTCTTCCCATCGCCAATAGCTGCTCGATCAAGATCCATGGCATCCCCCTGCACTTCTGGTCAGAGGCTACAGTCACTACTATTAGTGAAGAACTCGGTCGCTTGAGAGGCAAAGATGTTGATGAAGGCAAAATAAGAGTCGAACTCAATGGACTGCTCCCTCTTGAAATGACCATGGACATTGAACTTCCAACTGATGATGTTATCACTGTGGAGTTCGAGTACATTAAACTGGAAAACATTGCTTTAACTTGTTTCTCCTTGTTCCACGAGGAAAAATGACTTCCCAATGGTTGTCTGAAGAGACCCACCAGCAAAGGAGAGGAACTTGGCCATCACTCAAAGACTTCTCTCCAGCGGATTGAGGCGGACAAAAGGCGACATGATGAGAGGAGAGGTTATAGATGTGGGAACCAAATTCGCGACCGCCAAATTAAGTTGATTTGGAGGAAAGCCAATGAACCAAGCCTTCCCTGAAGGTCCCGGATATCTGCTGGGCCGCATTAACGCACACAATCAGTACGATAAAGAAAATATGAAAACGAAATAAAATCGAAGAACAAAGAATGAAGCAAAAGATCTTATTTCCTCCGCTTAAGCTGAAAAATATGTAAGAGCCTCGCTGAGCTGTCGGCAAGTTCGCTAGTCTAGCAACCTAAGTTCTAACCTAGTTGAGTCGACCGCTAGTAAAACGGAAAATAATGCCTAAGTTGCTCTAAGTGCTCGGGAGTTTTTGTGATCTGGTTTGCTTCGCTCAAAGCTCTCCTTATATACTCCCCTTAAGACGGCCATCTCTCTCTCTCGCTGGCTGAGTCGGGCTTTTTCCATTTTCACCATCTTCGTTTATCGAAACTAGACATTTATCTTCGAAAACTCGACATTTATCTTCTTCTGGAAACTTGACATTTATCTTCCGAAACTTGACATTTATCTCTTATGTGACGATAAAGATAAACCGGCCATAGTTATCCTTTCTTCGAAAATCGCAGGTACGCTTTGGCCACGCGCCGCGAGGCGCTTTTACTTTTCAAAGGACGGTATTTGAAGGTTTCGTGTTCGGCGAACCCCATTCCTTGTTTAGTCGAGAAAGTGGTGTTCTGAATAACCGGATCGTACTAAACTTGCGAGATTGACCGAACAAGCTAAGATGGGATTGAATCGGGCGCGATAGGACCGAGACCAGGACGAGGGTGGACCGACGCCAGGTCGATTCGCGATGGTACGCCGGCGCCAGGTTGGTGCCGCTGGCGCCAGGCAATTCCGTGGACGGGTGCCGCTGGTGCCAGGTCGTGTGCCGCGCCAGGTCGGGTGCCGCGGCGCCAGGCCGGCTCAAGGTGGCGCTGCGCCGGTGCCAGGCCATCTTGTCCGTCCGTGGGTTTTTCGTTGTTCGATCTTTCCCCTTCGTCTCATGCGGGAAATCTTTGAGTTTGGGAAGGTCTTTAGCAGAGATTTCGAGATAATCGCTTTAATCCAACGAGATTCCTCGAGTATCGGATTTGAGATGGACTTGGATTTGTAGATTTTCCGCCGCCAAGGATGCGAGCAATGTGGCTTCGAAGTTTTAGACGGTTAAAAGATGAATCTTTAAATAATCGGAAGGCTTTCATGAAGAACCATCAGATCTCGGACGATCCCGACATGGGTTTTAAGGAACCAAGATGCTGCCATTGCCCGAGATCATGAGATGATCGCACGGATGGGCACCAGGATCCTTGCCGCTGGTGCCAGGCGGGAGCGGACGAGCCTCCCCGCGGAGTTTTATCGAGCGACGACCCGCTTTGGCTTTGATCGTCGCTGGCTTTCTTTCGAGGATTTTCGGTGACGATTTCGCCATTGACCGATTTTGACCCCAACAATACTCCACTAGCCTTTACTTTGTCCCTCCCCGAGAGAGACGAGGTGATGATGGAAGCCACCGCTCCCAATACTCTCACTACTCTGAGCATAGAGAAAATGGTAGGAAGCCAAATTCATCTGAAACCAGCTCTCATCGGAGGTCTTCCCAGCCACTCTCCTCCAAGAGCACATCACCAGACCACCAAAGAACTCCACGAGGAGATGAAACTAGAGTTCTATCTAGTGGTCGATCATTCATAATCGAGATCACCCACGTATGCACACAACCTTGAGATAAAGTGCAAGGATCACACCCCAACCGCGAGCTCATGCAGTCACCTATCAAGTGTCCCATACTCCTCACCTCGCCCCATCCGAGAACGATTGAATTCCCTGAACAAGGTTCGAGGAGATGGATCAATTCAAACTCCAGAGAGAAAACCTCTTCCCCGAACCGATGGAGCCAGACTTCATAATCTATCTCCCCCGTGATCATCATAATGATTCATGATAGCAATAACCACGGTAACGAACTCTACGACAAATCTAAGGAATACGAGGTGATCTCAGGACAGGAGAGACGGAAGGTCGGTCTCGGCCACTGTTTGGGACCTTCTCGTCTCTTCTAGAAAAGCTAAAGGAAAAAGGAGCCAATAAACCCATAACTAAGAAGAAAGTCCAAATGAGTCCTCTTCAACGTTAAACATAAAGAGATTGACTGTCGCGAGGTTCTACAACTAAGAGAAAGCTCGCATTGATCGTGATCCTAACTTACCTTGTGATAAGTCCGGCTGTGAAGTACCATTACCCGCATTAACCGAAGCTTACCTAAAGGAAGAAGAAGGATGGGTCGATTTTTCGGCCTCCTCCTCCTCCTCTCTTCCTTAGTCCTAATGAGTTGGAATTATCATGATTGGGAAACGCCCCATAATTCGTCGCCTGAAAGAGATACAAGAGCATCAATCCGCATATTACCGTTTCCTCATGGAGACTAAAAAATGGAGATGCTTTTGTCAAGTAGAAACAAAATTCAGCATTCACTACTTCTTATATTCCACCAGTGGGTACCAAGGCTCCTTGCTCTATTATGGAAGGATAGCTGGATGTTACCATTCTCGATTCTTCCCCTAATGGTATTGATACAAATGTAATATCTAAAGGAGAATCATCTTTGTGACCTTTTGTTCACGGAGCTCCAAATGGCTGGAAAACAGAGCAACCTTCTGGTTGAAATGTCCAAGCTGGTGAAGGAAGAGAGACTCCGTAAACCGGCCGGGTGATTTCAATGATATATTGATAATTCGAGAAAATTGAGGCCCTTGTGGGAACCAAATTCGACCGCCAAATTAAGTTGATTTGGAGGAAAGCCAAGGAACCAAGCCTTCCCTGAAGGTCCGGATATCTGCTGGGCCGCATTACCCACAATCAGTTCGACAAAGAAAATATGAAAACGGAAAAAAATCGTAAGAAAAAGAATAGAGCAAAAGATTTTATTTCCTCAATCCGCGCTTGAGCTGAACACAGGTAAGATTGGCTACGAGCTGTCCAAGTTCGCTAGTCTGATCGCTTAAGTCTATCCTAGTTGAGTCGCGAGCTCGCTAGTGAAAACAGAAAAGAATGCTAAGTTGCTCTAAGTGCTCGACGCTTTTGTGATCTTGTTTGCTTCTTGCTCCAAGCTCTCCTTTATATACTCCTCCTATGACGGTTCATCTTCTCGCTGGCTGAGTCGGGCTTTTCCATTTTCGCCCATCTTTGTGTTTATCGAAACTTGACATTTATCTTCGGAAATCTTGACATTTATCTTCGAAACTTATATTATCTCTTATGGAAACTTGACATTTATCTCTTTATGTGAGGATAAAGATAAACCGCCATAGTTATCCTTTCTTTCGAAAATCGCACGCGCGCTTTGGCCGCTACAGGCGCTTTTTCGGCTTTTCGAAGGACAGTCTTTGAATCTCGGTGTTCGCTGAACCTGAATTTTGTTTAGTCGAGGAAGTGTCGCTCTAGAATAACCGCGATCATACCAAACTTGGCGTAGACTGATCCAATCAAGCTAAGATGGATCGAACCGACACGATAGAACGAGACCGACGAGGGTCGGGACCGACGCCAGGCCACCCAAGGACGGTGCCGCCGGCGCCAGGTCGGAGTCGCCGGGCCAGGCGCCCGGTGCGACGTGGTGCCGCCGGGCCGTCCGCAAGGCCAGCGGCTGGTGCCAGGCCGCCTTGCCGCCCGCGGGTTTGTTCGATCTTTCCCTCGCGCTTCATGGAAATCTTCGAAGTTTTGGGAGGGTCTCTAGTCGAGATCTCGATAATTGTTTCCAACGAGATTCTGCGAGTATCGGATTTTGAGATGGACTTAGATCTTCAGATTTTCCGTCAGCCGAGGATGAGAGCAATGTGGTTCGAAGTTTTAGATATGTTAAAAGATGAATCTTTAAACAATCGGAAGGTTTTACGGAAGACTCATTGTAGATCTCGGACAATCCCATGGATTTCAAGGGACCAGGATGCTGTCATCGCCCGAGATCGGAGACGATCGCATTGATGGGCGCCAGGACCCTCGCCGGCTTGATGAGTGGACGAGCCTCCGTGAGTTTTATCGGTTTAATGACCGCTTGGATTTGATCGCCGGCTTTTCTTTCGAGGACTTTCGGTGACGATTTCGCCATTGACCGATTTTGACCCCAACAGTTAGCTCCCCAGCTAGCTAGGAACCGTAGCCTGTCGGATCCTAGCTTGCGTATAGCCGCGTGGGAAAGTGTTGAGATGTAATCGTCACAAAAATCGGGTAAATAGTGATTTTACCTCCTTTATATGGAGTAAGAAATCTCTTTCTTACTTCATCACAAGGTTTTACTCTCTCAAGAATCCTTTCTCTTTAAGAACAATGTCTTCAAGATCCTCAAAGAGAAACTTCTTCCCATTCATCTCTCGATGACTCTCCTGCCATGTAACGGTAAAGTGAGGAGTCGGTCGAGGAGGAAAAGAGGAATGCGATACCGAGCTCCTTGTAGGTTCGCCTACACTGCCAGAGATCCCTGTTCAAGAGGCCTCGAGGCAGCCCGGTGCTCCTTTGGCCGAAGTCTCGTCTCAAGGTTCGAGATTTTACCAGGTTCCTGAAGGAGTCAAATTCGATTCCCGCTGGTAACGAGTGCAAGGAATCCTCCGCAAGATTTCTTTACATGTTACGGCTTTTACGCATCGCCGCATGTGGTTCCCAATTGGTGCCATTGTTCGGCGCTTCACCGCTCAACTTTCGATCAGCCAACTCAGCTCCTGCCTTGAGAGAGTTGGTTTCGCATTAATTCGCTAGCTACTTAACTGGGATTGATCTTGGTCCCGATGATTTCGAAGGTCTTTGGGGTACTCGGCCGACGGGGAGTGACGGTTACTATTCCATGCTGCCTAAGAAGGATATGGCCGTGATTCAGGGACTACCAATCCCAAATCGTGGCAGGAGCTTCTTCTTTGTTCAAATAGATGGCGAAGTCTGTCGAGGAGAGCTGCCTCCATCTATTTCAGGGCATGGAACTTTAACCGAGGTAATATGACGAAAATTCTGTTATCTATCTCACTTTTTCGGAAGTGCGTGTCTTTGACAAAATTTTCGTTTTGTAGGGAACAACCCTACCGCGATTTGCCTGGTAACGCTTTCGCAAGAGAGATCTTCTTCGCCAAAGGCCGCTTTTCTGGAAATCCTTCACCCTCGAACGGATCCGAGATGGTTAACCTTTATCGGTCCCGGGGTTCTGTTCCGACGACGCCGAACCTGTTACCGTCGTTCCTTCTCGGAGGCGCAGACAGAGGTCTCGTAAGGGGAAGGAAATCGATGATGGGGAAGGCTCGGAAAACCCTTCACCGTTGGGAGAAAAACCTAGTTTTGTTCCAACGGAAAAAGATGGAGCCAGCGGTTTTCCACCTATCAACTTCTTTGATGGCCTTCCTCCGAGTTTACTACTGATGAGTCGCTGGAGGATGAGGAGAAACAACGGTTTTGCCGAGGGCTCCCAACGGTCAACGAGGTTTGGCCCTTCAACTTCTTTAACCTTGCGCTTGAATCCGTATATAAGCATGCTTGCTGATCTTGAGTTTCATGCAGGGACTAAGAGTGTTTAGCGAGGCGCTGACTCGAAGTTTCCGCAAATCCAGGATTGCTAACTTCAAGACCACAGAAGTGGAGCGAGCTTTTCCGTTCCGTAAGAGGTGAAGGCACAGAACGCTGCAAGCTGAGCTTCACCCGGCTCTCGTGACGGGCGGAAAGGAGAGGAAGAAGGATGGTCGCAGCGGAGGTGGCAAGACGGGCGGAATCGCTTGCTGCTGAGTTTCAATGCTTTAAAGAAGCTCAGGAGTTTGTTGGTGATTTCCGCGAAGTGCCGAGGTTCGTCGAATCTTTACAAGTCTCAGAACCCAGATTTCTTTTCGATTCGAGATCGCTGAAATGAAGGATTTCATGGCCGAGTGTGCTCATGCTGAGTCCTTGGTTCCTCCGTAGAAGAAAGAGTCCGAGACTATGGGAACCTATCGAGGTTTCCGAGGATACGGTGGAGGTCGGAGCTGATGAGAACACCGAATGGTGGGAATGCTCGAGGTGTGAATGAAGAAGTGGACCAGCCTGCTAGTTCATTTGGGATTTCTGCATCCGATTTCAACGCTGACTTCCTTCTGTGAATTGAATTTTCTGGCGGTGTGGCCGCTTTTAGTAATTTTATCCTGCGACCGTGGAGGTTGCATTCTTATGTTTTTGGACTGGCCGCTGGTGGCTTTGAATCCCGCCGCCTTTGCGCTTTTATGAATATGAAAATTTGCGAGATTTCGCCTTTGTTTTGATTTATACTTTCGCCAAGTGTAGAGGGAAGGATGCAGTAGTCACTTGATCCTAACTCTTTTTTGTCGCTGGTCCGTATGCTACTTTTAGCGGCGCTTTTAGGTGTAAGCGATAAGAGACATGTTTTGGGATCTCGTGATACGATACTATGTCTGTGAGATGTCAAGATCCAGCAAGACTGGTTTTGGCAAGACCTAGGTTTACTCTCAGCTTTGAGGCTGTGCGATGACTGATCGGCTTTCGCTTTGCCTGTTAGTGATTTCTTCCTGATTCTTTTCGTTAAAGTCCGCTACTAGTCGCCGCTTATATGACTTGTGTTAAAAGAATCGAGCTATCTTCGAATATATCCAGACGCTAAACCAAAATTTTGGTTTCTTGTATAGCGCTATGATATCCTTGTCGGATGTAAGAGGACCTTTGTAGGTCTGACTACGATTTTGTATTGAGTGAAACGCTTATGAGCGTCCGTCGGGCCAATCGACGGGCGGAGTTTATTTTAAGTCGCTGGTGGACTGTCTTTTGCGGATAATACGAGTTTTGTTATCTTTTAAGAAGTTGCGACGCCTCGCTTTTTTGAAGATATGATTTTCGTTTTTCCGCTGCTGATGCTTTAAGTAAGTATAAAGATAGAAAGAATTTTATTAAAAATTTCGAGAAGTTTAAAGTACATATGCGGATTTCGCGCTTTTGTGGGAGTATAGAGATATCGCCCAGTCCCCCTTTTGGTGAGGGGATAGCTGAACTCGTCGGTTTCGACGAGCTGCCTACGCACTCTTCGAGGATCAAGCCATCTCAGAAGTTCTGATAGTTGCTGCGACGCTTTTACTCCCCGCGTCGCCGTTCGATCGTGCTGGTCGGATCAGTGGTGTGTGCGGGGTCGAGCTGTCCGTCCTACGGGCGGTGGATTCAGAGGCTTTGTCGCCTTCTTGAATCGTTGTCTGTTCGATGATTCTGATCATCTTTCCTCGAGTCTTCGGGAATGTTGTGTGATTCCTTTGCTCGTTTTGAGTTGACCGCATGGGTGTTCCGATCTTTTCGCAGTTTGAACTCGGCTAGGTAACAGAGTCTCGATCGCTTGGCTACCCCTGATGGCTGCGTTCCGGTCGGAGTCGGGAACTTGATACCGAGGTGGTATGTGGACGGTACTGCCTTCATGGAGTTGATCCATGGGGTTCCCATGATGGCGTTGTAGATGGCCGGGTTGTCGACTACTGCAAACTCGACGATCTTTGTAACTTCCTTCGCCATGACTGGGAGTTTAATTTTCCCGAGGGTCATGGTAGTGACGCCCGAGAACCCCGTCAACGGTTTTGGCTCAGGGACGACTTCCCCAAGTGGGATCTTCATCCTGTAGGGTGTCGCGAAGATGACGCTGACCGTGCTTCCAGTATCGACGAGAATGCGGCCGACTTCGAGATCCTGGATGACCAGGTCGATTACCAAAGGGTCGCAGTGAGGTTTGTCGATTCCGACGGTCTCGTGTTCCTCGAAAGCGATTGTGTGGTTAGGAACATCGCTGTCCGGGAACCAGTTGGAACTGGTCTCGGCTTTTCGCCCGTAGGCTTTTATCGATGAGACAGAGTCCTGGTAGAACTGTGATCCTCCAATGATCATGTTTACCGCTACTGTTGTTCCCTTGGTCGCCCTGTCTTCTTCCGCTTTTCCTGATTGGTTTTCGGTCGCGGTCTTCGGAGGTAGTTTTGTTAGTCTTTGGCGGTCGGAGTCCAGGAGCAAGTCCTTTATACTCTTGACCTTTGATAGCTCGCCGTGAGGAGTTTTGCGGCGAGCCGGGCCGAACCTTGCAGTTCGCGGAGTGGCCTCTGGTCTCGTGGAACTCGCAGTAGGAGTTATCCTTGTACTGGTTCCTGGTCCAGGTGTTTCCGGAGGTTTTGCCCTGCTCGAAGTTGATGGCGAAGTTATGCTCGCCTTGGACGCCTTCCCTTCGTGATGGACGATTTGTCGTTACGAGAGGTTTCTTCTTGGACGCCGTTTTCTGCGGTCCGTGCTTCTGATAGAAGCTTCATCTCTTCTTCCATGATGATGAAGTCGTTGCCTTGTGGAGAGTATCCTGGATTGTCCGCGGCTTTTCCAGTAGTATCCACTTTCGAACTTCGACTTGTACCAGAGAGTTTTCTCGGCCGATGACATTGTCGCTGATGCCCGCTACTCTGGCCATCACCAGTTTGAACCTTCGCATGAAGTCGCGGAGTGACTCGCCTTCCTTCTGAGCTAGACTCCATAGATCCACGCCGGACGCTTCTCTATCCATGAACATGGAGTACTGTTTGAGAAACGCCGAGGCCAGTTGGCGGAAGCCCGATGGAGTTCCTTTGAGCCGGAGAACCACTCGGCGCAGCACTTTGAGGTGCTCGACGAAGAGAAGACAATGACCTGCGCCCCGCTCGCCCGAGTTTGCACCTACCCATTGCGATCTGGAAGGACTGCAGGTGCGACTTAGGATCCGCTGCACCGCCATAGATCGGGATTTTGATCTTCCCTGGGTCTGAGATGCGGTTTCCGTGATCCGAGTGGTGAACGGTGTTTTCCGTGCTTCCTCGAGAAGTCTATCGATCTCGGGGGCGGAACTGGTCGCCTGATGGATCTGCGATTTTACCGCTTTCACTTCAGCCACGGTCTTTTGAGAGATTCACGGAGATCATGGATCTCGCTATTGCCGCCGGCGTCCTCAACCTGTCGACGCTGGTCGCGATAGATCCGAAGTTTGATCTTCCGCGAAGTTCTTCCTGCTCCATCCAGTAGAGTTCTTCTTCCTCTTCTGTCATGGGCCTATCGAAGGATACCGCCTGCCGAGCGGACTGGCTTCGGGTTCTCCTGGGGTGGATGTCAGCGTCTTCATCGGAAGGATCCGATCGGTCGCTGACATCTAGATCGAGCGCGCCGCCGCTTCCTTGTTTCCGCAGCCGGAGTGGAAGGTTCTGCGAGGTCGCTTTGCTGTCCTTTCGAGCCGCTTCCTCGAGTGGGCTCTTTCGGGCATCTTTCTCTCGCTTCGAGATCCGTCGAAGTCTCCTGCCGCTGGCGCCTTGGTGGATCCGCTGCAACTTGCTCCTCGCAGTTAAGGTGTCGACCTGTTTTGCGGCGAGGTTATCAGCTTGTCCTGTTGTTCCGCCACCGGGCGGAGGTAAATAGTTCCTTCATCTGCTTGAGCCTCAGTTTGCATCAGCAGTGACTGTGGACGCCTCCAGCTGGAGTCTTCAGCGCTGGCATCGACGGGTGTTCCGCCTAGCGCTGGCTGATCCTTGGTGGCGCCGGCTGACATGATCGAAGCGTGCAGTTGCGTAGATAGATAGATCCGTAACCCCCCCCCTCCTTCTAGCGCCAAACTGTGGGAACCGAAATTCGCACCGTCAAATTAAGTTGATTTGGAGGAAAGCCAAGTGAACCAAGCCTTCCCGAAGGTCCCGGATATCTGCTGGGCCGCATACCCACAATCAGTTCGACAAAGAAAATACGAAAACGAAATAAAAATCGTAAGAAAAAAGAATAGAGCAAAAGATTTTATTTCCGAATCCGCGTTTGAGCGTGAACAACAGGTAAGAGCCTTGGCTACGAGAGCTGTCGGCAAGTTCGCTAGTCTGATCGCCTAAGTCTATCCTAGTTGAGTCGCACCTCGCTAGTGAAAACAGAAAAGAATGCTAAGTTGCTCTAAGTGCTCGACGCTTTTGTGATCTTGTTTGCTTCTTGTTCCAAGCTCTCTTTATATACTCCTCCTATGACGGTCTATCTTCTCGCGGGCTGAGTCGGCTTTTTCCATTTTCGTCCATCTTTGTGTTTATCGGGAAACTTGACATTTATCTTCGGAAATCTTGACATTTATCTTCTGAAACTTGATATCTATCTCTTATGGAAACTTGACATTTATCTCTTATGTGAGGATAAAGATAAACCGCCATAGTTATCCTTTCTTTCGAAAATCGCGGCCGCTTTACCGCTTTAAGCGCTTTTTCGTTTTTCGAAGGACAGTCTTTGAAGGTCTCGTGTTTCGGCGAACCTCAATTCCTTGTTTAGTCGAGGAAGTGTCGCTCTAGAATAACCGTGATCATACCAAACTTGCGTGACTGATCCAACAAGCTAAGATGGGATCGAACCGACACGATAGAACGAGACCGACGAGGGCCGTGGACCGACGCCAGGCCGACGCGACGGGTGCCGCCGGCGCCAGGCGGTGCCGCCGGGCGCCAGGCCGCCCGCTGGACGGTGCCGCCGGCGCCAGCCCGCCCCGCGGCGCTGCTGGTGCCAGGCCGCCTTGCCGTCCGTGGGTTTGTTCGATCTTTCCTCGCCGCGTTTGGAAATCTTTCGAGTTTTGGGAGGGTCTCTAGTCGTAGATCTCGAGATAATTGTTTCCAACGAGATTCTGCGAGTATCGGGATTTTGAGATGGACTTAGATCTTCAGATTTTCCGTCGCCGAGGATGAGAGCAATGTGGTTCGAAGTTTTAGATATGTTAAAAGATGAATCTTTAAAACAATCGGGAAGGTTTTACGGAAGACTCATTGTAGATCTCGGACAATCCAGACATGGATTTCAAGGGACCAGGATGCTGTCATCGCCCGAGACCGTGAGACGATCGCATTGATGGGCGCCAGGACCCTCGCCGGCGATGGGAGTGGTCGAGCCTTCCGTGAGTTTTATCGGCGGCACCGCTTGGATTTGATCGTCGCTTGGCTTTTCTTTCGAGGACTTTCGGGTGACGATTTCGTCATTGACCGATTTTGACCCCAACAGACCTGCAAGATGGGAAGGATCCTTTATGGCATTCCGCTCGTTTTTGTCGCAGAACGGTCTGTGGGACGTCAAACACTCCGGGAACCATCTATCATGGAGGGGTACTAGATACACTATATCAGATCTCGCTTAGACCGAACCCTTGCAAACTGTTCTTGGAGTGAACTTTACCCTATGGGACGCTGTAGCTACTTGCAGTTTGAAGGGTCTGATCACCGACCGCTGATCACATATTTCAACTCCGGAAGAGTGCGAAAGAAGGGTATGTTCAGGTTCAACCGCACCTTAGTCGAGAATGCTGAAGTGGAACCTATTGTCGAGGAAGCCTGGAACCACTACCCTCTTGACTCAGTTATCTCGAAACCCAACGCAGTTAGACGAAGTATAATTCAATGGTCTAAGGAGCAGAACCAAAAGAATAACCTCATTATCTCTAAGCTCCAATCGGATCTGGAGGCAGCGTTATCCTCTGCCGTACCGGATCAACCAGCTATCGAAACCTTGTCTATCTCTTTGTGTGCTGCCTATAAGGAAGAGGAGGAGTTCTGGCTCCAAGGAAGTAGAACTCACTGGCTAAGGAGTGGGGACCGGAATACCGGGTTTTTCCACGCGGTAACCAGGCAGAGGAGAGTCATTAATTCATTCTCAGTTATAGAAGATAAAGATGGCAATGAGGTGTTTGAGGAGGATCAAATCACGAACGTAATCGCTGAGTATTTCAGAGATATCTTCAGCTCTAATGGGAGGTCCGACTTCTCTGCTCTTGATGGACTTCTCTGTCGGAAAGTCACTCCTGAGATGAATAGCTTCTTGACCACGTTACCGAGTAATTCGGAGATTAAAGAGGCTGTTATGGCGATTAATGGAGGGAAGGTGCCTGGTCCGGATGGCTTTTCGTCAAAGTTCTACCAGGCTTATTGGCATATAATCAACCTGGATGTCATTCAATGTGCAACGCTTCTTCACTTATGAGTTTCTCGAGCCACAACAAAACGAGACTCACATTCGTTTGATCCTGAAGGTCTCAAGCCCGCGACAGGTCTCAGATCTCAGACCTATAGCACTTTGTAACACACATTACAAAATCATCGCTAAGATCCTCTCCCGACGGCTCAAACCACTGCTACCAACTCTCATCTCGCCTTCTCAATCTGCTTTCGTATCTGGATGAGCTATAGGGGATAATGTGTTGATTACACATGAAACACTCCATTATTTGCGTACCTCGGAAGCGAAGAAACGGTGCTCTATGGCGGTTAAGACTGACATGAGTAAGGCGTACGATCGCCTAGAGTGGGGTTTCATTCGGGCGGTTCTACTTAACTTGGGTTTTGACCAGCGCTTCATCTCGTGGATTATGAGCTGCATCGAATCTGTCTCCTATTCGATTCTCATAAATGGAGCGCCTCAAGGATATGTGAAACCATCTCGTGGAATACGACAGGGAGATCCGTTATCTCCATACATTTTAATTTTGTGCACTGAGGTGTTGTCAGCTCTCTGTGATAAGGCGCAAGAAGATGGATTTCTTCAAGGGGTTCGGGTTTCTCGGAATAGCCCGGCAGTTAACCACCTATTATTCGCTGAGGATACCATGATATTTTGCAGATCGAGTGCCTCTTGTGTTGCTTCTCTCCTTTTGATCCTCAAAACCTATGAGGAGCTTTCAGGACAACGGATTAATTTCTCTAAATCTGCGATAACTTTTTCTGCTAAGACACCACCAGAAGTTCGATCTCGAGTGAAGCTGGCCCTATCGATCGATACTGAAGGTGGTGTAGGAGAGTATTTGGGTCTGCCTGAGCTCTTTGGTCCCAAGAAGAGAGACATCTTTGCAGCTATTCTTGATAGGATCAGACAAAAGACTCGCAGCTGGACTACTAGGTTCTTATCTACAGCTGGGAAACAGGTCCTCCTCAAGGCTGTGCTGTCCGCGATGCCGTGCTACGCGATGTCGTGCTTCAAGCTCCCTTTGTCGTTGTGCAAGCAGATACAATCGCTGCTGACTAGGTTCTGGTGGGATGCAAACCCCGAGAAGAGGAAAATGTGTTGGGTAGCCTGGTCAACACTAACCAAACTGAAGCACGTGTGTGGATTGGGATTTAGAGATATCGAGACCTTTAACGACGCGCTGCTAGCAAAGATTAGATGGCGGCTGATTAGGGAACCAAACTCACTCGTAGCACGCGTCCTCTTGGGTAAGTATGCTCGAAATTATACCTTTTTGGAGTGCTTATGCCCAGCGAAGCCTCCCATGGATGGAGGAGCATCTTGGTAGGCAGGGACTTACTGAAAAAGGGATTGAGTTGGACTGTTGGAAACGGCGAACAGATTCGTGTCTGGCAGGATCCGTGGATCTCCTTTGACCAGCCTGCAGCTCCTATTGGTCCACCTACTGCTCTGGCATCAACACTCTTGGTAAAAAACTTACTTTGTCCCTTCACCAATGCCTGGGATCTGGAGAAGATCCGCTTACATCTACCTCAGTATGAGGGACAAGTTAGAAGTATCAAGACAAGCTCTTCCCATCTACCTGATCGCCTAGTTTGGCTGTTTGAAAGGTCGGGAGAATACTCGACAAGATCGGGATATGGAGCAGGGATTAACTGCGAAGTGGAGGTGGGGATAAATCCTAGTATCCCACCAAATTTTAGCTGGCTAAAGAACATCTGGAACATCCAAACTGCTCCAAAAATAAAAGACTTTCTGTGGAAACTGGCGAAAAAAAACGATCCCAGTTAGTGGCAATTTAGAATCAAGAGGAGTTTTCCCTATTGTTTGCAAAACTTGTGGAGGAAGAGAAGAGGATGTTCATGTGTTTCTTCAATGTCCGGTGGCGATCCAAGTGTGGCACCTGTCTCCTCTCTCCCGAGTACCATCAGCTCCAATCAATTCCATGTTCTCACTGATTGTTGAATGTTTCAGCTTTGGTTAATCACCCACCTGCAGATGTCTTAGTCCCTCTGTGGCCTTGGATTCTGTGGAACCTCTGGACAGCTAGAAACAAGCTATGCTTTGAAGGACGCAGCTTCTCCAGTATGGAGATTGTGACTAAGTCGATAGTGGATGCTAGAAACTGGCAAATGGCGCAAAAACCATTGTCGGATGTAATATTAACCCCACCTACTGCTCCGTCGGTAAGCAGGCCTTCCTATCCTTCAGGGTCTGTTGTTTGCCATGTGGATGCAGCGTGGAATTCTGTTTCTGGTAATTGTGGACTCGGAGCTCTGTTCTCAGGGGCTACACCACCGAACCTTGTCTCGAGATTATGCGAAGCTAATCTTTTTGTCTCCTCAGCACTGATGGCAGAAGCCCTCGCTGTTCGTTTGGCGGTGATAACCGCGTCTTTCTCAAACATCAAGTCCCTGATAATTCTGTCGGATTCCCTCACCCTTATCAAGCTTCGGAAAGGAAGAGAATCTAGACCAGCCTTATTTGGGATTTTGTTTGATATCTACCAGTTTAGTTCTCACTTTGATGCTATATCTTTCTCTTTTATTCCCCGTTTGAACAATCAAGAAGCTGACTCTGTGGCTAAGTCTGCTCTCTCTATCTGTAATGCCTCCTCTGTTGGAGAGTAAACCCCTTTTAAGTTTTAATGAATGAGTGTTTGATCAAAAAAAAAAAAAGATTAAACCTAATTACTATCTAAACCTATCCCCAGCCGCACATCCACCTTCGCCGTCTTCTTGTCTTCTTCATCTTCTGACCATCCAGCCATGGTTCTTCTTCTCCTTCGTCCATGGGATTCAGGCGTTGGTGAAGAGAAGACATGCTCCCTCCCAAGACTCCGATGACCCCTCGCCTCCTTCTCCTTCGTCCATGGGATTCAGGCTCTGAACCGCATCTGCCTCCTCCTCCGTCTCTGGTTCGTAACACCTCCGGCGCATCTCCACTAACCTTCACCTCTGGCACACATCCCTTTATCAGTGTTCCAGATCTGTGAGCAAAAACAATAGATTTTATTAGAGAATAAAAAATGAAAAGAAGTGAACACGAAAGAGATAGACCAAGGAAAAGGAGGCGAGGGGTCATGGTGATGGTGGCTTCCGGACTTGAGTAGAGGTGGTGAGCTTGAACCCATGAGACAGACGGCAAGTTTGATAGATTGTGGAATGATGATTGAATAGGTAATAAGAGAGCAGGATCGATGGGAGAAGATGATGAGAGAGGAGGATTTGAGATAAGTTATTGTGAGCAAGAAAGTTGAAGAGATGGATGGGAGAAGATGATGAGAGAGGAGGATTTGAGGCACCAAGGTCCTGGGTGCCGGGCGCTGGCTCGCCCGTGCTGGCACCGGGCGCCGGCTCGCCCATGCTGGCACCGGGCGCTGGGCGCCGGCTCGCCCGTGCTGGCAACGGACGCCGGCGCCGCTCGCCTGTGATGGCACCAGACGCCGGCACCGCTCGCCTGCTGGCCCGGTGCCGGCGCCGCTCGCCTGCTGGCCCGGCGCCGGTATGCGCCGCTTCGGCGCCGGGCCGCTCGCCTTGGCCCCAGGCGCCGCTCGCCTGCTGGCCCCAGGCGCCGGCTCGCCTGCTGGCACCGGCGCCAGCTCGCCTGTGCTTGCCCCGGCGACGGGCGCCAGCTGACCCCGGCCCAGCGGCCCAGTCTGTTCCCAGCTCGTCCGATTTAGATTGCACCTTGTGGCTTCCGTGAAGTCATAGCACCTTAGCTACGGATCTAACGCTTCGGTTCAACTCGATTGGAGTTATCCTCGAAGTGTTGCAACTAGTGCTAGAAGGTTGGTTCTTCCGCAAAATGTATCGTGTAAAACAGGGACGATTAACTCAACATCGATTCCTTAGGCTATACGATTTATTTTGCGGAGAAGATAATCTTTCCAGAAATCGCATAACGCTCGAGGGCTTGACACTTTCCACGGCTCACTTACGGGTGAAACCCCATTCCCTCGCTTATGGAACGGAATGCATGATCCCCGCGGAAGTAGAGTTCCCCGGAGTACGGAGAAGATTCCTCCCCGAACGAGAAGATTTAAACGACGCTATGATGCTGGACAATCTCGATCTTATCAATGAACGCCGCGACCAGGCGCTCATTCAATCCAAAATTACCAGCACGCTGCCGCAAGGTACTACAACTCAAACGTACGCCATCTTAGGTTCACGTATGATTTAGTCTTACGCAAAGTCTTCCAAAACACTGCCAACAAACGCAGGAAAACGGAGCAAACCGAAGGACCATACAAAGTCATAAAAGTGGTCCGACCAGGTTCGTACCAAATCGCGAACATGCAAGACGTAAAATCCCAAGAACTTGGAACGCGATGCATCTTAAAAAATACTATCACTAACAATGACATGGTACAAAGAACTACGAGATGGCTTGATCCCCGAAAAGGGTACGTAGGCAACTCGCTACCCGGTGGTTCAGCTATCCCCGATTAAAGGGGAGGGGTACGATATCAGATACTCCCACGAATTTCGAAAATTCGGAAACTTTCGAAACTCTTTATAAACAACACATTTCGCCAACTACTAAACGGCAACGACAACGGATCTAGTATCCACTAAGCAATTATCACATCCAAAAAACAAATCCCGGAAGGCCAACACTTCACGAAGCATAGTGAATGTAGACGTTTCTCCCTGGGTCAAATTTACGCGACCCCTTGGTCCCGCGTCCAAACAGAAACAACAGTTTTCTGGCTGCGAATATTCGCAAAACATCTCCAAGCCCACAAACATTTCAACCACGAAATGCGGCACAAGAAAAAATCGACCTTCAGCACTGCGAGACGTCGCTAACACTTGAAGGACATTCTTTTCCTCAAAACATACAAACACACCTCAGAACGGTATCATTTCGTTGTTGCTGATCACAACAAACGAACTCTAACGTCCTAAACAGACAATAAGCCACCCTCTAAGGTAGGCTCTCTTACATCCGACAAGGATAACATAGCGCGCTATACAAGAAGTCCAAAATTTTGGTTAGCTCTTCCAAACGGAAGTAGCTCGATTCTCACCTAAACAAATCGTATAAGCGGATAACAATTCACGGATTTTAAAACGGTACGAGTCAGGTTAAAATCGCAAACAGGCAAAATGAAAGCCGACTTGTCATCGCAAAGCCTCAATCCGAGAGTAAACCTAGGTCTTGCCCTAAACCCAGCAACGCTGGATCTTGACATCTCATAGGCATAGTATCAGTACCCGATACAAGATCCCAAAACTTGTCTCTTCGCTTAAGTCTATTCGTTTCACGAACCTTCGCGTAAATCAGTAAACCGCGAAAAATCTCGCTTTGTACAATCGATGGATACGGTGATCATCTGAGAGGCAGGAATGAGACGACAACTCACACCCTGTCCCTCTAACTTCGATAAAACAGAAGTTCATTTAAACGTCATAAAACCGAAATATTAGATTGAGCCGCGAGTTCAACAAACGCCTTAAAAAGGGCAGGGATTCAAAGCCACCAACGGCCAGTCCCGAAAAAATACATCATGGCCTCATAGCGGCCGCAACACAAACAAAATAAAAATCCCTCAAGGGATTGGTAAACCTAGACGCTCCTCGGAGCATCACCTTCATCCTCAAACTCACCTGCAGCGGGAACGGCCTCGCCATCAACTCCCTCGGTCGCACCTCCACTGCCTGCCTCATCCGCGCCAGCCTCACGATCCTCTGCTGCATGAACCTGATCCTCCGAGTCCTCCGAATCCGGTACAAGGGTGCACTCGGACTTCAGACCAGCGAGAATCGAATCAAAGTTCCCTTCGGAAGCCGCCAACTCTTCTTTGCAAGACAGCAGCCTGGCTTCCTCGGAATCCAGAGTTAGGGCCTCGTTGCCCCTAAACAGCTGAAGCTCGCCCAAGCTCCCTTCGATTCCCGCCAAAGCCAAGTCCCTATTACAGACAGCTATCAGAGATTCGAACAAACTGGAAATCCTCATCAAACGAGCAAAGAAGTCGCCGCGGGGATCAACGGTCTCTGTCGACTTACGAGCACTCATCTCTTCGTAGTTCTGGATCGTTTGTTGAAGACGACGGACTTCCGAGGATTTGTGTTTCTTCTCTTTCTTCACTTTGAGAAATGAACTCGCGGTCTTCCTGAGGTCGCGTTCGAGGTCGCCGATTCGAACTTCAAGCTGAGACGTCTGGGCAGCATGGGCGTTTTCGATGGTCTGCAATGCAGCCTCGGTACGCTTCAACGCTTCCTGCGACGACTCCAACTCCTTCGACAAATGCGCAACCTCCGATCCGCATTCACCAAGCATCCCATCGATCAGCGACACAAACTGTCCGCAAAAGAAAGGATAAGGATCATCGCAAAAAGAAAAAGAAAAGAAGAATTACGGATAAATCAAAATCAAAACCTTGGAACGATGTTGCGACAACAATCCCAAAGGCTCGCCCGCTTCACTCTTAGCGCACCTCTTTCTCGCCTGCCGCGCACCGCCTCGAACGCCCCTTGGGCAATGGTGCAGCACTGGGTGTTGGGAGTCCCAAAACAATCCTCGAAGCCGGAGGCGTGGACTCGACCACGTCCTCCCGACCAGAAATTATGATCGGAGCGGTAGAGGAGCCTGAGGGACGATCCTGAACGTCGGGAATCTGCTCGGGGACGACTGCCCTTCCCACGGGCAAGGGAGCATCGGTTGGAACCTCAGAACAAGGGATTGGGGACGAAGGCACAGGCGAAGAAGGAACGCTAGCGCCGGTTTCACTGTTCGAGCCTTCGTGAGCGCCGCGACAGTCTTTCCTTGAAAGATTCAAACCCAGCAATGAGAGACGGAGTGGCTTCATGAACAGCTAAAACCGGCGAAGCCTGACTGGCCTCACCCATCTCGACGTCGGAATCTTTCTTTTCAACTTGAGAGGAAGACATCTTCTTTGTGAGAGCAAAAGAGGAAGAAATTGAGAAAGGGAGGAGTGTGTGAAGAATGAGAAGTGATGAGCTACTACTTATAAGGATGTGGGGATTTTCGCAATAAAATATTCTTAGCCAAAAATTTAGATTTTCAAACTTAAGTTACTCGCTCGCAAAATCGTCTCCGAGTCTTACGGGCTGGGGGGCTAACTGTTGGGGTCGAAAACGGTTATCTCGAAATCAACGGCTAAGATCATTTCCTGTCTACGGACATTCCGCAAAAAGGATCAACAAAGGTTGGATTGGAAAAGAACAGGCACGACCAAGGTCCTGGGTGCCGGGCGCCGGCTCGCCCGTGCTGGCACCGGGCGTCGGGCGCAGGCTCGCCCGTGCTGGCACCGGGCACTGGGCCGGCTCGCCTGCTGGCACCGACGCCGGCGCTGCTCGCCTGCTTTCCCTGGCGCGGGCGGCGTTCGCCTGTTGGCCCTGGCGCCGGCGCCGTACGCCTGCTGGCCCGGTGCCGCCGCTCGCCGTTGGACCCAGCGCCGCTCGTCTGCTGGGCCCAGGCGCCGCTCACCCGTTCTGGCCACGGGCGCCAGCTCGCCTGCTGCCCCGGACGCTGGCCAGCTCGCCTGCGTTCGGGCGCCGGCGCCAGCTCGCCTGCTGACCCGAAGCCGGCGCCAGCTTCGCTGTTGCTGGCGCCGGCCAGCTCGCCTGCGCTGGCGCCAGTGTGTCCAGTCTGTTCCCAGCTCGTCCGATTTAGATCGCACCTTGTGGCTTCCGTGAAGTCATAGCACCTTAGCTACGGACCTAACGTTCCTCGGTTCAACTCGATTGGAGTTATCCTCGAAGTGTTGCAACTAGTGCTAGGAAGGTTGGTTCTTCCGCAAAATGTATCGTGTAAAACAGGGACGATCAACTCGAACATCGATTCCTTAGGCTATACGATTTATTTTGCGGAGAAGATAATCTTTCCGAGAAATCGTACGAACGTTCGAGGGCTTGAAACTTGCTCACGGCTCACTTACGATTTTGGAGACCCAAGCCCAGTAAGAGCTATGACAGTTTATCCTAACTTATTAAAGTAGGATAAATGTTAAGTTTTCGCAGATAAATATGAATGCTTGAGGATAACTACGAAGATCGACGGAAAAAGGAATATTTTCAAAAGAGATAAACTTGGGCCTAAAGGCGAAAGGTTAAACGGGCTACCGACCTGAAGTGACTATATAAGGAGGGCTGGAGCAGAAGAGAAGAGGATCCGAGATTTTAGACTTAGAGAACTCCTGCTAGCTTAGAGAACTTAGGACTTAGGTGGTTAGACTAGTACGGCAAGGCTTAGGACGTCTTGGCCGCCTCTTGTTCTGTCGTTCCGATAGTTAGCATATCTCTACTCCTCTCGGAGAAATCTTGTATTCTTACTTTTAACTAATAAAACGCCTCTGAGCGACCATTCATCTTTTATCTTGCTACTTATTTTTTATCGATTCTAAAAGTGATTACGCAGAGAATTCGGACCTTCAAGGAGGATCGGGTTAACTCGGTTTTCCTCCATAATCGTTCATTGAAAATTGACAGTGCGAATTTTGGTTCCCACATGAAGTTTAGTATTTATATGAGGTTTGAATATGGATATAGGGTTTAGAGTAAAGATGTTAAGGAATTAGGGTTTGAGGTTTGGATTTAAGATTTGAATTAATTATAAATTTTGAAAATATCAAAATTTGAGTTTAAACTTAAGATTTAAGTTCTAAAATATTATAAAGATTATTAGTATATTAGTGTTTAAATTTTGCTTTTTAGAGCATATGGTTCAAAAGTTTGTTTAGGGTTTAGGGATTCAAAAATTACGCTATTATAGCGTTTATTATTTTATGTGCTATTAAATGTACGCTACCATAGCGTTTCCAATTATGCCGCTCTATCATAACGTTTCCAAAAATACAAACGCTATCTAAAACTAATGGATATGTCAACCATAGCAGAAAGCGAAAAAACGCTATCCTGGTTTGCTATTAAAACGCATTTTTCTTGTAGTGACTATTGCCAAGTTGTTTAAAGAAAAAGCAAGAAGAAGACCTGACATTAGAAGTACCGATATTAAGGATGAGTTGATGCACATGTACAATGTGTCAGATTCAATTTATAAGTGCAGAAAAGCAAGAAGGATTACATTAGATATGGTGTTGAAACTCAGAAGCAACAGTTTGCGAAGTTGTGGGGCTATGAAGCTGAGTTAATACGACCTAACAAGCACACAACTACAGAGATTGTGACTGTCGAGAAGGATGGTAAACAAGTATATGATCGCTTCTATGTCTGTTTTGAACCCCTTAGAAGAACTTGGAAGAGATCTTGTCGTCCTTTGACAGGTTTAGATGGTGCTTTCTTAAAATGGGAGTTGAAGGGAGAGATATTATCAGCAGTTGGTAGGGATGCAGAAAATAGAATTTACCCTATAGCTTGGGCTGTTGTAAGGGGCGAAAACAAGAATTCATGGGAATGGTTCATTACAAAGTTGAAAAATGACTTGGATTTAGGTTTAGGAGATGGATACTCTTTTCACTCAGACAATTAAAAGGTATGGATATTAACTCTTAGGACCATTTCAATATGACAATAAACTGTTTTGGAGAACCATTTCATGTATCTTGTTTTGCAGGGTGTACAAATTGCTCTTTCTACTGTTCTCCCAAAGGCAGAGCATAGGGTATGTGCAAGGCATGTGTATGCAAACTGGAAGAAAAAGTTTGGAGATCTTGACTATAAACCTTTCTTCTGGAAAGTGGCATATAGTTACACTGAAGGAGAGTATAAACTGCACATGGAGGAGCTGCTTTTATATGACAGGGAGGCATATGATGCATTGTTGGCTGCAGAACCGGAACACTGGTGTAGAGCTTTCTTCTCAAGAACTGGCAGGTCGGCTAATGTTTGCAACAACTTGTCAGAAAGCTTCAATCGGACCATCAAAAAGGCTAGAAAACTGCCTTTGATTAATATGTTGGAAACCATCAGAAGACAAGCCATGATGCGTATTTCTCGTAGGTTTAAGAGGGCAGACAAGTGTATAATTCCATTTCCGCAAAGGATAGCAGATGTGTTGGAGGTAAACAGAAAAATTAGCAAAGACTGCCAAATCATAATAAGTTGTGATAACTTGTATGAGGTTGAAGTGCATGGTTTAAGTCATGAGGTCAGCCAGAAAATGGGAACGTGTGCTTGTGGGCATTGGGACCTCGTTTGTATACCTTGCCAGCATGCAATATGTGTCATCAATGACAATCGCCGAAAACCAGAAGAGTAAGCCAAATTTGCTTTCAAAACTTTGATAAGTTATTAGCTTATGAGTTAACTACTATAAAACTTCGATAAGTTAATGTAAGCTGTTAACAAATACATTGATAAGAATTTGAATTGTGCTTGGTTTTCCATATCTGCAGGTATAACGTGAACTATTATAAAACTCCAGTGTGGATAGACACGTATAGGGACAATAGCAGACCAGTCAATGGGGAGCTCTATTGGAATAGAACTGGTAAAGAACCCATCGGAGTCCCCGGATTTTAGAAAGATGCCAGGACGTCCTAAAAAGAAGAGAATTGTACCAGCACATGAGTCCCCTTCAAAGCCTAATAGAACAACTCGTGATGGAAGGACTGTCACATGTAGTAATTGCAAAGAAGTTGGACATAACAAAGGGACTTGTAAGAAACAATCATATGTGGTTGAAGGTCCAAAACGTAAAGGTGGAAGACCTCGGAAGATATCTGTGAGTATAATTATTTCTCTCAACTACTTAAAAATTGTTATGTTATCTTATGTTTATTTTCGTAAACATTTCAGGTTGATGGTGAAAGATACCCATCTCCTCCTTCTAAAGACAAAAAAAAAAAAAAAAAATCCAAGTCTCAAGCTACCATTTTGAGTGCCTCAATCCCAACCAGCATCATCTACTGCATCGGGTGCAACCTCTACGTTTCCAACATCATCTAGTGCACCGCCTGCTTCAGCTACGGGACGTCGACGTGGCCGACCACCTGGACGAGGTCAAGGTCGTCCTCCAGTACGAAGACAGCCATCGATCCCAAGGGGAGTTGGTATTTACACATGTCCTTTCACAGATAGAGTATTTGATGTGAGAGGAAATAGAGCACGAGAGCTTGGACAATCTCAGAGACCACGCCAACTCTAATTTATCATCCCTTTATTATAGTGATGTCTTTTGGATTCTTTTGGTTTGTAGACAAATTAACTATCGAAACTGTGATTTTTCTAGTTTGTAGACGTATTCTTCTAGCTATGACAATCACTTTCTCTTAACATTTATACGCAAAATTTTCAAATCAAAAAATTTAACCAGAAAAGTTAACCACATTACTAACACCGTGAATAGTGCTGTTAGTAAAAGTCAACGATATGCTGTATAATGGATACACGGTCAATAGTTAAAAATTGAAATGGGTAACAAATTAGTTAGTGTATATTTGGTAACACTAAAAGTTGATGTATTAAAATGGAAATAGATAAATAGTTGGTGAATTTTTATGGAATTTTCCCTTTATTAATCATAATATTATTGCTAGTTATGTTAAGAAACGTGAATTAATTAATGAGAAAAAGCCCAAGATAGCACCAAACCAAGTTTTTGTTCCCAAACTAGCACCCAAGATCTAAAGTCACAAAAATAGGTTTCATTAAATGGATCATTTACCTTTATGCTCCCTCATTTGAGTAATTAAAAAAAAATTGAGATTCAAAAATGGAGTCCGACAGTTATCTTGATCTGGCATCTCTGATGGATTATTCTGAATCTTGCTCCGGCATCTTGCTCTCCGGCATCTTGCTCCGACGTTATCTTGCTCCGGCATCTCCGACGTTATCTGCTCCGGTATCTCCGACGATTTCCGATGGATTATTCTGAAACACAGGAAGTATCTTTCTCCGGCATTGACTCTCTCTCTCTCTCTCTCTCTTGATCGTATGTTTCCCCAATCATCTGATTCAATCGCCTGCGATTTAGGTTTAAAATCGTAGATCTTCATCATTTCGAATTCCAGATTAATTGATTCTCTCATGCTCGTATATGCTGATGAAAATGTTGTTCCCATAGTTGATCAGATCTAAACATTATTCATGGCCTTTGTTTATTGCCCATATATTTGCGTTTTAAAATCTAGTCAAGGAGACCTAGTTCTACATTTTCCCTGGTCATTGGTTTGCATCATGTTATCCCTTATCATACCATTGTTTCACTAAATTGAGAGTTTCAAAGGAATCATTCATGCTTGTTTTATGTGATTTTTGTATTTGTTGCAGGAGCCTGAACCCATTGATTGGGATTTTTATAGAAAGGGGATTGGCTCTGGCATTGTTGACATGTACAAGGAAGCTTATGACAGTAAGTTCTTCTGCTTAATCTTATTTTTGAACCACCTGTGTTCTTGAAATTTAGTTCGACTTCTAATTGTCACGTCGCATCTATATAGTGTATGTTATGATACAGATACACTTACCGGTTCGTTTCAACTAGTTTGTGCGTTTATTTGGATCATGAACTTGGATAAAAAATTCTTGATAGAGATCTGCTCCATATCGGGGGGTTGAATCTGAAGTTTCAAGTTACATAGATGTTGTTTTTCTTTTCTTATTGTTGGAACTATGTAGATAATACCAAAACGAACTTATGTTTGCTCTTTCTGCTTTGGTGCAGGCGTCGAGATTCCCAAGTACGTGGACAATGTTACCCCTGAATACAAGCCAAAGTTTGATGCTTTGGTGAGTAATAAGCTTCCATGTTTTACAATGTTTTTCTGACAAGGGTGTTTTCATCTAACTTTTGTGTGCCATGTTTCATTATATATATATAGTTGGTGGAACAGAAAGAAGCAGAACAGAAGTCGCTCAAGGAGTCTGAACGGCTGGAGAAAGAAATTATTGATGTTCAAGAGATAAGCGTAAGTACCCTCCAATATCATATTATCTTCTTACACAGTTCAATCCTATTTGTATTTTTGTTTAACTCAAGGTTCTGATGTATAATGTGTGTGTTGGCGTAATCAGAAAAAGCTCAGCACGATGACTGCAGATGAGTACTTTGAGAAGCACCCAGAACTCAAAAACAAGTTTAATGACGAAATCCGTAACGACTACTGGGGATACTGATCATCTTGTTTCTTGCATCTCTGGCCTGGAAAAGAAACTAAAGTATCCTTCTCTTTTTTCTTGTACTGTGATTTTTTTTTTAATAAGTAAACTCCACTGTTGAGATCTTCATTGGAGCCCAATGAGACAATGATGATCAACCTATCTGGTTAAAGTTTATCGATTTGATAGATAAGGGTGACCTGTTTTCATTTTATATCACTCATGCATCCTGGTCAACTCTGGTATCGAGAACAACTGCTGGAACTTATGCGGTTTCTAATGAAAAAAACATGCATGAAAGATACTGTGCAAGCTCTTGGTTAAAGGATTCATGAAACATCATCTTTTAGACTGCCAAGAGCTAGATAGCTCTAGAACGATTGAATTAACAACTATATAATTACGTTTCCAAATACATGATGCTCTTAATAACGTTCCAAAAAGTCGTCAGCATAAACTTGCTTTCCCAAAACCAATCTAACAATACTAAAAGGGCATAATGCTCAAAGGCGAGCTATGCCACATATGATTAAAAATCAGCCAATCAGAAGAACATATTAACACTTTCTTTTGATACGTGTTCTCTGTTTGAGATGTGTTCTCTATTTTGTAGATAATGAACTCTATTCGGTGATTTCTATAGCCAATGAAATTTTTTATAGATTTTGATTAGGGTTTTTTTTCGAAGATTAAGTTCCATTTTAGGATAGCCATCCTGAACAAGGATTGTCTAACATTCCTTACACGTTTTTGATTCTCTTCGAAAACAGACTTATGTCAGAAAACACACTCATTTATTTTTCAGGAAACCCATCCTAAAGTGCCAAAAGCTATCCTATATAACATATGTGTTTTGTAATGATACCACATTTAACAATTTCTTTATAAAATTATTGAAAATGCTTCAAGCTATCCTATTTTAATGTTCTCTGTTTGATATGTGTTCTCTATTTTGTAGACAAGAACTCTATTTTGTGATTTCTATAGCCAATGAATTTTCTTATAGATCCTTTTGATTATGTTTTTTTTTTGAAGATTAAGTTCTAATTTAGGATAGCCATCCTGAACAAGGATTGTCTTACATTCCGTACACGTTCTTGATTCTCTTCGAAAACAAACTTATGCAAGAAAACACACTAATTTTATTTTTCTGGAAACCCATCCTGAAAGTGCCAAAAGTTATCCTATATAACTTATGTGTTTTGTAATGATACCACATTTAACAATTTCTTTATAAAATTATTGAAAATGCATCAAGCTATCCTATTTTAATGTTCTCTGTTTAATATGTGTTCTCTATTTTGTAGACAATGAACTCTATTTGGTGATTTCTATAGCCAATGAATTTTCTTATAGATCCTTTTGATTATGTTTTTTTTATATCAAGATTAAGTTCTAATTTAGGGTAGCCATCCTGAACAAGGATTGTCTTACATTTCTTACACGCTTTTGATTCTCTTCGAAAACAAACTTAAGCAACAAAACACACAAATTTTATTTTTCTGGAAACCCATCCTGAAAGTGTCAAAAGCTATCCTATATAAAATATGTGTTTTATAATGATACCACATTTAACAATTTCCTAATAAAATTATTGAAAATGCTTCAAGCTATCCTAGTTTAATGTTCTGTGTTTGATATGTGTTCTCTATTTTGTAGACAATGAACTCTATTTGGTGATTTCAATAGCCAATGAATTTTCTTATAGATTTTGATAATGTTTTTTTTTTAAGATTAAGTTCTAATTTAAGATAGCCATCCTGAACAAGGATTGTCTTACATTCCTTACACGCTTTTGATTCTCTTCGAAAACAGACTTATGCCAAAAAAACACACTAATTTTATTTTTCTGGAAACCCATCCTGAAAGTGCCAAAAGCTATCATATATAACATATGTGTTTTATAATGATACCACATTTAACAATTTCTTTATAAAATTATTGAAAATGCTTCAAGCTATCCTATTTTAATGTTCTCTGTTTGATATGTGTTCTCTATTTTGTAGACAATGAACCCTATTTGGTGATTTCTATAGCCAATGAATTTTCTTATATATCCTTTTGATTGTGTTTTTTGGAAGATTAAGTTCTAATTTAGGATAGCCATCCTAAAAAAGGATTGTCTTATATTCCTTACACGCTTTTGATTCTCTTCGTAAACAGGCTTATGCCAGAAAACACACTAATTTTATTTTTCTGGAAACCCATCCTGAAAGTGCCAAAAGCTAACCTATATAATATATGTGTTTTATAATGATACCACATTTAACAATTTCTTTATAAAATTATTGAAAATGCTTCAACATATCCTATTTTAATGTTCTCTCTTTGATATGTGTTCTCTATTTTGTAGATAATGAACTTTATTTTGTGATTTCTATAGCCAATGAATTTTCTTATAGATCCTTTTGATTATGTTTTTTTATTTGAAGATTAAGTTCTAATTTAGGATAGTCATCCTGAACAAGAATTTTCTTACATTCCTTACACGCTTTTGATTCTCTACGAAAACAGACTTATGCCATAAAACACACTAATTTTATTTTTCTGGAAACCCATCCTGAAAGTGCCAAAAGCTATCCTATATAACATATGTGTTTTATAATGATACCACATTTAATAATTTCTTTACAAAATTATTGAAAATGTTTCAAACTATCCTATTTTAATGTTCTCTATTTGATATGTGTTCTCTATTTTGTAGACAATGAACCCTATTTGGTGATTTCTATAGCCAATTAATTTTTTTATAGATCCTTTTTATTATGTTTTTTTTAGAAGATCAAATTCCAATTTAGGATAGCCATCCTGAAGAAAGATTGTCTTACATTCCTTACATGCTTTTGATTCTCTTCGAAAACAGACTTATGCAAGAAAACATACTCATTTAATTTTATTTTTTGGAAACCCATCCTGAAAGTGCCAAAAGTTATTCTATATAACATATGTGTTTTATAATGATACCACATTTAACATTTTCTTGAAAGAATTATCGAAAATGCTTCCAACTATCATATTTTAATGTTCTCTGTTTGATATGTGTTCTCTATTTTGTAGACAATGAACTCTATTTGGTGATTTCTATAGCAAATGAATTTTCTTATAAATCCTTTTGATTATGCTTTTTTTTAAGATTAAGTTCTAATTTAGGATAGCCATCCTAATCAAGGATTGTCTTACATTCCTTACACCCTTTTGATTCTCTTCGAAAACAAACTTATGCAAGAAAACACACTAATTTTATTTTTCTGGAAACCCATCCAGAAAGTGCCAAAAGCTATCCTGTATAAAATATGTGTTTTATAATGATACCACATTTAACAATTTCCTTATAAATTAATTGAAAATTATTGAAAATGCTTCAAGCTATCCTAGTTTAATGTTCTCTGTTTGATATGTGTTCTCTATTTTGTAGACAATGAACCCTATTTGGTGATTTCTATAGCCAATGAATTTTCTTATAGATCCTTTTGATTATGTTTTTTTTTGAAGATTAAGTTCTAATTTAGGATAGCCATCCTAAACAAGGATTGTCTTACATTCCTTACACGCTTTTGATTCTCTTCGAAAGCAGACTTATGCCAGAAAACACATTAATTTTATTTTTCTGGAAACCCATCTTGAAAGTGCCAAAGCTAACCTATATAACATATGTGTTTTATAATGATACCACATTTAAAAATTTCTTTATAAAATTATTGAAAATGCTTCAAGCTATCCTATTTTAATGTTCTCTGTTTGATATGTGTTCTCTATTTTGTAGATAATGAACTCTATTTGGTGATTTCTATAGCCAATTAATTTTTTTATAGATCCTTTTGATTATGTTTTTTTTTTGGAAGATCAAGTTCCAATTTAGGATAGCCATCCTGAAGAAAGATTGTCTTACATTCCTTACATGTTTTTGATTCTCTTCGAAAACAGACTTATGCAAGAAAACATACTCATTTTATTTTATTTTTTGGAAATCCATCCTGAAAGTGCCAAAAGTTATTTATATAACATATGTGTTTTATAATGATACCACATTTAACACTTTCTTGAAAGAATTATCGAAAATGCTTCCAACTATCCTATTTTAATGGTCTCTGTTTGATATGTGTTCTCTATTTTGTAGACAATGAACTCCATTTGGTGATTTCTATAGCAAATGATTTTTTTTATAAATCCTTTTGATTATGTTTTTTTTTTGAAGATTAAGTTCTAATTTATAATAGCCATCCTGAACAAGGATTGTCTTACATTCCTTACACGCATTTGATTCTCTTCAAAAACAGACTTATGCAAGAAAACACACTAATTTTATTTTTCTGGAAACCCATCCTGAAAGTGCCAAAAGCTATCCTATATAAAATATGTGTTTTATAATGATACCACATTAAACAATTTCTTTATAAAATGATTGAAAGTCCTTCAAGCTATCATATTTTAATGTTCTCTGTTTGATATGTGTTCTCTATTTTGTAGACAATGAACTCTATTTGGTGATTTCTATAGCCAATGAATTTTCTTATAGATCCTTTTGATTATGTTTTTTTATTTGAAGATTAAGTTCTAATTTAGGATAGCCATCCTGAACAAGGATTGTCTTACATTCCTTACACGCTTCTGATTCTCTTCGAAAACAGACTTATGCCAGAAAACACACTATTTTTATTTTTCTGGAAACCCATCCTGAAAGTGCCAAAAGCTATCCTATATAACATATGTGTTTTATAATGATACCACATTTAACAATTTATATATAAAATTATTGAAAAGGCTTCAAGCTATCCTATTTTAATGTTCTCTGTTTGATATGTGTTCTCTATTTTGTAGACAATGAACTCTATTTGGTGATTTCTATAGCCAATTAATTTTTTTATAGATCCTTTTTGATTATGTTTTTTTTGGAAGATCAAGTTCCAATTAAGGATAGCCATCCTGAAGACAGATTGTCTTACATTCCTTATATGCTTTTGATTCTCTTTGAAAACAGACTTATGCAAGAAAACATACTATTTTTTTTTTGAAACCCATCCTGGAAGTGCCAAAAGTTATTCTATATAATATATGTGTTTTATAATGATACCACATTTAACACTTTCTTGAAAGAATTATCGAAAATGCTTCTAGCTATCCTATTTTAATGTCTCTGTTTGATATAGGTTTTCTATTTTGTAGACAATGAACTCTATTTGGTGATTTCTATAGCCAATGAATTTCCTTATAGATCCTTTTGATTATGTTTTTTTTTGAAGATTTAGTTCTAATTTAGGATAGCCATCCTGAACAAGGATTGTCTTACATTCCTTACACGCTTTTGATTCTCTTCGAAAACAGACTTATGCAAGAAAACACAGTAATTTTATTTTCCTGGAAATCCATCGTGAAAGTGCCAAAAGCTATCCTATATAATATATGTGTTTTATAATGGTACCACATTTAACAATTTCTTTATAAAATTATTGAAAATGCTTCAAGCTGTCCTATTTTAATGTTCTCTGTTTGATATGTGTTCTCTATTTTGTAGACCATGAACTATATTTGGGGATTTCTGTAGCCAATTAATTTTTTCATAGATCCTTTTGATTATGTTTTCTTTTTTTTTGAAGATTAAATTCCAATTTAGGATAGCCATCCTGAACAAAGATTGTCTTACATTCCTTACATGCTTTTGATTCTCTTCGAAAACAGACTTATGTAAGAAAATATACCTTTTTTTTTTGGAAACCCATCCTCAAAGTGCCAAAAGGTATTCTATATAACATATGTGTTTTATAATGATACCACATTTAACACTTTCTTGAAAGAATTATCGAAAATGCTTCCAGCTATCCTATTTTAATGTTCTCTGTTTTATATGTGTTCTTTGTTTTGTAGACAATGAATTCTATTTGGTGATTTCTATAGCCAATGAATTTTCTTATAGATACTTTTGATTATGTTTTTTTTTTTGAAGATTAAGTTCTAATTTAGGATAGCCATCCTAAATAATGATTGTCTAACATTCCTTACATGTTTTTGATTCTCTTCGAAAACTGATTTATGCAGGAAAACACATTCATTTTTTTCATCACATCAAGATCAGACGACCTCATAGAATGTATTATGTATATACAAATTTGATTGGTCAACACACGTCCCTGTGTAATACCTGTTCCAGAACATAAACGAACATATAAATGGGTGTCCACTAACAAATTCAGACACATCACCATGTACGCGTCTCTGTCTCTGTCCCTTTTCCATAATTAAAAAAAAAAAACTTTAAGCAGAACAGCATGTTATGATGACGACTTAATGATCGTCTCAACACAAAGACTCATTTGTGATATACAACACAAACCCCCTCGCTATAAAATTCAATCTTTTTCTTATGATATTTCCTGCAGAGAACAACAAAGAAAGAAACTAAACAAGAAGGCGAAGGAGGAGAAGAATTGAAATGGCAGCAAGAAGTTCTTCGATCCGTCTTGCCTTCGTCTGCATTGTCTTGGCCGTGTTGGTCATGACTGCCGAGTCACACGCCGGGCACCACCATGGTCCGGCTATGGCTCCTGGTATGGCTCCGATGCCACATCACCATGCTCCGGCCCCGGCTCCGAGTGCTGCAACTTTCTCCGCCTATCCTCAGCTCATCGCTACCGCGTTGGTCGGAGCCTTGTCTTTCATCTTCTAAGATGTGTTTCCATTCTTCCTATACTATTTTCTCTTTTGAGTTCTTTTCTACTCTATAATTTGTGTTGTTCCATGTCTTCGTTGTTTCTTGACTGTAACAATCTCGTCAGGTTGTGCGTCTGGTTTCTTCTTGAGCCCATCGAGTGCTTCCAAGACCTGTTTAGTATATGTGGCAGCTGGAATTTAGTCTCGTTCTATGTATTTAAACTCAAATTATTGCAGATTTTAAGAGGATAATAAGATGTTTTATAAGCTAGTTAAACCTCCCCCCCAAGTTGCAACAAAACCATCTAATCGCCTCAACGGCTTCCGCTTGAGCTCACAGTGATGACTAATCCACCTAAAAGCAATAAAAGCACACCTCTCATTATATCTATCCCAATATGAAACAAACTAGTCAGTGACTGACATGGATTCTAGTGTTACTTGTTGTTCTACTAGAAATCCCAAGGAGAAACCTTCCTTAATCACCTAACTAGTCACTAATACTGCAGAGGAACAGAATTACAAGCTTATCATCAATCCCTTCCTTTCAAACAGAGTGCAGAGAACGTATGAGATGACCTTCTTCATCCGAGTACGGGCTTCAGATTTCTTAGACTTGTTGTAAACACGCCTCTTCTCGGCTTGGCGAGCTCTCTTTGCAGCTGAATCAGCTTTCTTCGTCGGAGCAGCCTCACAAACAATCAATTGCCTCGCTGGATTCTTCTGTACCCATAGAATCCCTGTACAGAGCCCCCAAAATTTCGATGAAAACATAACAGAGGACGAACCAAATGCAAAATGTCTAGAAAATTAATGTACGATTCGGAGGCGGCAGGTTTACCGGAGGAGAAGACGACACATTGAGAAACGCTCTGAGCGAAGCTAAGGGAGGAGCAGACAGTAGCCGACGCGCCACGACGAGTGGACAAGGAATAAGAAGTTGGAGATGAAGACGACGAAGAAGAAGCTCCCTTAAGAGAAAGGACTTTGAATTTGCAAATGAGGGTCGCACATGACGAAAGACACTGGACTATTATACATGACGAAAGTCGATTTGGAACGTCCACGGCAAGAATCCTGGCGATTTGTCTCCGTCGATGACAGAACTCGATGATGGTGGCGTCGATGGCAGCTTCAAGCCGCCTATGCTCAATAGGAAGACGATTCCTTTTTAAAAAAAAAATTTGTTAGATGTATTATTAGGTAAGGATATTAAGGACATTTTGTTCATTAATGAATGTTATTTTTGTGATTTTTCTCTTCTTGTGCTATTTTTGAGATGAAAACTCAAAAAATGTCTATTATGGAGAATTTCTCTTAATTAATATAGGGGTTAATATAAAACTTTATTACTAGTTCTAATAGCAAATATTTGTTGGGGTCAAAAACGGTTATCTCGAAATCCACGGCTAAATATCCTTCCAAACTCAAAGATTTCCCATACGGACGACTAACGGGGGAAAGATCGAACAACGGAAAACCCACGGACGGCAAGACGGCTGGCGACCGGCGGCACGCGCGCACGCGGCGCTGGCGCCGGCGCAGCGTCCTGGGCGGCTGGCGCCGGCCGCAGCGTCCGCAGCGGGCGGTCTGCGCCGGCACGCCTCGGCGGCGCAGCGTCCGGGCGGCCTGGCGCCGCGCGCAGCGTCGCGGGCGGCTGCGCCGGCGGCACGCCCAACTGGCGCCGGCCGCGCAGCGTCACGCAGGCGCTGGCGCCCGGCGCAGCGTCACGCTGGCGGCCGGCGCCGGCGGCACACCGCCTGGCGCCGGCGCAGCGTTCAAAGCCGGCCTGGCGCCGGCGGTACCTGCCTGGCTCGGTCGACGGCCCTCGCCCTATTCTCGGTCCCATCATGCTCGGTCGATCCCATCTTGGCTTGTTTGATCAATCCTCGTGAGTTTGGTACGACCACGGCTATGGAATGAACATCTTTTGATTCGGTTGGAATCGTCTTTGACGTTTTACGACAAAATCTAGAAGGATTGGATTTCGTAGAAGATATCATTATAAACGAAGATCGATTAACTTGAACATCGATCCTTCAAGCTATACGGTTTATTTTATGAGAAAGATAGTCTTCCCGAGAAATCGTATAAAACGTTCCACGACTTAAGACAAGTCCACGGACTTACTTACGATTTTAAGGATTCAGGCTCAATCAGGCTATGACAGTTTATCCGGTTTCCCGAACATCGAATAAACATCAAGTCATCGAAAAATAGCGGAAAAACTCGAGGATAACCACGAAGACCGACGAAAATGGAATATTTCCTGAAGAGATAAGCTTGGGCCCAAAGGCGAGGTCCATCATCCTAAAGGCAAACCGACCTTGGAGTGGATATATAAGGAGAGCAGGAGTAGAAGAGGAGGGGATCCGAAAATTAGACTCAGAGCATTCTGCTAGCTTAGAAGAATTAGGGCTTAGGTGGTTAGACTAGCGGAGCAAGGCTTAGGACGTTTGGCTGCCTGCGACTCTAGATTTTTTCTTTAATCACAACTCTCTCTGTCTTTCGGAAAAACCTTGTACTCGTAGCTTTCATTTAATAAAACGCCTTCGGGCAAATATTTCAACTCTTATTTTTATCTATTGAACTTTCTCGATTTCGTGTGGCAACGCAGAGAATCCGGACCTTCAAGGAAAGTCGGGATTACTTGGCTTTCCTCCGCAATCTTATTTATCGGAAATTGACGGTGTGAATTTCGGTTCCCACAACATTAATATAAACTGGTTTAATAAATGTATCTAGAGAATAAAAGGTTGGTCAAGGTTTGTCAAACTAATTGTAAGGATGACACATAAACATTATAGAGACATAAAATGTTGACTATTCATCAAAATTAAAATATAATTAATACAAAATAGAAGAATACATCTTTTTAAATGATACTGAAATAATATAAGGGATTCTAATTCATGTTCAGCGTCCATTTAGGTAGAAGTTTAATGAGAAAGCTAATTCATCCTCAATGTCCAAATGTTCATATTCTTTTTTGACTAATTTCTCCCCCTAATTAATATTGATAATTATGATGATATATAAGATATATTATACATTATATTTGTAGTCTCAACAAAACCCTAGCTAAGCAGTGACAACCACAGCGAATCTGAATCCCAAGCTCCAGCTCGCCGCTTTGGTGGTGTCGGCAAGACCTCCCTTCCCTCTTCTTCTTCATTTTTTTTTTGCTTAACTCTACCCTATCTCAGCTACAGTTAACATGTAATCTTCTCTGTTGTGGTGGTGGTCCTTCCTCGGAGCTCGGTATGTCCGATGAGATATCCATTAACCCCGTTTGGAGAGGCGACGAGACTATGATGGGATAAGGAGAGGCGAGTTGGCGTTTAGGACTGGAGGTGTATTCAGATCTATTTTCCCCTCAGATCTAGAGTTATACTTTCTCGATGGTGGTGTGTGAACTGGGCCAGACTACTCCACTTCCGTCATTCTCCGTCCAGGTGAGGAGGTGTGACGATTGGAGGAGAGGTGCTTTAAGAGGCTGAAAGAAGGTCCCAGGCGAGTTTCGATCCTTTTGGAACTTGGAAATAGATCCGTTCGTGACTTCCATCGTCAAGGTCCGAATTTCATCTAGAAGGGATGTCCGGTCTCTTTTTCTCAGAACGGAGTGTGCTTCCATCATTCTGGCTAAGGAACATGATGCAGAGCCCCAAAGAATTGGTCTTCTTAGGCTTTCCACTGTTGTGGTGTTTGAAGTGTTGGTTTGAGCGTTTAACTCTGATTAAGTTAGCGACCTATGATGCGGTCTTATGTTCTGATCTTAGTTTTGGTGTGTGAAAAAATGGAGTAGTCGGCTTACAATTGTGTCAGGAGATCTGAGTCTGAGGCTCTGCATTTAGTATTTGACATTTTCGATTGCAGAATTATTTTCCAGTTCTGGTGAGTCCGGTGATTTCTCGTCAGTGTGGTTTGTGACTGAATGCACTTGTTTTGAGAATCCTTCGACGAGGCTTGTTTGTGTGGAGGTGTATGGTGGGCTTCTATCTAGGTTTTAGGTGATCTTCAGAGACTGCAGTCCAACCGTATCCGAAAGTTATGTGGATTGTGAAGCGGTTCTGTTTGTCGGATTGTGAAGTCTTGGTTTTTGAATTCTAGTTGGGATGGTTTCGACTGGCGCTTGTTGGGTTGTGAAGTCTTGGTTTTTGAATTCTAGTTGGGATGGTATCATCCGGCAAGCCATAGGCGGCATCGATAAATCCGGGTTGAGAAGATTAAGGGTCTTCTGGTTTTAAAGTGCATGGAATTGTTGATTGGCCAAGGGCAGCTTCGATTTGTCCAGATTACTGCGTTTACTATATTGGAAGGTCATGTGCATTGAAATTTCATAGGTTTATCATCAGTTGTTTTCGTTTGTGGTGTTCTAGTTATTGGTGATAATTTTTTACTCGTGGTTGGTCTGTGTCTATTAGTTGCTCCGGTGTGAATTCAAACTACCTCGTTGTGAGTTTAAGTTGTCTTTTCTTTGGATTTTAGTTTCCGGAGATTTTTTGATATCCGCCGGTTTTTATAAGAACTCTAAATAAATGAATAATTTCAGACGGAAAAAATATACTGTCATTTAAAATATATTTATTAACGCTGGATAATTATGCAATTACAACTATGAGAAATATTACAAACGATTCTACCGCCGACAATTCATTACCTGCCATATGAGGATTTACGCCTGGCTGCATAACCTGAACCGTCCTATGGGATCCATGCTTTGACCGTACTCCTTGCGCCATGATGCAGATATCTTGTAAGCCTTTTTTTCCTTAATTAGCATAATTCCCCCTTCTCCAAGAATTGAAACCCAAATCTCTGAATTAATGAACCCTTTGTCAAACCACTGACCAGGGGGGCTTCCACGAAATCTAATACTATAAAATAGGCTTTTCTCTCCTTTGAGGCATGACACGTAGGTTGACATGTCAACAATTCACTGTCTACCGTGCCGACACGTGTCCGCGTTAATGAAACTCATCGTTTCATTTGATTTGTTTCGTGATGGGCTTGATGGTTATACGTGTGTTTGGGCTTAAATTTTGTACTGTTTATTCGGCCCGATGAAATGTGTTTTGCCTCTAATCCTAATACGCCTGAAGCGAAGAAACGATGTTCGACTCTCATCTTCGTGCGACGGCAACAAGGTGACGTTTGTGCTTCCTCTCAAAATCTCCAACGGTCCGAGTTATGACTTCGTGTTTAATCTCATTGATTCACTCCCCCACGATGTCGTTCAATGCTTTATATCGATCTAAAAGTCTGCGATGTTTCGCTAGATTTTCCGGGCGTGATTTGGATCGCGGGGGTGAGGTCACCGTCATGTAAGTTCTTTCCATATGCAAAATAATTGCCTTTGTAGGCAGCAGATCATGATTTGTGACGAACACCAAAGCCGATGTATCGATGAACGCTCCTTCAGGTCCGATGTTCAATCTTTCCGATTTAGTAGAGATCGGATTATGTAGTTCTTGAGCAGAAGATTTTTGTCTACAACTTTATGGACCGCGAGTTGAAGTTCCAAGGATACTCTGATTCAGAACTTTATTACTATGGATGGCACGAAGAGGTTCGCTTTTACTTAAATCGAAAGCTGTGATCTTCGTGGAATAGTTAGATTACAAATCTGATTGTTAGTATATTATTTCCTGTGGATTCCTTTCAATTTTGCACCTCAAATCTCAAATTTTTAGATGGTACTCATGAGGAAATGTGTAAATCCTTGAGTACGATCGTTGTCAAGCTTCAACTCCAACAACCTCTCTGTAACGGCTTCATGTGGACTTTTGCTCACAAGGACATATCACAACAAGGAGATCTCATTGGCATCGAGGAAGTTTTGATAAGTATTGTCAAGGCTTATCTGTGTACGGTCCTTATCTGGGTGATCCTTTCCTCTATGCTATTCGCTTTGGTACTGCGTTTTTTTTTTTAATATTTTCACTATTATCATAACAGTTTCCATTTCGTATCTATTTGTTTGAGTTCTGTGGTTATTCTACTGCCATAACAGGTGTGAGATTTCGTTTTATTCTGGATGAAGAACTAAAACATGCTGCGTCAAGTGAGGAAGTGAGGGTAGCTCTTGGAGCGAAAATTAGCAAAGAGAGGATTGGCAATGAAGTATGTATCTGATCTTCGTGCTTGCTGGATATAGCTGATTTTCTGCAATCTTATTTTTAGAGTCTTAGCGTTACACAACTTGGGTTCTTGGTAAAAAAAAAAAACTTGGTTTCTTGGTGCAGATCGAGTTGATGATATCGGGAGATGTGCCAGTTTCAGCAGTAACGCATCTTTCTAACCTGAAGCTCTTTGGGGATGTCTTTGCCTTACCATGTCATCCGAGCCTGCACCATCATAAAAGTTTAGCAGGTACATCTCATTTATACTGTTAACATTCGGGAACTTAGCAAATCTTGTTCTGAGACGCTGCTATTGCATCTTACATGGATGTAAATGTGTGTGTTAGTCTGTTTGACGGCTTAGCTTGGGCCTTTCGTAATAAATTTGAAAGCTATGGCTCTGAGCCAAAAGCTGTTTTGTTCACTAGCATCAACCCTAAAATAGTTGGAGGTTGGGAAAATACTTTTTTTTCTTATGTGTCTCCCATTTAGACAGAACTTATTGCCCACAAAAAGGGGAAAAACAAGTTACCATAACGAAGAAGCAGAACCACTATGCAACATAAGCTCTTCAATTTACAATGGAGGCCAAGAAAAATATTCCTTTACAACGACTACAATCAAAGATACTGTAAGTCTTAGTCGCACTTATCATACACATAACACCTGCGCGAGTAACTTAACAAAACTTTTTATTCTTTACATAAATGTGTAGTCCCTATATGTATTATTAGTTTCAAGATTTTGCTTTTCTTCTTTATCTTTAACGTATCCAGTACAAGAAAGATGGAGAGGAAGGTGATTCCAAAAGCGCATCACGAGGAAACTGGTGAGAAGGTATCATTGTTTTCCTATCCAAATTTAAAGATTTATTTGGTGGACAAGGTTCCTTTTACATCATTGTGCAGAATTTATTAGTTTATTTACAATAAAGATATATTTGGTGAATGCAGGGTTGCTTTATTACTAACATGCACTGCATGTCATGCAATCCTGATTTTGATCAATTACTAAGGTATCTATTATTATAAAGTTCCCTTTACTCTCTTCTGGAGCCCTCCACATCAGATGACAGCGCATAAATTCGAGAGCCACCTTGCTGCCACGTGTTCATTCTGCTTTAACGACGCGCCTCGCTCTAACCCTAATCTCTCGATCGCGGACTACGCATGTCTTCTCTCCCTTTTCCTGCGCCGGCGAAGAGTGACGCTTCATTTGCTTCTCCATATATGAAACGGGCGGAGTTATAGTTTGTCTTTAACTTCTTTTTATTCAATCGCCCACTACGACGAATTTAATTCAGCGTTCATCTCTCAGGGATGGTGTCGGATCTGTATAAATATGTGGTACTTCTCATATCGAGCTCACCCTCTATTTCTGTCTCTAGAAATAGACTGAATCATGTTGTTATGGCTAATTCAAGAGTTTTCTTCTCTGACTTGAAGCAATCGCCTATGCTCCTGGCCAATGTGAATGTAAGTTCGTTTCTTCGTTTATTTTTTCTTCTTTCAGATCTGTGTTTGATCATTCCGGTTGATTGTTCATTGTTTTGCTCCCAAATACCTTGGCTTGACATTTTCCATCCAGCCTTTTTGTTTGTAGATTTGATATAAACTACAAGTCTATAACTAATAGAAATTTCTAATCTGTTTCTTATCTTTTAAATTTTTTTACTCTTCTCGATTTCTTAAAGAAAATTGATTGTTTTAACTTCAAAAATTATTGCTGCAAATCTGCAGTGATGTGTCTGGCTCTTGAAGGTTTGAGGATCTTGAAGGAGAAGACGTTTTAAAGTCAGAGTTTTGCGCAGATTTTTATGACAATGTCCGGCTTTGTTATCACATCGATGAAGAGCATCCTGTTAAGGCCAAGAACGGGGTAAAAAACAATCATCAAACTCTTCTTTTAACGTGTTACGTCTTTGGAGACATGATCTATCTGAATCTCGAGGTTTGTTCATGTCTAAACTTTAGATTTGTTCAGATGTTATAGCTCTGGGTTCCTTTTAGAAAGTTCGAAGATTTGCTTGAAATTGAAAATTTGATGATGATGAACTTTTATGCATACCTCATGTGTTTTATAAATCCAGTTTTGAGTCTTTCGATAAATTGAGTATTTGTTATTAGCTGGTAATCGCTAAATCAGTTATCTTTCACGATCCATATCATATTATCTGTTTTATATAAAACGGCGTTGAAAAAGTGATCTTTGTTCTCTCTCAGGTCTAATCTGTATGAACAAAGAGGGTGGGATTGGATATAGTCAGCCATATAACGACGCAATATGTGAACTTCCATAAGATATCCTTTCTACTTTTTCTGTTTTGATCTGATGCTTTGCTATGTCTATAATCGTCGTCATGTTGTTTTCTGTTTTGATATGATGCCTTTGTTCTGTCTATAAACGTAGTCATATTGTTTTTATAAGGAAAAAACAAATTGCTTATGGAGTAATTTCTAAATATTGTCTATTTTTTTTGGTGTGTCAGGTTCTGTTCTGTGGGTGGGACGAATGGGATTGATACACATCGTCGTTCTCTGTGCCTCACTACATGAGCGAAGTAAGGTGGAACGGTGATGAATTACCTGGTCTACTTCTGTCTCCATTTAATAGTATATTTGGAGGAACTGCAAATAGTCTCCAAAAAATAGCATCACCTCCATACTTAAAAAAGCACCAAGAATATCAAAACTTGCACGTTTGTCAATTGCAGCTTAGCATACCTTATCCAAATCGAGAGAGTGACTTATCTACATGGGAGGTATAAGAAGCACACCATCATCATGTAAAAACATATAACCTAAATTTCACTTCCTGTTCTACAATCATTTTTTCCTCTCTCTTTTCTCAGGCTATCGTGGTGCTAACTTATCTGGATACTTATAAAGAGAGTTCGCTAGCTAAGTGACAGGAGAAAATGTGTTCGGCAAATATGTACTACTTAGAAGAGTACCTAAATGATATCAAATATTAAAACCTCTAGACCGATAGCTTTAACTCATGACATTGGCCATTTTTGAGCCGAATGTAATTAATAACATTCATAGAGGGCACATTTTACAGATCATAGAGGGCAATAGACTTTTTAGTAAAATCTCCACATTGTCAGAAGAAAGAAGGAAGATCATTTTATTGATGCTGAATGCTGCAACGTTATTATCTTTCTTAATTCTTCTTTGATTACTGATCAACTAATAATATTAGGAAGATGGGATTAGACCAACACGTCGTACAAGACAACAATATAAAAGAAACTTAGGGATGATTATTTAACAAAAATAGTAATCAAACTATTTATTTTACAAAAGAAATCTCTCAAGTTTTTCTTAATTACCAGATATTAATTATGAATCATGGGTTCAATGGGTTAAAAAACGTAAATCGGAATACAGAAGTTGACTTCGTAAAAAAAAACTAATTTTGTATTGGAATATGTACAGAGTTGAAGAAACTTCGTTAACTTTCTCTTTCTTATGACATCTCTGCTTTTAGATTCTCCAAAGAATTTCATATTTCCTTTACAAACTCAAAAAAAAAGATTGTTTAATGTGCCTTTCTTTGTTATGACCATATGATTGTGGTAAGATATATGCATGTGTTCCTTAAAAATCCCATAGAAGTCTCTACCCATAATCACAGCATACAAAATGGTCTAATGTATTATATCTACGACTGAATAAACCGCAATCTACAGCTACAAAATACAGAGACTTACCTTCCAAACGTAGATTCTATATCACGTTGCTGAAATCTTAGAGATTATGTTCCAATTTATTTGGTTTTAAATATTTTTATAAGCTATATATAAATAAAATTTAAAAACTAAAATGACTAAAAATAAAAATTCTTTACAACAATATTTTACTAATAAAAAATATACAGAAATGTGCAAAATAAAGACATAGTTTACGCTATATAAACAGATTTAAAATCTCTGCAAACCATGTAAAAACGAAATACTAAAGTACCATTTTTTTACCAATGGGTTCTCCAAATATTGACAACAAAAATATCTTGCTAGCTGATCTCAATGGAACATATAAATTATGATTTTCTTCTCCCAGAATCTGAAATCCTATGTTTAAGAATTAAGATCAAGCAAGAAATGGTCAAAAGATGTTCATATTTGTTCATAACAAACAATAGAGCTTATTTTTTCAAGACCAAGTATCACCAAACAATAAATTTAAAAAGTAAGACCGATGAACACCATGAACAAAATTCTCATCCTAAGAATACCATTTCCAATCCAACTGGATGGTTAATGTTTTGATTACCAGTTTCTCATTAAAGTTGAAATTTTGTTTTTGGAAAATTATGCAATGGTCTTACGGTTAACGAGAACCTCAAAAAGACTCATATACATTAGTTGTTAGATACAAATTATTCAACTGAGAATGACATACCAACTTAACCATGGTGATGCCATAGAAGCAAAAACACCAACAAAAATTACTTACAAATAGACTAACCAACAATTTAAATTAATAAAATAATATATCTCACACAATTTTTGCAAAAGTGAATCTAAAACACAAACTACAAAATTATATAAAATATAATAATCTAGATCATACATAAAATATATCCCGCCCGAAGGGCGGGCCGGCCCTAGTTTACATATATTTGTTAGTATTTTTTAGGCACAAATTATACAAATGTATCTGTTATCCAGTCTTACCATTTTGCAGGGAATTATGGGACCCACATGGTATAATCTTAATATGAAATTTGAAGGGTCGTTATGAGATAAAAAGAGTATATAAAGAGTGTAGCATACTGTAGAAAAGAAATTCCAACTAAACCAAATTATAGACTAACCATTTAATAAACCATAATTAAAAATAATAAAACATAAATAGACCTATTGCGATTATGGATTCCAATAATGAAATGAGTATTTGCCTCCCATATACACACATTTTCATCTATTTAGATAACTAACTATGGATATTGTTCACATTTCAATATTCCAAGTCAGACCCTATAGCTACTACATCTATAAATAGATAGCTAACAACGAGTAGCTAGTTGATGAATGCATTGAACTAAATCATATTATTTTCTTTCCTACAATCATTTGTTTTTTCATTTTCTTTGTTTTCTTCATCTGATGCATTTTTTCATGAGTTTTTTTAAAAAATTATTGATATCCATTTGGGTTTAGACGGTAGGATTTCGGGTTTAGTTTTTTATTGTCAAGGATTTAGTTTGTGGTTGTTAAATTAACTATCCGGTTATATAAAAAATTATCCGGATAATATGTAAATATTTGCTAAGAATTTGACGCCATATTAATATCGTTGGGAGATGAAAAGCTAAGATAATAACAAAATACAGAAAAAGTTAAAGAACCCACTAACTTAGATGTAGAACTCAAACCAATCCGGCCAAATCTGTGGCGCAGCAGCGACGAAGTGTTAAGTTCCGACGAGGAACAAAAGTTGCTGATGGATAGGGTTGGCGTTTCAGGATTCTGATCTGAAGATCCAACGTTTTTTTTTTCAAGCAATCTCTAGATCTGAGTCAGAAAACAACGTTGCGGTGAGAGTTCATCTTCTAGCAACAGTTGAGCAGCTTTGCTTGGTGTGAGGCAGTTGGGCTCAGATCTGGTTGAAGCTTCAATGGTGATCTTCTTTCAGGCTTCATTGTTGGATTTGTCTTGTTGTAATTCGGTGAAGGATTCATCGTTGCTGGAAGTGATATTGGCGAGACGAAGCCTCTGTCTCTTTCCTGTAAAAATATATTCTATATTTGGCTAGTTGTAATTAAATAGTATATATAAACATTGTTTATAGGCTATAAATATTGCACGAGGATCAATCTGTAATTTCACAAGTGACTTATATCCATCTACCTAATTAATGAAACATTATACCATTTACCTAATTACCAGCTATTCTATGTATATTCACCTAAATGACTCTAATGAAATATCTAGATATGCTCATCTACAAATCCATACTTTTTTTTTGATGCAACATAAAAAAACTCATATTTATGAGTTGGGTTAAATAATATTAGTTGTTTTAAAAAGAAGCTGACAAAAAAACTACAAAAACTAATTACGAAAACCACCGTTATAATCTTTGACTTATGTAATATGGTTTCATACCCAGAAATGAAAAAAAAAATTAATGAACTATCCGAACTTCTCAATTATTGTTTTACAAAATATTAATCATATATTTTATTCCGAAATAATAAAACAACCAATATATATATATATATATATATATGAAATCATGTCATCACTTCATTTTGTAATCTTTTAAAGGTAAAGGTTCTTAAAAATTTCTCTGCTTCTATCTTTACTAACAAACAATATTTTCTATCAAAGTATATTTATATATATTTGCCAGTGGACTAAAAATTATATTCTGAAAACTCAACTCCCAAATTTCATACATTATGCATGCTGTATCGAACATATTTGCCAAAAGTATTTAAAAAATAATAATATGGATTGATTACTATACTTAATGTTTCAAAACCAAAGTAGTCGTCCAAGTCAATATTCTACAAAGCTACTAAAGTGTAAATGTACGAAAAACACAGCAGACTGGGCTAAACAATTCTCACTGATTGTATCACACTGCCAAACAAATGAAGATACAAAAACAGTTACAAAAATTTTATATTTTCAGAAAAAAATATATCACATCCTACGCACGCACGGACCTTAGTATATATATAAAGTTGTGTTCTCCCATTTCTGATTGAGACACACCAATATCCATGTCACAAAAGATGAAATTGACAATGTAATGGCTAAATGTCTTGCATATGAAAACATCAGAGCACATTACATACATGAAAGGGATCATGCAATTTTTTTCCTACACCAACACTAGCAATGGCCTCTGCCACCTCCAGAGATCATCGGATTACATTAAAGGGATCTTGCTTCTACTTCAAACTATTCAAGAAATTCATAACCATCCCTTGAGATAACTTATAGGCTCGATCTCTAAATGCAACAGCAACACATATAAATATTTCATGCATTCTCCAAAATATTTTGACAAAAAGATAATATATGGCTTTATTGGTATATTTGTTGTTTCAAAACAAAATTAGTCGTCTAAATTAATTTTCTAAGAAAAATACAAAACTGCAAAAAAAAAGCAAACACTTAATAGATTAGCGTAGACATTACTACTGGATTAGCATAATCACACTCACAACCAAATGAATAAACTTTACATACAAAATTACTCTCTTTATATTATTTCAAAATATACGATGTTTTGAGGTTTAAATATTAAATTTAACTCTATTAAAAATTGTTCGACCAATAAAGTTATATTTTTTTGTAACTGGTTAAATGATTTTTAAATTATAATTTTAGAAGTGTTTCTAGAAGAATATAAATTTCTTAATTTTTGTATATTAATCCGAAACATTTTATATTATAAAACGGAATGGGTATATCTTTAACAAAAACCAATACATCACATCCCGCCCGTAGGGCGGGCCGATCCTAGTTTAAAATATATTTAGAACAACCTTTTGATGTAAAAACCATTACATTGAAAGAATTATTCCGCCATGATAATTCAAATAAATAAATAAAAACTCGTTCTCACAGCACCGACGAGGGACTTTATTCTATATTGCCCTATTACCTCCTATGTTTATTCTACATTGTCCCACTAATAAAATACAATATCTTTTTTATTATATTTTAATCAAAAACGTGGTTAGTTACTACAAAACCCTTAATAAAACTATCTATCTACATATCCAACCTAAGTTACCCCACCCGACCCATGTTCTGTCAGGTCAAACCCGAATCCTTCCCTAACCCTAGCACGTGTCTCTCTTCATTCTCTGTCGGCTGAAACTTCTTCTTTTTTCTCTCTTCTTGTTCTTCATTCACTTGAATACACAAATAAAATAAAATTGGAGATTGGAAACCAAGATTAAAAAACGATGCAGCCATCCCAAACCGCGATTAAGGAAACCGATGTAGCCATTGCAACCGACACCAACCTCTGTCTCTTTTGGTCGGATTATTCATGGTTCGCGAATGTGAAGCTCGTCTCAAGTATACTATGGTCACCAATTGATTTTTAGGTAGTTTTTAATATGACTCAAAATGGTAGGATAGGTAGGAGTCTGAGATGTTCGCTTTTTTGTTTGTCATTTTGATAAAGGGATGAAAGCTTTGTTTGGCCAGGTTCGTGGAAAACATTTGATTGATACAACAAATTCCTTTGTACTGTCAATTTCAAGTTATATCACCTAGAAATCCAATTTGTCTCTTTTGAGTTTGTTTGTACAATTCTTTTAAAGTTGATTGTTCTAATCATTCTCGTTGGTTTTGCTGTCAAATAGAATTCATTTGTTATTAATAATGATTATGTAGATTGGATTAAATCAGCTGTGAGGTTAAAATCGTTGATAAGTAGATGATTATAAATTTCAGAAAATGAGAAGCTGTGGCGTTTTAAAAGTTGGAGATGATAGCTATTCACCTTTTACAGCAAAAATGTTGCAATATAGTTTACAATTCTTCTCTGTTTTATCTTGTAGGGATTCTTCTCAGTCTTTCTCTATCAATTGTGTAAGATAAATATAGAGACATAAATACTATTTGATCCGGCTCCATTTATAGAATAGCTTTGTTAAGTCTTGCTAAAATGCAATGTTTTTCCTTGGCAACTAATTGATTATCACACACGTTTGGTTCATGTGTGAGAAGGAAAACAATAAATTTCTTCTGGTAAGACATGATGTTCCATGCTGTTTTTAAGTTGTGTAGCTTCTAAACTATTCTGCAACCTGTCTCTATAGTCTTTCAATTGTTCATAATCCTGTTTTAAGGTTCAGATTTTAAGTTTTTGTCGTACCACTATTAGACAGTGGCGTATGTTCATGTTCGTCTCAAGTTTGAAGCTTTCCCAAAGCCTAGAATAACTGATTAGATTTGTATTGTAATCACGCTTGAGAAATATTAGTTCCATGTATTTACAAGGTTCTGTAGGTGCAGATAACTGGACTTACGCAAAATAGAAAAATTCCGAGATGAAAAGAAGAAGACATCCATCCAAATTTATCATTTTTCATAATAATGTCTTTTATTTTAATTTTGTATTATGTGTTTGTTATTAGATATTTTGTATTTTGATTATGTAGAATTTCAATATTTGGGTTTTATAAAATTTTACTAGATTGAAACATATTTGGATAATTAAACTGTCAGATATTACTCGGTGAGTTTTTATACTACTAAATTTATTAAGTATTACTTAAAATAATTTATAAAAACATATTTTTGAATAAAATTTGGAATACTATATTTATCTATACTATTATTTATGAAGTGATTTGGCTTATGTGTCAGCTTCTCCATAATTTTAGGTTTTTTTTGCTTATTTGTCATATTGAATCATAAGTTTTAATAATATTATTAATTAAAACTTTATTTAATATATTTATTATGATGTCTGGATAATTATTTATTCTATACTATTCTTTATGAAGTGATTTGGTTTATGTGTCAGCTTGTCCATAATTTTAGGTTTTTTTTTTGCTTATTTGTCATATTGAATCATAAGTTTTAATAATATTATTAATTAAAACTTTATTTAATATATTTATTATGATGTCTGGATAATTATTTTAATAACATATTTTGAATGTTTACTATGTATCTCGGTTTTTCTTTTGAATATGTAAGAATTTCTTGATGCTTAAACCAGATTTTTGAACTAATAGATTTGGTAGATATTACTAAAAAGACAAATCTGTCTAAAACGTGTTAAAAAAAATTTCAACAAAAAAACTTGTCTAATACGTGTTAAAAATTGTCAACAAAGAAAAACTTGCCTAAAACGTGTTAAAATTTTTAATCAAAAAACTTGTCTAAAATGTGTCAATAATTTTCAACAAAAAAACATGCCTAAAATATGTTTAAAAAAAATTCAACCAAAAAAAATTGTCTAAAGCGTGTTAAAAATTTCAAAAAAATGTCTAAAACATGTTAAAAAGGAGAAAACACATGTTTGAATATTTACACATAGTAGTACTCAAGATAGTAGTAATATTTCCTTCTTCATGGTAATATTTTTGCAAATTACAACAATTTTTAGTAATTCTATATCAAAAAATCAAATTTATTAGTAATACCAATCTATTTAGGCAGTTTTAGATTGCATACAACACATTGACAGAAAAAAAAATCAGAAAATATGTACTTTCTGTTATACATCTCATTATGGCATTCCTATCTAGACATTAGTATAGAAGTAGAAGGATGTTTTTTACGGAAATAAGAAGTTTTCTATCAGCTTGAGAAATTAAAAGTATTTGATGTCTAATTTGACAAATAAACACATATATGAACATATAATCGCGTAATATATGAGATATATCTTCTAAAAATAAATGATAAGACGAAAATTAAGGTTTTTAGAAGCGTGCTTAATACATAGTAATTCAAAGTAATTTAAGGTAGTTCAAGGTAGTTCAATGTCGTTCCTAGTAGTTCATATTACACATAGTAGTACAAGGTAGTTCCTAGTAGTTCATGTTACACATAGTAGTTCAAAATAGTACCTAGTAGTTAAGCTAGGATTCTCCAACTTAAGCATTTATATATACGAGTTTATCATAGAAAAACTCTTTATGGGGTACCTCACACTTCATTAGCAGCCATCATTTTTCTTCTCCATGTGGTGACATATGATACATCAATACCAACCTTGTGGGTAACCATATTGATTAGATCATTTGGTTTTGGTGTGTCATATCTACCTGGATATTTTTCACCCTAAATAGATGCAACAACCATGGGTAAAGCTATGTTGACGTGTATGGATGCACATGCACCCCTAATTATTTAGAAAGTTAACTTTTATAATGGTCATATGAGCTGGAATTGGTTCATTTGGCTATGGTGCACCCACAACTCTCAAGGGACGTGGGTTCAACTCTCCACTTTTCTAATTTTAACATTAATATTAAGTATTGTGCACCCAGTAAAAGACAAGTATGGCTTCACCCCTGGCAACAACTTGTGGTATGTCTCTCCTTCTATTTTTAAGGGTATTTGTAGTTACAACTGAGCATGTATGAGACTTGAGGTAATATCTAATAATCCAAAGGTCTGAATTCTTAAGCATTGCTACTCGCAAATACCATTTGCAACCTTCTTTGGCTCCACAACATTTTGCCACAAATGTCTTCATTACTAAAGTGTGAATTTCCTTTTCTCCCGAGATCTATCTTATCTCAACCCCATCCGTGATGTAACTTCCCCCGTAGTCAAAACATATGATTTTAGTAGGAGAGGCCATAGATTTCCTTGAGTAAAATAAAATTATTATTAGTTAACAATCTAAAGAATCTAAATCCTTCAAGAACTTTGATACATAGTCGATCCAGTAATACTAGTAATACACGTTTCACTTTAGTAGTACTAGTAATGCTATTAGTTCCTAGAAATTTCCATTTTTATCGATTTAACCCTTTTAATCGATCATAAATGTGTTATACAACCCACAATATCGTATACCATCATTGTAATGTATTAATTTACTTCAAAACAATGCAAAATAAGCAGAAATATACAAAATAGTCCTTAAGCATCATTTTCATATTTGTTTTATACTAGTATATACAAAATAGACCAAATACGTGTTACACAATCTACATTATCGCCTAACACCATTTAATGTCTTTTTATGTTAAAATGTGATAAATATAGAGAAATATTCATAATCTTCTTTAAACTTCATTTACATATTTATTTTAAAATCCACGATTTTTAAAACTAATCTTTGATATTTTTCATTGTCCATAATGCATACAACGTAAATAATATATTTTTACAAAAATTTCATGAAAAAATTACTTCGATAATCATCTTTAAAATTGTCAAATCAAGTTCATGAAGAGAGAAAATCAAATGTGGTTGAGAAATTAAAAAAGAAAATGGACAAATGTTAAAAGGAGAGAGGTTATCTGGAAATGGGATCCACATATAAATTAGATTTAATTGATTGACTTTATAAGAGGAAGAGTCCACGTTGAATTAAAATAATAGAAAGAAATGGTGTCCACAAATTTTTTATAATATTATGAAAGAAGAAGAAATCGGGGTCTACATGTTTGAAAGAAAATAATATAAAAAGAAAGGACAATAGAGGAAAGAAGAAAAAGGTGGGTTACCGAGAAAATTAGTGGGGTAATAAGAATAACATTTTTTTAAGTCGGGCTATTTAGATTACTTTCCGATTGCTCATGGACTTTGCATGCCGTCCTCTTTCTACCTTTCGCGTCTCGTAGACCGCTCTCTGCTTTCAAAGTGTCCGACTTTAGCCAGAATCGCGCATACCCAACTCGTCAAAGTTGGATTGATAGACAATACTTTCTGGGGAAATCGATGTCTTCAGCTCTACTTCAAATCCGGCTCCGTCATCGATGCTTTGCAATTGTTTGAGGCTATTCCCGTAAAGAACACCATATCATGGAATGTCTGCCTAAAGGGCTTGTTCAACAACGAATATCTCAATCACGCACTCTACCTGTTCGAGGAAATGCCTGAACGAGATGTTGTTAGCTGGAACACAATGATTTCAGGGTTTGCTTCTTTTGGGTCTCCGAGAAATGCGATGAGGACATTCTTGGATATGCAGAGATATGTTATTAGGCCAACGGAGTTCACGTTTTCCACTCTAGCTACAATGGTTACTTGTGTACGCCATGGTGAACAAATTCATGGTAATGTTATTTGCAGCGGTGTAAGTTTGTCCAATCCGGTGGTGTGGAATTCCCTGATGGATATGTACAGAAGATTAGGAGTCTTTGATTATGCTTTATCCGTATTTTTAACGATGGATGATAGAGATGTTATCTCGTTGAACTCTTTGATCTTGTGTTGTTCTGATTCTGGAAACAAAGAAATGGCTTTGGATCAGTTTCGTGTAATGAGAGAAATGGGGTATCAACCTGACGAATACACATTCTCGACAGTTGTATCTATTTGCTCGGGTTTACGAGACTTGTGCAAGGGTAAGCAGGCTATAGGTCTTTGCATCAAGATGGGGTTTCTTTCTAACACCGTTGTTTCAGGAGCTGCGATTGACATGTTTTCCAAATGCAACAGATTGGAGGATTCGGTTAAGCTTTTTCGCCAGTTGGAGAAATGGGACTCTGTGTTGTGCAATTCCTTGGTTGCTAGCTATTCGTGGCATGGTTTTGGAGAAGAGGCTTTGAAGCTTTTTATCCTCGCTATGAGGCAGAGAGTTCAGCCGGATAAGTTCACTATCAGTAGTGTTTTGAGCTCAATGAATGTTGTGATGCTAGATCATGGAGCTCAAGTTCATTCTTTGGCTGTCAAGTTAGGGTTTGATCTGGACACACCTGTAGCAACCTCACTCATGGAGATGTACTTCAAAACCGGGTTGGTTGAGTCAGCAATGCAAGTGTCTGCAACAACTGATGAAAAGGATTTGTTCTTTTGGAACACATTGATACTGGGTTTGGCAAGAAACAACAAAGCAGATGAGTCCCTTGCCGTTTTCCGTCAATTGTTGATGCACCGAGGTCTGAAACCGGACAAAGTGACTTTAACGGGTGTCTTGTTAGCTTGTTGTTATGGTAACTTTATTGACGAAGGGATTCAGATTTTCTCGTCGATCGAAAAGGCTCATGGGATTGATCCAGAGAATGAGCATTACGCCTGTATAGTTGAATTGCTGTGCAGGGTTGGTATGATCACTGAAGCAAATGACATTGCTGAGAAGATGCCTTTTGAACCAAGCTCTCATATTTGGGAATCTATTCTCTATGCATCCCTTGAACTTGGAGACACAAGACTCGCTGAGAGAGTAGCAGAAAGAATGTTAGAATCTGAACCAAAGTCATCGCTTCCTTATCTTGTTCTGATTAAGTTATACGAGATGACTTGGCGCTGGGAGAACTCGGTGAGAATAAGATACGCCCTGGATAAACAAAAGCTGAAATGCGCTCAGGGATCAAGCAAGCTTGGTATAAAGTGCAGTGTATACTTCTTTGAGGCTAACCAGTTGCAGATTCATGGAGGTCATGATACTTGGGCAACCTTGGAATTACTGTCTTGGGACTCTGATGATCAGAAGTGTGCAGAACATTTTGTCTGACATGGTTACTCACAATTATTAGTGAGTGCCTTTTTTATATACTTTTAACCTTAGGTATATGTTCCAATTAATGGTGGAGCTAAATCTAATTTTCAATACCTCATTCTACTACGGAAAGTTAATAGTATTGCACCGTACATTGATGCATCAAAAAAACAAATGTTTTTGGTGTCAATGTTATTATGGGTCTGTATCACTTCCTTTTTGAGATCAATTGAAGTTTTGTAGGTAGGCATGGCTTCTGGTTCTCGGTAGTTTTTTTATGGATATACAGACACAAACTGCAAACTGTTAGTGCATTTATAAGATTATGGTCAGTTTTTTTTTTAAAGTTTTTTGGTTCGATCTATACAAGTATCATAAATCGACTAATATCCAAAAAATTGTGACTGGTTCAGTTTTTTTTGGACAATTTTGAATAATTCAATAAAATATCGGATGATTTGGTTTATTTAAGATAAATATTGAATAATTTAAAAAATATTGGGTAATTTGAATTTCGGTAATCATATATATATTTGTTAACATAAATTTTATGTTTACTAATTTTTTTTTTGATAAACCCTATCGGCTGATCCGGTCAGTTTCGAAAGGAACTTATTTAGTGCTACAGAGTAGACTAGCCCGAAAACGTACCATATTGTCTGACCCGAATTTAGAATATTTGCAGACTAGTGCAACAGAGTGTACCAAATGTTTTACTATTTATACTTTCAATATATGGTTGTTTTAAAATTAATATAATGAAACTATAAGTATTAAATAATTTTTCAGGTATTTGGGTATCATTTGTTTTCGGTTCCGGTTCTGTTTCGGGTTTTCAGATAAAAAGAAATAAGAACATTCATGCATTTGTGAGTTTCAAGGTTTTAATTTTGGTATTTTTGTTCAGTTCGGTTCCTCAGATTTCAGATAAAATACCATGTTTTTTTGGAAGTAAAAATTTAGCATCTACAAGAAGAGAGGCAAGTCATTCACGGGACGAGCTAGTGAATACAAGTAAAAGATATTATATACAGCTTGGAATGATATGTAGGTTTTCTTTTTAGAATTTTTATCCATCTTCTTTAGAGAGGTCCGTCTTTTACAGGGGATGTGCTCCTACTTTTTGGATATCGTGGCTGTGACAATCGTGTTACCTTGTCATGTTTCCCGAGGTTTTAGATTAGATACAGAAATTCTATAAATTAATACTCGTTAAAATAATAAACACTATAAATTAATAAAAAATTTTGATCTCGAATTAGACTGGTTTAAAATATGTCACAAATCGATAAATTAATAAGATAATATTTTTTAGAAAGTTCTGCATAAATATATGGTCCTATTAAAATCATAAATTAATTATCTATCTATATATATATTTTATATGTACAAACTAAAAATACATATTGTTGGTATTATATTCACATTAAAATTATTTCTATTTTAAAAAATTTCAATATATTTTGACAATATTTAGTAAGATCATATCTAAAATCACATTTATGTTTTATGAAAGATAAAAATATACAATGAATAATATAATTAACAATATGAAAGTCGAATTTCTAAAATTTAAATAAAGTATATACAGTAAAATAAATTATTTTCTTATTTTATAAATAAAAATATTCAAAAATTTTAAAATGGAATTTTTTTGTAAATTAAAAAATCTATAAATTAATAAAATATTATAGTCGAAACATATCAATTTATAGAGTTTTTTACTTTATAAGGTGTTCCATCACTGTTTCCCACATAAAATATTGTATCATCTTTTCAAAAAATTTGAAAGTCGTTGGTAGTATAGCCTTGTTGTGGTGGGTTTCTCGCCAAAATTGTCCTATTATTTTTACTAGACGGCCAATCTGGATTCAGGTGGGACATGCTTAAGCGTAGACATCTCACTCGTCCAATGATTTGCATGTTTTTCTTGTTTTATGTTATTTGTACCTAGTTGCACAAAAAATGTTATATTACCTTTTTATCGTCATTTAGATGTGCATCTCGATTTAGTAACGAAACTGTTGAAGAAAAAGTTTGAAGTGTCTACATTTAACATTTAAATACAACGTCTACATTTTTTTTTGTTTCTAACACACATTTTTCATCCAAAATTTACATCTTGATGGAAAAGATATTTGTTTGGTAGTCTATGTTTTATATATATATATATATATATATATATATATATATATATATATATCTATCTTATACTATAAAGAAGAATCTTATTCTCTTCTCCTATTGCCACGTAAGAAATTAGTGTAAGGAGATTGCACCACGTATCCTATGTTTAAAACGCATCATTTATTTCGTGTGTCATCCGAATTTTTTCTTTGTTGGGCCATTTCATTCTGAAGCCCATAATCTCTCCTTTGTAGAAAACGGCTGAAAGATCATGACCTCTGAGTTCTTCGCCGAGAAGATTGAGATGGGTGCCACATAGATACACGGGATCGATGGAAAGCCCTGTTTACAGAATCACCAAGGAGACTGGTTCTCTGGTCTCCGACAAGCCATGGGAATTATGGACTCCACCATTGATAAAGCTAAAATATTTTCTGAAGGTGGCATCGAGATTGACCCTTCGATCATCGAATCTATCTCCGGACTAATCAAAGCTCTCATTGAGTTAGATCAGCAGAAAGAGATCTATCAAAAAGACGGCGATTCAAGGCGTTTGGCTGATACTTGCGAAATTGCCACTTGGTCTTCTTCTTCCCGTTGTCTCGGGTCGTTCTTCAAATCTGGGTCCCATGCTTACTGGGATTCCATCAGCAGTAGGAGAGAATGGAGTCGAGGGGTTATGGAACATGGACCAGAAAGTTGCTAGAAAAAAATCATCTTTGCAATGTTCAGACACGTTATCTCTCCACTCTTGACTACGCGGCTGAGAGTGAGAATCTGATGTTTCTAGGCGAAGAAGTCACCATAGACAAAGGCTATAGAAGCATTATTTATCACTTGGCCTCTGTTCTTCCTCAAGGTGTTATCCAGTAGATTCGAACGTGTTCCCGAAGATGAGTGGCCGAGAGTAACCATGATCGTCCTGTGAAGCTTTCTCATATGGGTCTACTGTGTTTGCAGATCATGTTATCCTCACTTTCTCTTTAGGTGTGCTTGAGACAAGATTGAGATTAATGATGGAGGATGAGGGTTGCCTGACTTCAAATCAGCTGCTCTGCTATCAAGTATCAAGAGGTTCATTATTTACTTTCCTCTATAAAAAAAATTCTTCTGCGTTTTTCCTAACTTGCATATCTATTGATTTTTTACAATAACCGTTCAAAAGCTGACATCTCGGATTCAAGGAATATATAGCTTGATAATTAGCAACGAACCAATTGGTGTTCAAGACGATGCTTTCGCTAGAAACTATCTGGTCAACGAGTTAAACATATCTCCTCATAGGATTGTTCCACTAAGAAACGAAGAACACTACCTGGAAGTCCTTTTGACAAACAACTGTAAGTGCCGTACTGTAGGACAAGAGTTCACACGCACAGGCTGGGGTTTCGTATGTCAAAATCGGTTTTAGTTGTTGTCTTTTTAATTCTTTTCTTTACATCAAGTCTCTAAAACATGACGTTGCAGGCATTCCATAGAGACTCTCCTTTAGCAGTAGACATGTCCACGGCTATCTTGAATGCTCGATGCAGATCTCAAACGGCGAGAACTCACAGCTTTCGCTCAAGAGTTTCTGAGGACTCCTCCTTATCTGTGGCATCACTTGCTTCTTGGCACTCACTGTTTTCTTCTGGAGGGTTTTCTGGCAGTACCGGAGGTTGTTACCAGATAGTGGGGACGAATAAAGGGTATGTGAAGTGACTGAGGCATCTCGATCAGGTAGAGGCTTACGAGCACCGAGTTTTAAGGAGTTGATCAAAGTTGTGGATACGAAGGAGGCTGAGATCATGGAGATGCTGAAACAGAAGAGTAGCAAGAAACTCAAGAAAAGATAGTATTTTTTTGTTGGTCTTTGCCATTTCTGCTACACTACACGTACCTGGTCAGAGTTAGAGAACAGGGGTAGCATATACAAATAGAGAAGGAACCTGATAGCCTAACTTCTTGAATGGCATTGACTACTTCTTGAGTTATTATGTCCATTTGTCTCAGTTCCACGGTAATTTCTTTACTCCTTAATTTGAGATAGACCATGTTCGGTGGCTATTTGTTTGGTTGTTTTACTGGCTGTTTTCAATAGATAAAATGGACATCATGAATCTAAAGTGAAATAGGATTGTGGTTTATGTCTAACTAAATAATGCAGATTATTGATGGCCTAAGGATAGAAGCATTGAAAAGGGACATGAATTCTACGCCAAGTTTTTTCAGTGAGATCTAAACAGTTACATTTACATTTGTTGTTTACACATCTTCTGTTATTTACTAAATTGGGTGTTCGACGGTTTGTTCATCACCTTTCACACTAATGGATTCATGCTCATCAGAATCTCAAACAAGTAAGATATATACATATAATCTAAGTGATATGTGTGTGTTTATGTTATTTTACACATATATCTAATAGTGCTTTATTTTCCTATTTGGCTGACTACTTAATTGCTATGATTACGGATTTCCAAAGAGCTGACTAACCTATCTATAGAATTTTGATGCAATGAAATATTTTCATCCATTACTCTATTCCAAAATTTATTTTATCTTCGATGTTTGAGGATCCATTCCTAACATCTCCATACACTTTTTACTCACTTCTTTATAATAGTAACTTGACTTATACGTAACTTGGCTTCGGCTCCATTTTCTAAAATTTTGTTTGCTAATTCTGCATTCAAATTACTGAGCTCATACAAAAATTAACCTTAAAACATTATTTTACCAAATAATAAGAGTAATGGATTCATGCTCAAAAAGCATTGAAAACTATAATTCAACATCTAATTTCTCTTATTTTTAACAATTAACAATTGTCTACATGCTTAGGAAACCCATATATATATATAAGCCTATGTTTTCAAAATCATAATTATTATAGTGATTTGTTATTCAAATTCTTATAAAATTATGCCTAAAATAATAAATGATGCCTTCAATTTTTAAAAATATTTTACTGCCATAAGCGAAGGTTTCTTTTTACTTACTGTGGCATGACCTAAAGTTGAGTGTGCAAAATATCTACTCTTTCCAAAACAATAAAAAAAAAAACGAAAGTCTAAACAAAGGCTACATGTAGTTTTCAGAACAATGGTTAGAACAAAAACATTAGAAATTAATCATAATAATTTTGTGATGTGTTAACGTTGTAGTTAATTTTGTAGTTTACCACATGTTGAATTAGAGTATTATAATATTTTAGATTATGACAAAATGAAACAATTCAACCAATTAATTAAACACCATAACTAAAATTTTAATGATTTTTGTTCACTGTGCTTATCAACTTATATATAATTTTCAATAACAAAAATGGACACTAGAATTTTGAAAATTATAAAAGAAAAACAATTAATAATTAAAATAATTTTATAATTGTTTAGCTACTTATATATTTGCAATAGATTATGATATTTATATATTAAATTAGCATACTAAATACGTAATCAAAATTAAATTTTAAACAAAATCCTGGTTTACTAGTATATATATATATATATATATAGTCTAAGTCTTAAGCTAGAAAATGACTGATTTGAAAAAAAATTCTCATTTAAAATCCAGGTTTTATCACCAATTTAAAAGTAATTTTGTTTTAATGCATATTAATAATCATTGCTAATGTTATGAAATTGAAGTACTATAATCTTTTTTTTTTTTTTTGAAACACGAAGTACTATAATCTCATATACAAATTAATATATTATCAGTCATTGAGTTCAAGTTTAATAGGCTCACAAATCACAATTACATGTTCACTAGTGAGGGAATGGATGCTCATATATGGTTTTTGTTGATATATCTAAATTCATTTGTGGTGCATAAAATATCATAAGATATATGAAAATTGATCAAGCATATCATAATACCAAAATCATATAAACATGAAGGGATAATGAATAATTAGTTACCTTTTAGCATTATATGAACCTTTGATTATCTCTGATTACTCAACTTTAAGACTAACCACACATTAGAACTAAAGAGAAATACACATATAGAAATGTGCTTAGTCTAATGAGTTTCTAAGCCAAAGAATAATGTTGAGAATTTACTCAATAATTGTCAAGAAGAATTCAGGTTTCTATCCAGAAGTGATTATTAAGGGTTTAAGGTCCAAAAAAGGTTTAACTTAAATTTAAATATACTTTCTTAGAAGCTATAGATAAGTTTAAATACAAATTTTTAACTGAGTTCTATTCGTAAAAATTAAGTCATAATCACATATAGGGTTCAAATATGTTCTTCCATTTCTTATGTCATTAGCGAACCATACTTTCAGTAGGTCCTAGAGAAAGTGAATTCGATTGGTAGATCAACTAAGAATAGTTGACTGACCAAATCAGATATGAGGGATGAACTTCTTCATTGAAATTCATTTTATCCAGTATATAAGTCTGATAAGTTCACTGATTTCATATTAAAAGGAAGAAGGTAGAATTAAAATCAACGGTAACAGATGTGTTGTGTTTTTACTTTTGTTTTTAATCGAGATTGATTTGTTTTATTATGTATTTTGGTCTTTTCGGAGTCTTTTGTTTTTTTTTTCTTTAATGGTTTGACATGTTACGTTTTCGTTTCATGAAAAAGGACATGAATAGACAAGATTTTGGAGCTTAAAGGGCACCTGAATCAAATAAAAAAAGAAAAGTGCACGAGATTGGCATATCCATAATCCAAACATCGACATATCGACCATTCCATATTCCAAGAATCGATAAATCATGTGCGTATCGTTGATTGTGTTCTTGAACCCAGTCCAAATTGTAGACAAAGACCCTTTTTGACTGGTAGAAATATAAAAACAATCATAATCATGTTTTATGTGGATGAGACTATTTTCTAACATGAAGTTTTCATTGATTTTTTCTTTTAATTTATTTATGAAATTGCATGAATATCTCTTCAATTGGGTTTAGTATTTCTCATAACATATCTCATGATTTTTTTGATTTTATGTTGCTAGATTAGGAATTTTTCATATGGTTTTTCATCAATAGTTGTTTTTAATGCTAAATTAGTCTCATGAGTTTTGATCTTATGATGTTTAACACATTGAAAATGTTTGATTAAATACATGAAATAACTGTAGATGAACAAAGTGTCATAAAACAACAAAGGTTGATGTTATTGCACTTTATGAACATATCAAACTCTAATTTAATGCATGTTTAGAATCTAAAATTAAGAAATGTTAGTGTTTAGGGTCATTTTACAAAGGGAGATAAAACTGCAGAATAGGTTGATTCTATTGTTGTGTTTTGAGTTAAAACGGTATTTAATCTTTACGTGTTAAATCAACACTGAAAGAATTTCCGTAGAATTCCATGTGCACATTGTATGTATCCATCGAATAGGAATTTAATTAATTTTCTTTCTGTCTTTACATTTTTGATTAGAATTAATCATAATAACAACAATCTATTATCTCCTTAGCTACTAATTAGTCTAAATTTCCTGTGTGATCTTTGGTTCTAATGGATTGATCCCACATTATTATTATGTACTTCACTGTGCACTTGTATTTAATTTTTTTGTTCAAAACCTTAGTAATCAGTAACTAATATGGAAGATAAAAATAAGTAACCAGGCTGAACTGGCAGAGAGAATATTATGTATTAGCTAAACCGATTGTATTGATTTTGCATGAGTGTTGCTATTTTCGGTTTTGGATGAGACTTGCTTCTAATTAAAATTAAATATTTAAGTTTTAATTTCAATTGCAAAAGTAACATAAGACGACTTTCACCGATAATGAGAAGATTTTTACTGATACTCGAGAAGATTTCCGTGGAAGTCTTCTGTAGAAATACAAATTTCTGATACAATTTGGTCAATTGCAAATCTAACTTCTTTATCTGAGAAGACTTACCCGGAAGTCTTCTCTGATATTTTCGAAACTTTTTTGTTAACAAAGAAAAGTTTGAAAATTTCAAGGAAAATCGTCTCTTAAAAACACATAGAAAGTCAATTGCAAAACTAACCTATACATTGACCAGAAGATTTCCGTATAAGTCTTCTTCGAAGAGAAACTTATACGGAAGTTTTCTAGTCGAACAGATCTGGAAAAAAAATTTAAATTCATACCTTCAACCAGTGAGATAACTTGTTTAGCTTCTCCAAGCATACAGATGTTCACCACGAAAGCGACTAACTTGTTAATGACCAAGAATCATTAGCTTGAATGGCTCTATGAACCTTACAAAGTTTATAATCAAAATCTTGGGTTTCTTGGATGAATATAGAGAGAAAGTGAAAGAGATGTAATTTTTGTTCATAAGAAATGAGATATGAGAAGTGAAAATAGATTTTTAGGTAAATTGAGAGCTTTAAATTGGTTGTTCATGATGGTTGGTGTATTAATAGCAACGACAATATTGTTGTAAATACTAGATAAAGATGAGGATGATAGAGTAAAATACTCATTTTTTGAAAAAAAAAATAATTGCATTTTTCATGATTAATCTGCCCTTCTGGGTTGAATACGACAAATGAAAGTTCCAAAAAAAATGATAGGTTAGTTTTGCATTTGACTTTTTATTTTGAATCATTTTTGCAAAAAAACCCTTTTTGAATGACACTAAATTACTATAACTATTAAAAATCACATATGAAAATTCTGTGATCAATTATTTAAAATTGTTTTTAACAAAATATAAATGATCATAAATTATATGAGTATAAATTCTCATTTAATAGATATTTAGATTATATATATATATATATATTAATATCGTTTAAATTAAACAATATACTCTATAAAATACATAAATAATTTAATTTCAAAATTTGCATTAAACAAGTACTGAGAAATTAATATTTTAATTTCAAAATTTTAATTGAATATTTTTAAATGATTATAAATTACTAAAACTATTAAAAGTCTCATATTAAAATTTTGTCATCAATGGTTTACTTTTTTGTTATAGAAAGTTGCAAATGATCATAAACCTATATGAATAAGAAGACTCATTTAATATATAGTCATATTAAAATATACTATATATATCTATGTTCATATTTTTGAATTTAACTATATATTATATAAAATAGATAAAAGTAATTGTTTTGATTTATTTACCATTAAATTATTAAAATAAATAATAATGATTTTTATTTATGTGCTTGTGCAAATTAATAATATATAATAGTTATCAACTTCTTAATTATTAAATATATTTTATTATCTTATAATTTTATAATATTTTAAAATGCTAATAAATAATAATACATATAATCTATATATATATACACAATACTCATCTCATACAAGGCTTTGGTCTTAATCTATTATCAACTATTTGTTATATAAATCATATATACATTTGACCCCAAGAAAATCATATATACATAAATATAAAATAAAAAAATATTTGCGAGCACACAGATCAAATTCTAGATTTATTTTAAAATTCGTCAAAGAATAAAGATACATGTAACACACTGTTTATTTCGCAGTTTATTTGTAGTGTCTACTTCATGTTTGCTTTCTTACAACAATAGTCTGTTTATTTGTAGTGACGACTTCATGTTGCTTTCTTACAACAATTTGGTTAATAACAGTTAACACTCACCTCAAAATAAATCAGTTTACTCCATAGGTGAAAGTGTCGTGGACTAAAATATACTGCTTTGTTTTGAAAATAGTCTGTATTTTTTTTTTTTTTTGACATCAAACGGCTATTCTATTACTCAAACTAGAGGTGGTCTGGGTAACCAGATTGGAATAGAACAACCAATGAAATAAAGTTCTCTATGAAAAGACCTTGCAGTCCTAGCTAAAGAGTCCGAAATTTGATTATGTGATCGAGAAATATGTGTGATCTCAAAGTCCGGAAAACATATTTTCAGAGTCTATCCTCTCCAGTTATGTTGCAAAGCTTGGCCAAGCAAGGGACTCCTTGATCATGGCAATTAAGTCCTTGCAATCCGTTCCAAAACTTTGACATGTCAAATGCTGTAGCATGTTCTCCATCTCCCATCGCAGTGCTTCCAGCTCTGAATGCAAGACAGACTCTCGTCATAAGTAGTTTCGAATTCCCATAAATGGTACCTTCCCCAAACTGTCCATCCAGACCCATCCATATCCACTGAACCGTGCTGTAGATGTCCATGACCCATTTATCATGCAAATATTACTCAAACTTAAGACTTGAGATTCTATCATATTATGTTCTTGTAAAATCGATGGTACCATCTTGTTTGCATCAAACCAGGTTTGACACTCATTCTCAGCATAGCGAACTAACTTCAATAGATCTCTGTCAATCCCTCTAAATAACTTATCGTTTCTAGCCTTCCAGAGATAAAAATCTCTGTCTAATTCAGGCTCCACAATATAGTCTGTACTTTAATATAACTATTTTTTCCTGTTTGAATGTCTGATCCACAAACCAGTTTTTTTTTGTCAAACCACAAACCAGTTTAAATGGCTAAATAGCATGATCGTTAATTCGTTAGATGTAATTACTTTTTAGTAAATCACACTTAGCAATGTTAATATATGAAAGAAACCCCTATATAAACTTTTGACTAGGTTCATGTTCACACGATGATATATATTGTTTTTTTTTCTTTTTTAAAGAGCAATATATATTGCTGTTCTAATTTAAACTTTTCATCTAATTGTTTTTTCCATCTGGCACCACGACCATCTTAACATTGGTCTTTCAATAATATATAAAACATAGAATCAAACAAATTGCCACCCTCCATTCAGAATCTTTGTAATTTCGCCAACAAGTACTTTCTTGTTTAATTATTTTTTCCCTTTTTCTTTTCTTCGAAATAGACCGACTAGTCTCTTTTGCTGTACATATAAGTCAATTCATATGTCAGCTTCCACTTATTTCCTTGCGTGTCATATTTTACATACAATATCTCAGTTTTTTTTTAAAAAAATTCAAGCATGCCAATTGTTTTGTTGTCTAGTGTTTACGAGTATTAGGCCACGGCACCTTCGCTCAATAGGGCTGCTTTTGGTGAAAAACTCATCTTAAAGCACTATATACCACAGGTGACGGAGACAAGATAATTTCTTACTAGGATCAATTTGATAATTACTACAATTTATTACACGGTTTAATAATATAGGTTCTTTATCATTTCAGCAAATTTTAGAACGAAAATACAAGTAAATTTTCTTTTTCATATGGGTCATTTGACTTGAATATCTTGTGGTTGCCACTTACAGATGTTGTAAACATTTTTCTTGTCATAACAGATCCAATTAGATTTTGTAATCTTTAGACTCCAGAAACCATCGTGGTGTTGGCTATATTTGGTAAGTTAAGAAAATTAGTTTTTGGAAGCCCTCCCAAAAGCATATTTATATACTTTTATCACTTAATCATAATATATTGCACGCCTCTAACTATGGTTGGACACGGAGCAAGTACCCGGCATTTTACTATACTTGTAATCCGATTTGCTTTGTTTGATTATTAAAAAAATTTGCCTTGTACTTATACTTGCTAATACCAAGTTCTTGATTAAACGAATACTCGTCTATATATAAGATACTTACGAGTAACTTGTTGTACTTGTACTTACTTAATTAATTTAACATTTTTGTATTTGAACTTTTAAAATAGAAATTTCTATTTTAATGATTTAATAATAAAGTGATTGTCTATATTTATAGCAAAACAATTTGCTTGATTCTTATGTTACAATCGATGTAAGATAACATAGCTTAGAAATCGATGTAAGATAACATAGCTTAGAATTTGATGAAACAAATAGAAAATTATTTGATCCCACATGTTTGATATATTATATAAGTATTAAACTAGTTGAAATAACAATGTAAATGTTACAAAATATTTTGAAAACTAAGTAACGGGTCAAAACGAGTTAAGAAGATAAAATAAATTTAAGACTTGTTACTTAGCTTGAATTTGCAAGTATTTAAATTATCTAACTTGTTACTTGCTTTGACTAAGACGAGTACTTGTGTTTACGGAATAAATACGAGGCGGGTAACGAGTTTAAGGCGGATAACGGATACTTGTGCCCAGCCCTACCTCTAACCCGGTCACACGAGCTTCTATTCACTGTTTTGAGGCTTCTATTCTTTTATATATTACTTTAATTTGTTTTATAGTCTGTGTACGTATTTTCCCAAAGTGAGATGTGACTCGCCTTGTCTTTTTCTCTTGACGTAAATGACGTCTTCCACTTTCTCATCTATGCTGCTCCCGGAACTTTCCACCAAGTTTCCAACGCTCTCTAAAAATCAAAACTTTCTGTTTTCTATTTTCATTAAATGATGAAAACGGGAAACTTTTTTATTTAAATGTTAAAAACGCAAACTTTCTTGTTCACCACTCTATATAAATAAGCACATAAGTCTCTCACTCTTTATCAAAGGTCTTCATCACCTTCCTTCAGAGCAAAAAAAAAAATGGCAACTCTCTATAATCAAGTTCCTTCTGTATCTGCAATTTTCTCTCTCTACACATCTTTTTCTGCAATAACGATGCTATTCCGTACAATCCTCAACGAGATTGTTCCCAAGCGAATCCGAGATTACGTCGCTCTGAAAGTTATGGACTTCTTCTCATCTTACTTTCAGTCGAATTTCACGTTCGTGATCGAACAGCGGTGGGAGTTCGTGGAGAACCAGACTTTCCGTGCGGCTGAAGTTTACTTACCGACACGTCTCGCCGGACTCTCCACCGGTAAACTCCTCGTGGGTTCGAGCAATCTCAAGAATCCAGCGGCTGAGCCAAAACTTGGAATCCCTGTGAATACAAAAATCATAGATGAGTTTGAAGGGATTCATCTTGAGTGGACTCTTCACTCTGTTGAGACTAAGAAGTATCTCCCAGAGAAACGGTAGACTCTTTGTCCCTTACATCTTTGACTCTACTCTTAATATTTTTGTTCTTATATTTTTGGTTTGTGGATATTTCATGTCTTCAGGTACTTTCACTTGACATGTAAGAAGGAGTTTCGTGAGAAGATAATGACAGATTACTTCACATACTTGGCGAAATCGGCAGAGAAGATAATGAGCCATAGAGAGAATCTAAAGATCTACACTTACAACCAAGACCGGTCCAAATGGGAATCCGCCATTTTTGAGCACCACACGACCTTCGAGACCCTGGCTGTTGAGCCGCAACTTAAGAACACTTTGATCGATGATCTTGATGCTTTCTCTAAAGGAAAAGACTTCTTCAAGAGTGTGGGACGTGCCTGGAAACGTGGATATCTTCTTTACGGTCCTCCCGGTACCGGAAAATCCTCTATGGTCGCTGCAATAGCAAATCACATGAAGTATCATATATATGATCTTCAGATACAGAGCGTTAGAGATGATGGTGAGTTGCGTGAGATTCTCACCTCCACCAAGAACCGGTCAATTCTTCTAATTGAAGACATTGACTGTGGAGCCGATGCTTCTCGTAGACGCCAGACCAAGAAAAAGGAAGATGATGGCGGTGAAGATGATGCTGAGCCAAAAAAGGGCAAGAAGAAGTTTGAAGTTGGTGTAAGTTGACAAAACATCCTCTGTTTTGTTATTAACCTCTGTTCTTTTCTCCTAGCTTATGAAATCTTCTTGTTTCTCGACAGATATCGTTGTCCGGTCTACTGAACTTTGTGGATGGACTTTGGTCGAGTTGCGGGGAAGAAAAAATCATAATCTTCACAACCAATCATAAGGAGAAGCTCGACCCGGCATTGTTGAGGCCAGGAAGGATGGACGTTCACATTCTCATGGACAATTGCACACCCTTTGTGTTCAAGAAGCTTGTGGCTATGTACCTTAAGACTGATGACCACGCCCTGTTTGATCCCATTGAGAAGCTTGTCCTTAAAGTGAGTGCAACTCCGGCTGAAGTCACGCAGCAGCTCATGGCCAGTAAGGACGCTGATGTTGCGCTCACAGGTCTCCTTGAATTCCTCGAAACCAAGAAGACGAAAAAGGAAGAAGATGATACCAAAGTGGAGGAAGATGGAGAGATTGAAAATGCTGAGACTAAAGAAGCAGAACAATAAGAATAAACTTATGTGGATCTCTAGTGCTATTGAGTATATCTTGAAGACTAATAAAGTAGCCTTGTATTTCAGTTCGTTTTGCAAATAAGAATCGTTTGTTGACAGAAGATGAGACAAACTGTGGCTGAACTGCATGTTTATGCTAATGCTCTACAAATGCTCTTTACTCAATGCTCTCATATGGAGCTTTAAGAGAAGATTTACGCTAAAATATATAAAAATTTAAAATAATTATATAAAATTAATATATTGTATTTAATAATATAAAAAATTATGTTCATAATAAAACAAATAAATTTACATTTTAAAAATAAAAGTTGTGATTAATTATTTTAACGCTTTAAAAGAACAATATTTCACATTTGAAATATAATATAACTTATATAATTACACATATCATTCATTAGTTTTAATAAATAAAATAAAATAATATATATCTATATATTATATATTATAAATTAAACATATCTATATTATTTATAAAAATAAATTATATGTCATATATTAATTTTTCTGATAATATTATATGAATCATTTATCGCTCTACCAATAGATAAATAATGATAATTTATATATATATTATATATATAATTAGTTTATTTTATTTAATAATATAAAATTATTTTTATATCCAAAATAAATTTATATTTACATTTATTTTAAATAATAATATTTATATTTGAAATTTAATTTAATTTTATAATTAAATAAGATTCATTATTTTTTAATAAAACATATATTAGTAATATATATTATAATTTAATATATATTATTTTAAAATAAATATATTATATACTAACTTTTGATAATTTTAAAATTGTATATCTATCGCTTCTACCAATCACTTTATTAAAAATTTTAATGAGAGCATACAACTCAGAAGATATACTTCGCAGATATCGCTTCTACAAAGATATCGCTATCGTTTCTTCATCTGCTGTACCAATCGAAGCCATAGAATCGCATAAGTATATCCCTTTTTATTTGTGTATAACACTATTCGATTGAAAAAATATCCGCTGAAGATAAAAAATTATTAACAAAACCCTGTGACATTGATTTTCTCTAAAGAACCCCTGAATCGAATTACAATTTACAAACATGCAAGTAATATATGGTCGCAGTTACCCCATGTTTATATGTCTTTTTTTTAACATATTTTTCATATTAAAATGCAGAAGAGAAAAGAAAATGTTGCAAGCCCATGGCCTAAGTGTATTTAGTGAACCCAAAAGCCCATAATTGAAACATAATCAAGAGTCAAAACCAGCCCAAGCAAAAGCATAATTGCATAGGAAGTAACGGGGAATAGCAGAGATCACGACCGAAGGAGAAGAAGTGAGAACGGTGATGATGAAGGTCAAGCAAGCCATTGCTGTATCATCATAGATGAGGCACGAGGATTAGAATCTCTGAAGGAGAGGACACGATCCCTGATTTGGCGATACGGACGAGGACATCGGTTGAACGGAAGGTGTTACGATGGAGCCTTCCATTCCGTTCAGACCATGTCCAGTAGATACAGCTTTGCCAACACAGCAGAGTGAGGATTTCTTTCGGTGATCGACGATTCATCTGTTGCAGTTGCGCCAGAACACCGTACCAAGAGCGAACCGGGATTAATCCACACCGAGTCGCAAGGGTATTCCAGAGGTCCCAGGAAAAGGAGCAATCAAAATACAAATGGTCTCTGCTTTCCATCGCCACGTTGCACAAGAGACAGAAAGGAGGTGTTTGAAGTCCCCAGCCGATGAGTCTGTCTTTTGTTGGGCACCTGTTCAGTACGAAAAGCCAGGAGAGGAAGCTATGCTTCGGGATCCCCCTTTATTCCATACTGTTTGATACCAGTCAACACCCGGATCGCGATTCCGAAGGTGATCATAAACCACTCCAATAGAGTATTTCTCGGATTTTTTACCTTCAATTTCCCACTCATAAAAATCATTTTCTTCATTTAGTTGGATTGTTGTAAGGTAAGCATGAACCTGCACTTGAGTTTCAGACCTGGCAGGAGGGAGGCGCCAGGATCCTTCTTCATAGAGGGATGACAGAGATGCCAATTCCGAAATCCCTAGTAGTGAATTGCCTCCAAGATGCAGAAACTGTTTGAGATTTCCAAACGGAGACCAATTATCTGTCCAAAACCGGCAGGTAAGACCATCCGATACTCACAGCCGAATCCAATTATAAATTAAGGGGCTTAGCTTAAGCAATTTGTTGACTTGCCAGGAGAACCTGCGGTTAGGAGGCGTCGTCCATATGTTTATATGTCTTGAAACCGCTTCTTTGGTGATATTCCCGCTTCTGAAACATCCCGTGCTACTTCGGTTACTCGTTGGATAGGTGCTCAGTTCCTTGTTTCTTTTTATGGATCTAGAGAACGTTTCCAATAAGTCCCATCACGAGAAATGTGCATTTTTAAAATGATAGATACCTATTCTATTACTGACGTGGCAAGTGAGAAGGTGCTTATATACTCCGAAAAATATGAGTGATGACTGATGAGTATTAGCATAAGCGCAAGAATATCTCAATCAGCAAAAAGGACATACCTAATGGCCAAAAGCAACACATTTGGTGACTTAAACAACAAATCTATATGTATATATATATATATATACTATAAATAAAAGAGACTAAATTGAAAGAAGAAAGCATACATGGCCGCTGCTGCTGCCATTAATGGCGGCGGAAAAGACCTAAGATGTAAAAGATCATAACATAAGTTATTCAACAGATTTTGATTCCTATGTATTCACTTGTGTGGTACTTCGATATCAATCAGCAGTGGTGATCGGACTATCCTATAGGTTATAGACCTTTGTTGCTTCTTGGGTATTAATAAATAACCAACATGTGGGTGTCCTCATTAACATGATGACCTGTCATGTTTGATCCCATTCAGATGCACCTCCTTGAGGGAGGTGTAAGTCCGGTTAAAATGACGCAGCAGCTCATGCTAGGTAAGGACGCTGATATTGCGGTCAGTGAGTAGCCTCTTCAAATTCCTGGAAGCTAAGTTGGAAGCGGAAGAATATACCAAAGTGGAGGAAGATAGAGAGATTGACGATACTGAAGGCTAGTTAGAAATAACTGTATTTCAGTTTCTTTGCAAATAAAAATCATTTGTTGAGACAAATTAGGGGCCCATAGAGTTTCATAGTTTTTGTTTTTTTTTTTGTTTATATAACTAATAAATGGAAGGAGAAGGCCATAGCTGAAGACGATGCATCAAAGCAGAACAATGTATGATTTTGGCTCTATCTCAAGAAACCTCAAATCGAACAACAATGCAAGTGATATTGTCGCAGCTACCCCGTGCGTATGCTTCTTGAACCAGCTTTCGTGAAGCCGTTTCCGCATCTGAAATATCTCGTGTTATATCCATGGCATCCTGAAGAAACAGAGAGGTAGTTTTGAGAGTGCCCTTACTGAGTTCCTTGTTTTCTTCTGAAAGACCCATCAAGAGAAATGTGCACTTTCAAAACTAACCTTGTTTGACAACACATTCCACAATCCATCGCTGGCGATAACAATAAAGTCCAACGTGCTTATATCCTCCTCCTAAGAAGGTATCAATAGTACAGAGTGTGAGAATGAGATCAAGCGCATTTCAATCAGGAAAAAGAGCACAATCCAAAGTCAAACACAGATACAAACAATCTGAGAACCTGAATCTCTGGCTCCGCAATTACATACGGCTTAAGTTGTTTGTCCCCAAACGCCCGGGACACAGCAAGAATTCCACCAACTCGCCATGTTCCTGGTGTACCCCAAGAAAGGAATTAATAACAAAAAAAATGTTACAAATCAGCAGCATTCAGTAGAGAGTTGAATTCAGAAGAGGGAACATGAAGAAATTTTACCAGCCCAGATGATGAAGCCACCAGCATCTTCAATCCTCTGTCGCTCATCTGATCTATCAGGTTTGTGATCATTAGAAAGTGGAACAGCTACATCACAAGAAAAGCGCGTCAGTGACATATGCATTATTTAGCAAAATAGTGTTTACAGAGTAAAGAAAGCGAAACCTGAGCCATTTCTAGACGCTACAACTCTAGAATCACCAACATTGGCAACAATTAGCTTATCTCCTACAAGCAAAGCAGTTGATGCGGTTGAGCCAGCGTTCTTCGGCTGTCCTCTCTCTTCAACCAGATACTCCTCATCCGTCTGCTTAAACACTTGCACTGCCAAAACCGAAACTCTCAGGGAGAAAGAAGCAAAGAAAGAGAAACAAACAAAAGTAACTTTTTTTCACACACATATATATACCAATGGCTTTCTTCGTGTCTGAGATAAACTCATCATGAGTAACTAAGTTCTTGAAAAGATTGTTTTTAAGATATTCTGCAGTTCTTGCACCACCGTGACCTAGAGCAACAAAATGCATCAGAATCAACCACATGAGAGAGAGGGAGAGGGAGAGAGAGAGAGAGAGAGTACCATCGAAGACGCCGAAGAAGGCAACCATTTGTCCATCAACATCAGAAATTCTAGTCTCGAAGAAATCCTCCATGCTTGCTCGTTTACCCTTGAGACTAGAATACCCATAACTAAACTTCACAGGCCGATTCCCCGCTAAAAAGCTTCACCGGAAAACAAAATTCACAAATCAAAATTGACCAATAAGGTGTTTGCTTGCCAGATTTCAAACTTAGATGAAAGAGTGAGGGAACCTGATTCCGCCGCCACTGAAAAGAGCGTCGGGATCTCTGGAAGAAATCATAGCATCAGGCGGAGGATTGGGGGAGGATTCCGCAACCCCACGAGGGGGAGCGACGGAGGAAGAGGATTGCGTAGAAGATGGGTCTCTCAGGATTGGTGTTTGGGAGATACAGAAGAAGAAAGACAAGGAAAAGAAGATGATGATGAAGGAATATATGGTTTCGGAGCAGAAGAAGAACCTCGACAGCGAGCACAATTTCTAGTTTTTCATGTTTTTCTTATTATTAAATTAATCAATCATCTACCTGAATTTGAAAAAAAAATTTCTATACACCTTTTTTTTTTTGCTCAAATTGAAACTTCGTATATATACCAAAAGGACCATACAATCCAAGCAGCACAACACCACAAGAGGCGTCAGCACCCACCACAAAATCCGTTAGACTAACTAACTACAAAGCTATCCACTCCCATTCAAGGAAGGACCAAAAATTGAGACATCAAGCTGTTAGTTCCCAGATGAAAGTCTTTCATTCGCATATAAATGGTCAAGCCATCTTGGGGATCCAGCAGCAACATAAGACTGAAAGAAACCAAGGACCTTGACACTCTGCGCAATGAAAGAGGCACATCTAATCGAAGCTACCGATCCAATCCTTAGTTCCCAAGCCTCAAGCGCCTGCAGCTCTCTTCTAATCTCAGAGGCGTGAAACTGGAGGAGCGGCCACTGACCAGGTTTGTGAATTGCTTCCACGAAGTCAGCAAAAGTTGAGACAAAGACAACCTTGTTCTTCTTCATACTTCTCATACTTTCTGTCACCCACAGCCAGGCTTTCAAGATCGCCTATGTCAGTGATTGTATACCTGAGAAGGCTCACCTACTATGCTCCATTACCTTCCCTCTTTCATCTTTTACAATCCAAGCCGCCCCCATGTCTTGACATCCTTTAGACCAATCCATATCAAACTCGCAGAGGACCCACCCTGGTTGTAAAGATTGCACCGGATCCATGGCTCCCTTCATGTAGACACGCTCCACAATTTTCTCCATGCCACACTGTACCTGTTGAGCCAGAAACCACGCACCTGCTTCCTCTGTTGCTTTGGTTACTATTTCTTCTGCCTCGTACGATTTGCCTTCAAACAGAAAGGCGTTTCTGTTCTTCCACAGGTACCATAGTATCCAAGGCCAGGTTCGTGTGATCCCAACATCAAATCTAGCGTTCTTGCTCACCTTCAGTATGTAAGCCATATTCGCGTATTCGCGTAGATAGAGTGATCATTGAAGCCTCCTCTAGGAGAAGGAATATTGGACAGAGCCCAACACTTTCTCGCCAAATGACAGCTAAAAAGCACATGATTCACTGATTCTCCATCGAAGCCACACAGTTGGCATCTCTCATCACATTTCATCCCCCTTTCTATCAACAGATCAGCAACAGGAAGAGCTTGTGACATAGCTTTCCACACAAAAACCTTTATTTTTGGGGCTGTTTGCACTTTCCACACTTGGACCTTAAGGGGATTGATCGATGGGAGAGCCTCTGCCAATCTCCGCGTTTCAACGTTCCTTCCTTGAGAAGCCAACCAGTATCCAGATTTCACAGAATAGGCACCAGACTTATTATATTTCCATGCCCAAAAATCTTCTCTCGACGTCACCGGTTGGTTCTTCAACAGAGCTCGAATATCCGACGGCACAAATACCTCTTCCAGGGCCTGCAAGTTCCATCTTCTATTCCAAAAATCAATTAAGTCTCTCACTCTTAAATTGACGTTGAAGGAGTAGTTTTTTATCCAGGGGGCTCGCAGGCCAAAGCCATCTTCCTCATCTTCAAACCATTTATCCGTCCACACCGAGATTGAGTTCCCATCGCCCACTCGCTTTTGTAGACCTTTCACCAGTAACTCTCTTTCATACAACAAGCTCCTCCAAGCATAAGAGGGTCTGTCTCCTATTTTGGCATCCAAGAAGTTACAATTCGGGAAATATCTACTCTTGAGGACTTGCGCCAACAAGCAATGGGGGTAAGAGAGTATCTTCCATGCTTGTTTTGCCAGCAAGGCTTGGTTGAAAGCTTCCAGATCTCTAAAGCCCATGCCTCCACTTTCCTTCGGCAGACACAACTTATCCCAAGCTATCCAATGCGTTTTCCGTATGTACATCTCAGATCCCCACCAAAAAGAGGCCATGGCGCTGGAAATATTGGCACAAATCGTTTTGGGGAACTTGAAAACAGACAGTGGATATACTGGTAGAGCAGAAGCTGTTGTCTTTAAGAGAACTTCCTTGCCTCCATGAGACAATTTCCTCAGATACCACGCGGTTAGTCTCCCATTCACCCTTTCTTTTAAGAAACTCAACAGCTCCACCTTTGATCCACTAAAGCACTCCGGGAGCCCAAGGTACTTGGTCGCACCTCCCTCATTTGAAATCCCAAGAACTCCTTTGGTCACATCTCTAACAGCTTGCTCGACCTGAGAGCCAAAGGAAATCGTAGGTTGATCGTTTGACCCGTCGCATTTCCATACAGCTGAAGGATCGAATGAAGAGTGTGAGCTTGATTCTCAGCCCCCTTGCACATGAAGAGGCTGTCATCAGCAAACAATAGGTGATGCACTGATGGTCCCAGATCATTGAACTTTAGGCCCTGGATCAAACTCATGCTTTCTGCTTTATTCATCAGATGCGTTAGCCCTTCTGTGCACAATACAAACAGGAATGGTGAAAGGAGGTCTCCCTGACGTAGCCCTCGCTGCGGCCTAATCCTACCAGAAGGTTGATCATTGATAAGCACCGCAAAGGAGACAGACGTCACACAGGCCATCACCAAGTTCACCCACTCATGATGAAATCCAAGAGCCTCCAGTAAGCTCCTCAGATAGCTCCATTCTACCTTGTCGTTCGCCTTTGACATGTCTGTTTTGACCACCATGTGATCACCCTTAATGTCCGGATGAACCCTCAAGGCATGAACAGCCTCATGAGCAATCGCTATATTATCAGTAATCAATCTCTCCGCCACAAAGGCAGATTGGTTAACCGATATTATCTCAGGAAGAAGGGGTTGCATGCGTCGCACCATCACCTTCGCAATGATCTTGTACAGCACCGAGCACAGACTTATTGGCCTCAAATCCGTCATCGTTTCAGGGTCCTTAATCTTCGGTATAAGGCAGATGTAGGTAAAGTTCCATTCTGCTGGCATTCTTCCTGTCTGAAAATATTTCTTCACTTCCATCGAAACCTTAGGTCCTATCTCATCCCAACAATGTTGAAAAAAGAACCCTGACATGCCATCTGGCCCTGGCGCACTCGAACTCTTGATACTGAAAACAGCGCTTTTTATCTCCTCATCTAAAACTTCACCAGTCAGCCGGTCATTTATTGCTTCCGTTATTCTAGGTCTCATTCCTTGGAACATAGGCTGGTAGCTTGGAGGGTTAGACGATTTGAATAACTCATTGAAGTAATCTACAGCCCCCTGCGTCTTCGCTTCTTCAGACCATTGTTCCATCCCATTAGCATTTTTTATTTTTCGAAGCCTTCTTCTAACTCTGTTTGCCTTGACCGATTCATGGAAGAAGTTAGAGTTTCTGTCCCCGTATTTTAACCACTTTTCCATGCTTCTCTGCTGCCAAAAGACTTCCTCCTCCTTATAAGCTCTGCATAATTCTTTCTTCATTACCCGGATCGCATGCCAGCACGGATAGTTCCTTGATTGGAACCACTCTAGCCTGCGCTCCAATAAGTGTATCTGATCTTTGGCAATGAAAGTTCTCTTCTTCTTCCAATCACTTAAGGCTCCCCTGCAGTCCTTAAGCCTCTTAGCAACACACCGATTATCAGAACCCTCATCACCCCCTCTCCAGGCTTTGATGATTTCCTGTTTAACGCCTGGCTGGAACAGGAATTTCTTATCGAAACGAAACAGACCCCTTGATTTCTCATTATGCTCTTGCAGACGCACCAGCACCGGTCTATGATCCGAACCACGCTTGTCCAAAAACACCTGTTTAGATCCAGGGAAAGCTCTCAGCCACTCTTTATTAACAAAAGCTCGATCCATGCAGCACTGTATCCATTTTTTCCATCGTTGACCAGCCCAAGTAAACCTGATACCAAAAGAGTCCAGTTCCTTCATCCCGCAAACTGTCAGCATGTCTCCGAAAGGTTTAAAGGAGGATTCAGGTCTCACAGGGCCGCCAGTCTTCTCATCATTACTGAGGATTTCATTAAAGTCACCTACCAAACACCAATTTTCTTTTCTTCCAACCCCAATTCTACTTAGGCGCTCCCACACAATTTCCTTCCCCACTGCAGAAGGCTCGCCATATATACAAGACAAGAAAAAACCAACTTCACTATATTGAACCTGCATATCGATCAGGTTCTTATCCGCATACTTAATGTCAAGCTTGATGTCGCTTTTCCAAAAAACCGCCAAGCCACCACTCAAGCCTCTCGGGTCCACAGTAACCACACCATCATACCCAAGCCACTCCTTTAAATCCACAACCATATCTCCACACTGTTTAGTCTCCATCAAGAACATAATCTCCGGAGAGTATTTTTGACTTACTTCCCGAAGACGTTGAATTGTCAGGTCTTGAGGACGCCCCAATCCCTGGTAATTCCAACTGAATATGCTCATTTAAACGTTGGGCGATCCCTCATCCGGGATCACCTTTGGGGTTTTAGACTTCGCCGAAACTAGAAGCTCCCCAACTTCAGTCTCTACCTTTCTCTTCTTACTCCCTTCCACTCTCTTTCCCGCTGCTTTGTCCCAAAGAGTCCCTTCCTCCTTGTCAGCCAAAAGTAAGGGTCTTGGTTTCCTTTTAGATTTAGGAGGACGTTTGCGCTGGTACGGTTTCTTCTTGGTCCCGGTCGAAGCACAAGGTTTCGAAAAACCAGTGCTAAATACCGTTGAACCTTCTGAAGGAGCCGTAAAATTTCCGGGATAATTCTCATCAGCACTCTCCGCCATAAACACCTTGTCCGCATTCCATCTAGCTGCTGTTCCAGCTCTGATCGCAGACTCAAGAAGTTTTCCCTCCTGGTTTCTCACCTCTTTCGATTTCTCAAGCTCATCATAGCTGAAGACAATCCCTTTCCCCTTATTAAAATCCCGAGAGATCACCGGAGGAGCTTCGAGGCGCAGGATCGATCTTTGTAGCATAGGGTCTTTTTCAACAGCAGCCACCGAGCTTCTCACCCTTTCCACTCTCACCAATCTATCTTCCTCAGTGGCCATCGATAGATACAGTCTCATTTCATGGATTTCTTTGACAATTTTTGGCTTCCCGGTTACCGCACTGATCCCAACTTGCTCTTCAGTAAGCACACCAAACAGAGGGTCATCTTCCATCAAGATAGGCTTTTTTAAATCCAGCTCCCTAGAGATCTGTTGACGCCTTGCCAGAGCTACATCCTTCCTTTTCTTTACTTCCAGAGGGCAAATTCTCTGCTCGTGATTCAACCTGAAGCAAGTGAAACACCTTTTTTGAATCCTTTCATAGTTGTAGTGAATGGTCACCGGTTTCGCTCCTTTAATGTTCACAACTCTTGAAGTCTTTAGGGGATTCGCCACATTAAACCTCACTTGTACTCTTTCATACGGTTGTGTTTGCGGTTTGGTCGGATCAAAAATAAATTCCTTCACATCTCCGATCTGATCCCCCAGCGCCATGATAGCATCCTTTGTGTAGTAATTCACTGGGATGTTACTGATGCGTACCCACAACAAAATATACTGGAGATAGTCCTCCGGTGGCTCTTCCACCCATCGCTCTATAGCCAGAGCCCATTCATTAAATGTGTGCACACCTTTCTCCAATACATCTAACAAGTCATGCTCGTGATCGAAGAAAAATTGGAAGCGCTCCTGTGACAAAGCAACTCCACGACATTTCCCTTCCTTCTGCCATTTTCCGGGCATCCTCCATATTAACGTCGACATCTTCTGGCATTTGGGTTGAGAGTTCTACCCACCAGACTCAGTTTGTTCTTCTCATTCGAGCAGAAACCTGGTAGATCCGGCATTTCAAAAGGCTTTTCCTCTTCCTCCAAAGAAAGAGCCATCAGCGCTCTATCCATGGCGGCCGACATCCCTTCTCTCGTTTCCAACACTCACAGTTCGTCGATCCAATCTTTTCCACCGAGAAAGTACTTTGCCTAAGCTCAGAATCGAAAATCTTGGTTCAAGAACCCTAGATCTTATCTTCGTTTTTGCTTAGAAGTACAGAAAAGGTACCACAGAGTGGTTGAAATGATGAAAAGAAACGTGTTTCTCTTGCTTTTGATAGGTCCCACACTCCACTAACCTCCTTCTGCTTGAGAGAGAAACTTTAGCCCATTCCAGGGACGCGCCTGTTCATCTGATTTTTTTTCTGAAAAATTTCTATACACCTTCCATTTTTCTTTTTAAATTTAATATTTATTTAAATCACAAAAATTATGAAAATATCGAAAAACGAGACGAAATTTAGTTATTTACAAATTTACCAGGCAGATTATCCAAACCCAAACCATGCCCACCCGTTAAACTTAGATCCAGACATAAAAATCTAGACATAACTAAGTATTTTTAAGTTTTACTCATTCTTTCTATTTCTTCACTAAAACAAATCAATATTATTTTCTTTCATCTTTTTATCACATGAGAAAGAATAATCTTCAAAATAAAAGACAAATCGAACTTTTCTCCGGAAAAAATAACGAAATAACAAATCACGAATTATCCATCGAAAGAGAAGAAAAAACGAACCCAGAATGATATAACTTAGTAAAACTTATATAACTATAAAACTTTGTACAACTTAGTAAAACTTTAACTAGTTTAGATTGTATAATTTAGTAATACTTTGTAAATTTTACGATGATGACTTTGTACAACTTAGTAAAACTTTAACTATTTTAGATTGTATAATTTAGTAATACTTTGTTAATTTTATGATGATGACTTAATTTGATAGTTACACTTTTCTATGAAGTGCTGCTTTCAAAAAACGAAAATGAAACCATGGAGACATGGAACATAGTGAGAAGGATGGTGGTTTAGGTAGTGGGGAGATGAAAATAGAGTGTGGATAAAGGTTTAGGAAAGAAGGACGGTAGAAGTGATAGTGGAAAAAATATCGTGAGGATTAGCAAAGCGAGAAAGAAGCAATGAAAAAAAAATCAACCATTGGCAACTAATACAAGTGGCAAAGAAAAAAATCAATCATTCTCAACCAATACAAGTTTTTGTAACTTGGTAACTCGGTAAAAACTTTGTTATTTATATCTGTAACTCGGTAAAACTTTGCGAAAGTATTCTATTTTTGTTTGTCACTTTGTAGATCTGGAGATTACTTTGTTTTGCGTTTGTTTAACTCGGTAAAAATTTGTCAAAGTTTCATATTTCTGTTTGTGTAAATTTGTTAAAACTTGGAAAAACTTTACATTCCATTAAGGTGTTATAAGTTTTGATTAGTTATACATCCAAATTCTTTAACTACTAGAAATAAGACATCATAGAACTATCATTATTTTCCTTGCACTATAGGGTTTCTCAGTCTTCAGAGTTGCCATAAGAAGTAGAACTTCTTCTTCTAGCACACTAACTTTGTTGTTTGTGTTTATGTTACTTGGTTTGTTATTTATATTCGTAGAATTTGGTGTAACTTTGGATAACTTTGGTTAAGTATTTTTCTGTTTGTATAATTCGGTAAACTTTGTCAAGTCAATGTTTTCATTTTTCATTTGTTAAACTTCGAGAACTTAAAAAAAACTCGTCACTAAATTTATTTGATAGAAGTTATGATTAACGTACAACCAAAATCTCAAAATACTATAACAGTAGGAATAAGACAACTATCAATATTTTTCTTCCATTATTGGATCCTTCAATCCACATGGTCGTTTTAGAAACCAAACAGAGACATCGATAGTATTCCCGATAAAGATTTGGATCAGATTTGGAGAAATTCTCGATGATACCCTCATCGCTGCATCAGCACTTAATAAATAGCCTCAGAGTTTGACTCTTGATTGACCACCATTTTTTTGGAAAATAACCTGAAGATTGCCCTTTAGGTGAGAAAGATGGAAAATGGAAATTGAAATGAGAGAAAATGAGTTGAGAGGATTGAGAAGATAGTCGAAATGAGAAAATCCTAAAAATAAAGGCAATTATAGTTACCAACTTCCTTTCTAGGGTCTGGAAAAAATAGAATTTTGGGAGGAAAAATTTCTGAAATTTGGGTGGAAAATTTGTTTACAGCATTTTTGGGATCAAAGTTTTACCAAGTTTGTAGTTTTACAAAAAACTTCAAAGTTTTATTGTACACTAAAGACTTATACTATAGTTATACCACTTATATTTAGTTTCCTATAATCATTTCCCATCAAATCATGTTGTAATATAATTAATTTTGTGGTATATTTAAGTTTTGTAATGTCGCAAAGTCAATACTAAGAAAAAAGGCATAAAAGAACTAGGTATTTGCTCTATTATAAATAGTACACAGCTAAGTGATGAACATGTTGACTATAATTATTTTGAATTTAAATCAGAAAAATACTAACAAATAATAAGCATAATACTTGTAAATAACCAAACAAGTTTAGAATTTTGTATTTTCAATTTTTTTTTTGGTATTTTATCAGGTTTGCTAAGTTTTACTTAGTTTTTCTATTATCTTGAAGAATCATCTCGAAGAATAGATGCAACTAATTGTGGTGTGCATATCCTTCTGGTTCTCGAAGTTAAACTTTTTCAAGAGAAAGTATGCATTTTATGTATGTTTTAACCGAAATAAATCAGAATTCTTAATATTCGGGGTACACACATATCCACAGTTCAAAATAATAATTTCAAACAGTTATGGTGTGATGCACATTCAACTAATTCTTTCACATTTTCTTTATTTGGAAACTCTTAACCAATCTCAATACACATACCATCTTCCAATTCCATCACACATTGAATTTAATGTACAACATGCAGAAGTTCAACATATTCACACATATCAGCAATGTCACAAGGTTATCCATGCTCTCCACGTTATCCAACCAATACCTACATTGTCTCTATCTCGAATAACAACATCATCCACTAACTCAGTCACCTTAAGATATAGTTTTAGTATAATAACTATTTTTTATAAACTGAAATACTGGAAACCCAAAAATAAACGAACCAAAGCTGAACCAAAACCAAACTGAAATCCGCGTTGGACACCAATTATTTGGTAATGTTAATCAAATATTTATATTACTATTTGAAATATGGTAATTTTATAATTTATATTTTGTAATTTAATTTATTGTTTCTATTATATATTTTTCTTATTAGATTTACGCATGGTTATTAAACGGATTAATATATACACGAAATAACATTTTTGAAAATGATTTTATATTTAATTTATCTTAGATTCAGACCTATCTTTCAAAACGATGGATTAGTAATTTTTATATGTATATTCATTTTGGCTAATTATTATTCTATATGTAAAAATTAATATTTGTTAATTTTTAATTCATGTGCTATAAAATAAGAACAAAACCATTAGATTTGACCTATGTTTGTATTTTTCGGTAACATATGTATGTTCGTGAAGATATGATTTACATATATAAAATGTACACAAATGGTCTATTATTAGGAGAACATGACTTTTTTTAAATGGTCTGGTTGGATTTATTTTTTACATTTGTTTAATATTAGTGAATAAAAAATAAATTCAAAATGTTGTTAGGATTTAGTTATATAAATCTAGAAATAATATAACCAATTTTCTAGGGATATGATTTACTTATATAAATCCAGAAATAATATAACTAATTTTTTAGGAAAAATCCATTAAAAATCACACATGGAGTAAAATAGTGACTTTTATATTTTAATATACTAGATGTTACATACGGCTAGATAAAGTAAAGAGCTATATATTTTTTTTTTTATAAAACATGAAAATAAGTACTTGGACATATAAGGACTTTTTGCAAAAGTAACTCAAAACTTGGAGTCAAACAGAAAACTAACCTTTTCTTTTGACTCATTTTTTTTTTGAGATTTTCACCCCACACCTGCATTTTATCTACGAAAATGCCATTAACTTTTTTTTTTTCGAAAATGGCTTCTTTACTGTCTCAACCTCATCTTCTTCAATTATTTACAATAGTGCCACTACCATGAATAGTTCAACAACCTTGTACTAACTGTTTGGAGCTTTTAATGCCCTTTAATGCACGTAAATCTCTTTACACTCTCTCTGTTTCAATTGTTATGAACTAAAAACAACATTTCTTTCACTTTCTCTCCATATTCATCCAAAAAACTCAAGCTTTTGATTCAAAATATTTTATGGTTGACAGAGCCATATTTCTTTCGTTTTGACTTACGGTTGCTTTCGTTTGAGGTTCTGGGTGGTTGGAGAAGACCCTGTGTGCAAACGAAGTCATCTCACCTAGTTTAAGGTACAAATTTGAATTTTTTTCAAGATCTGTTCGCGTAGAAGACTTACTAGTAAGTCATCTGTATGTAGAAGACTTACTGATAAGTCTTCTGGTCAAACGGACGACTTAAACTAAGTCGTCCGGCTTTGTTTGTTAAAAAAAAAACTCCAGACGACTTATATATAAGTCGTCTACGAGAAACGGGCTAGTTTTGCATTTGACCGAATCGTGTCAGATCTTTGACTATTTCTGGACGACTTATAATTCAGTCGTCTCTGGGAAAGTTAAAATTTCAATATTTTATTAAACTAGACGTCTTAGGTTAGTTTTGTAATTGAAAAATAAAACTTCATCATTTAACTTTTACCAGACGACATAATATAAAGTCGTCCGACAGAAGACTTAATTTAAAGTCGTCCGGAAAGCAAAGTCGTCCGAATTTTTCCCAATTTTCTGGTCAAACCTTGCTTATCCCGACGACCTTAAATTAGGTCGTCTAGCTGGACGACTTTCAATTGTCGTCGAGAAAGTTAAATTTCAAGTTTTATTTTTCAATTACAAAACTAACCTAGGACGACTTACGTTTAAGTCGTATAGTTTGAATAAAATATTGAAATTTTAACTTTCCAGACGACTGAATTATAAGTCGCCATAAATAGTCAAAGATCTGACACGAAGGTCAAATGCAAAACTAGCCTGTTGCACGACTTATATATAAGTCGTCTGAGTTTTTAACAAACAAAGACGACTTAGAATTAAGTCGTCCCATTTAATTTTAAATTGCAAAGTGACCTCTTTAGGCGACTTACCTTTAAGTCTTCGAACGACTTAATTCAAGTCGCTCGGCAATGTTTATTGAACTTCTTCATTTTCTATATTTACTAATGTGTTTTATTTTGAATATTTGCGATGATTTGTCAGTTACATGCAGTTTATGGAGAATGGTTGTTGAGAGATTGCCGTTGGGATTTTGTGGTTGATGATCTCAAAGGAGCAAAATTGTTTTATTGAATGAAGATTCAACACATGCTGAACTTGTTACAATGGCTCAAGAAGATTATAACCTGGACATGAGAACAGTGATCGGAGATTAGCTACTCATTACCAGCAGAAATGATGATGGCTCCAGGCAGTCCTCCCATTCATGTTACAAGTGATGACAAGTTCGAAACTTGCTCGAGATACTCAAAACGATAGAGTATGTCTTTGTGTATCAAGCCGCAGCAAGGTGGAAACGGTTTCAGAAAAGGGATAATGATGAAGCTGGTGAATGGGAAGAAGATGTTGGTGATGATGAAGCTGGTGAATGGGAAGAAGATGTTGGTGATAATGATGAAGCTGATGAATGGGAAGAAGATGTTGGTGATAATGAGTTTGTTGAAGATGGAAATCAAGATGGGGAGGAGGAAAATGGGGAGGAGGATGCTGATAACTCTATTGTTGGTGAAACGGATCAGAATGGTGGGGATTACAGTCTTTATGGAAAGGTTCAAGATGAGGACGAGGAAGATGATGATAATATTTGTTTTGAAGAAATCGAAAAGACATATGCTAAGACAAATGCTATTGAAGGAGGAAAATCGGATGGTACCAGTATCTATGTCAACCAGAGTTTTGTTAGCAAGGATGCACTGCTTTGAGCTGCGGTTGGCAGCAGTGAGGGTAGGTTTTCTTTCAGAATATACAAATCAACGAAAACTCTCCTTGTGGCAACATGTCGGGTTAGCGGTTGTGGATGGAAGATCAGAGCGAGTGTGAAACATGGGACAAACACGTTTTGGGTAACAAAGTATGTGGAAAAACATTTATGCTCGTGGGAGACCGACCGCCAGCGGAGACATGACTCCAAGTATGTTGGTAGTCTTTTCATTGATCGTGTTGGAATCATTGATGGGATAACTCCGCAGCATATCACTGATGCAATGAGGAACATGTTTGGCATGGAGCTTGATTACACCACTTCATACAGAGCACTGTTATATGCACAAACATTGGTGAGAGGATCAGCGTAAGAAGGGTATTCGCGGCATCATATCTCGAGCAAATCTCCATTGCAAATCCTGATTCTATCACGGCTATAGAACTTGATTCTATGAAAAGATTTAAGTATCTATTTCTCTCTTTGGAGCTTCTATAAAAGGTTTTAAGTATCGAGAAGGGTCATTGTGGTGGATGGAACTCACCTAAGTGGAAAGTATGGAGGTGTTATGTTAGTTGCAGCCGCACAAGATGGCAATTTTCAGATATTCCCATTGGCTTTGGGATCGTGGATGCTGAAGATGAACCTTCTTGGGAATGGTTTTTCACAAAATTGGCTAGTTGTATATCTCATATCAAGCCTCTGGTTTTAGTCTCCGACCGCCGCCATTAAAAGTGCGTGTGATAAGGTGTTTCCTTGGGCAACCCGAGGAATATGTTATTATCACCTACAAGATAACATTGTCAAAAGTTTAAAGGAAACATCTCATGTACTTGGTGAAAGGGCTGCTTATGCTCACACGGTTTACGATTTTGACCGGTACATGGCTGAGATACGGAGTGCAAACCCGAACTTGCAACGTATTTGGAGAATGCCGACGCCAGCCTATGGTCAAGGGTTTATTGTAAGGGGAACAGGAACAACATAAAAACAAGCAACATCGCTGAATCTATTGATTCCGCACTGAAGCGAGCAAGATGATTTCGATTCCGTTCCTGCTGGAGTTCATAAGGCAGAAGTTAGGAAAATGGTATTGAAAAGGAGACAAGATGCATTGAGTCTCACAACTCAACATAGTCGGGTGTTGAATACTTGCTTGCTGTTCAACAGAGATAGCGGATATGATGACGGTCCAACCAATTGATGGATGGCGATTCTTTGTCAAAGGTGGCAAAATGGACTGTGTGGTTGATTTGGAACATGCAAAGTGTGATTGTGGTGTCTATGGAGTGGAGAAAATACCTTGCTCTCATGCTATAGCTGCTGGAACACATATTCGTTTGCATATCTCCACACTTGTATGTCCAGTGTACTCAAAGAATTATTTGTATGCAGGATACTCGAGAATATATATCCTATCTTGTCACAACATATTGAGGAACGAGAATGCTTTCCTCCGGCGTAAAGCGTGGTCCGGGAGACAAGAAATCAAGATGGCAATCTTGGTTGGAGCTATCTAGGATGAGAGGACACAAACCCAGGAAGAAACACAGGCAAGGAGATGCTCAAACTGCAAGGAAACTGGCCATACGAAACCACAATGTACACAACCAGTTGATTAGTTGTCCGACGACCTAAATTTAAGTCGTCCAGTCTTGATTACCGTCCGCACGACTTATATATAAGTCGCCCAGTGTTTCGTCTACCAGATAACCTTCAAGTAAGTCGTCCGAAGACCTTCTACTAAGTCCTCCAGATTTTATATTTAGACGACCTTCTACTACGTCGTCCAGTGTATTTTATTTTGACGACCTTCTACTAAGTCGTCCAGTGTATTTTATTTTTAGACTACCTTCTACTAAGTCGTCCAGTGTATTTTATTTTTAGACAACCTTCTACTAAGTCGTTGTATTTTATTTTTAGGCGACCTTCTACTAAGTCGTCCAGTGTATTTTATTTTTAGACTACCTTCTACTAAGTCGTCCGTGTATTTTCAATTATTGTGTGTGTGTGTCAACTTTTATGATTAACTTGAGAGATAACATATTATAATGGTAAGTCGTCTACAAAATATGAATATAACAAATAATAGAATTTAAAGTCGTCTACAAATATTAGAAAATAAAGTCGTCCAAGTAGACGACTTACAAATAAGTCGTCAGAAGTTGGAAGACCTTCCAGACGATTTATTTGTAAGTCGTCCAGCTGGAAGACCTTCCAGACGACTTATAAGTTACAAATCTATACAAAATCTATACAAAATCAAGTTACAAATCTATACAAAATCGTTAGAAAATCTATACAAAATCTATACAAAATCAAGTTACAAATCTATACAAAATCTATACAAAATCAAGTTACAAATCTATACAAAATCGTTAGAAAATCATGTTCAAATACAAAGAGAAAATCAAAGCCATACACAAATCTAATCATACATGCCCACTAACATATCACCATCCACATTTTCTTTCAAATGCTGATCAAGAAGCTCGTCCATATATCCACCGCCATTTTATCCCTCATATTCTTTGCGTTGGCCCTAGCAAAGTCTTTAGAGTTAAAGGGGACCCCAAGAGCATGACATTCAATGTACTTTAGAGCGTACACGCCACAATCACCATTGTTGGCCGTGGGTACATCTTGTCTCTCATATGTGTATGGCTCCAACCCGTATTTGACCAGATTTCGCCGGTGGCAGCGACTCAACAAGCAAATAAGGGACCATCTCGAGAAAGGCTGCATTATCTCATCCCATGCTTCTGCTGCCGTAGATGAAGGTATGCTGTCCCAGACGACTATGTGCCTCTTAGGGATCGATATCCAAATAGCAACCCAATGAGCGTTGTTCAAGTTCACTGGCGCATAGATATCATCAATGTCCTCCCCACACCTTGTTTGATTGGAAAATGAAGGTATTGATCCGTCATAAAATTCCACGCCCACCAGGTAGAGCTCTTCCTAAACCTTTGTGATCGGGTACGGATAATTTGAAGAACTGATACTGGTCTCTAAGACTGGAAAAGTTGTGATCCAGAAGCACATTCGCCGCTCCTGAAAGCTTGTGGGTTCTCCGATACCTCTGCCTCAGCACATTAATCCAAGCATCTATATGCTGCATATAAAATAATACAAGTTAGAAGATACCGACGACTTAAATATAAGTCGCCCGGAAAGTCGCTCACGTGGACGACTTTCTAGACGACTTATCGTAAGTTGTCTACTTGACGACTTTGTAGACGACTTTCCGACGACTTTCTTTTCGTTTATAAGTCGCCCGGAAAGTAGTCTACTTGGACAACTTTGTAGACGACTTTCCGACGACTTATATTTACCAGACGACTTAAAGATAAGTCGTCTGGAAAGTCGTCTACTTGGAAGACTTTGTAGACGACTTTCCAGACGACCTATATTTAAGTCCAGACGACAAAGATACAAGATAAGCAGAAGACTTACACAGTCTTCCAGCCATTCTCTGGCAGTCCGAGGATGTGATACCACCAAGTTGGTGATGTACGTGGTTTTCATCATGCTTAGTGAAATAATGACTGCAAACAAAAAGCAATCACTTACGGATCAGAAATAATCAGTTTTGGTAGACTAAATCAAGCTATTATGGGTAAAGCAATCACTTACGGATCAGTTTTCAACCAACCAGCGAGGATTTGATACTAACCTCGGATTGTTTGGCTTGAGGGGTAGGTTGTTTCTTTTGAAGAGTAGACTTTTTGGTTTGAGGAGTAGGCTTTTGGTTTGAGGAGTAGGCTTTTGGTTTGAGGAGTAGGCTCTTTGAGGAGTAGGCTGTTTTGAGTAGGCTGTTTCTGTTGAGGAGTAGGCTGTTTGGTTTGAGGAGTAGGCTGTTTCTCTTGAGGAGTAGGCTGTTTCTCTTGAGGGGTTGTCTGATTGGTTAGAGGTGTAGGTTGTTTGTTACTAACCCCGGTTTGTTTGGCTTGAGGGGTAGCCTGATTGGTGACACCAACCTTCTTCTCCACAGCTTCCACCCTATCGGACAACTTCCTAATCTCCTTGATGCACTTCTTAAACCCTTCTTTCATGCAGTCAACTACCCCTTCTTTCATGCAGTCAACTACGTCCTTGAACATATTTTCCAACTCCTCTCTAGTCACCCAACTAGCCTCTTCTCTAGCCTCTTCACTAGCCTCTGTAGAGCCTCAGAGGAGCCTCTTTACGAGCCTCTTTAGCAGCCTCTGTAGGAGCCTCTTTAGGAGCTTCTTTAGGAGCCCCTTTACGAGCTTTCTTCAGAGGTCTTGGATTGTCTTCCTCCTCCTCCACCACAACCATCTCTATCTCTTTGGTTTTCTTAGTACCAGTGACTTCCCAGCAATCCTTGGTCCACTTCCACGGTCTCCGATCATACATGACTTTAATGATGTTCTCCGCGGGCACGTCCTCAATCTCAGAGTCCCATTTTGGCCACATTTCACTAATGTCCTTCTCAACAAAGTTGATCACGCGGGTCTGCAGTAAATAGAAGAATCGAGTTAGATATTTGAAAAAAGACTAAATAGACGACTTAATTATAAGTCGCCTCAAGGTCGTCCACTGGAAGACCTTCCGACGATTATATATAGTCGTCTACTAAGTCGTCCAGCTGGAAGACCTTCCGACGACTTATATATAGTCGTCTACTAAGTCGTCCAGCTGGAAGACCTTCCAGACAACTTAATTAAGTAGATACCTGTCTCAAGATAGCTTCTTTCATTGATCTGCGGCCTCTGCTGCCCCCGTAAGCCAGTATCGGTGGAGACGGACTGTTTCCTCTGGGACCACCAATACTAGCACCCAATTCCGCATAGCTGTGTACACCCAGACCTGAAGAACTTGTATAAACCCATCCACGGTGTAACAGCCAGTAATATCTTTGTTCCACAAAGAGTCCATCAGCACCTTAAACGCGACTCTCCCCCATGGATAATTCTCAAACCGTTCTAAATCCATCACTACTAGCCTTGCCAGACTAGATCGTGTAGCGGTTGAAAACTTTCTCCCTTCAATGAATCCAGTGAAGATGGAAAGGTACGCGAGCCGCCATGATCTTCCGGACCAATCCTCGCATCTCTTCAGCTGCTATTATCTGATCAGTAGTTGGCCCAGCTTCCAGATGAACTCCCAGCATCCCCGAAAGAAACCATCTCCTTGGTAACTTCACATTTTGGTGTCTCAAGGTCCTCGATGTACTCGCAGTTTAGACCAGTGAGGTTTTCAAACTCTAACAGTGAAAACCTCAAAGGTTCTGACCAACGAGACCACATCTCATACTTCTTCTTAATGTCCAGCTTGAAACTGAGCATGTAGTGAACCAGCCTTGAAGCCCAACCAAATCCCTGCTCCTTGAACTTGATGAAAACTCCCAAACTCGACTCCTTGAGCTCTTCAAATTCGTCATCAGTAAGAGCTTCCCTAAGAGCAGTATGCAACTTGTTATTATCCGTATGATACGAAATGCTATTGTGGGCTTCGCTCTTCCCTAATGTGTATAACCTACGGGAGTTCTGGAATATCCATCCTTTTGTCTGCAAAATAATCAAAGACAACAATAGAGATAAGCTAAACAAGCTAAATCTAACAAGAACACAGAAAAGTCAGAACACAAGCTAAATCAATCACTTTAATTGTAACTCAGACGACTTAGTAGGCGACTTAGATATAAGTCGTGCGAAAGTCGTCAACCGACGACTTAGTAGACGACTTATATTTAAGTCGCCCGAAAGTCTTCCAACCGACGACTTATATTTAGGTCGCCTACTAAGTCGTCGGTTGGAAGACTTTCGACGACATAAATTACAAGTCTTCCAAGAGAAAATTAAGCGGACCTGATTAGTAGCGAAGAGTACTCGTCATTGCGGTTATAGATCTGAAAAATAAACGTGAAACGGTGAGAATGAGTAAATTGATAGAGACAACGTTTTATGTTCATCTTTTCCTCGAGATTGATGACTTACGGCGTAGGGTTTACAGAGAAACGGCACGGTTTACTGAGAAGAAGCGGGCGCTAGGATTTAGAAGCGGTGGCTAGTGTTTAGAGGAAGCGGCGTGAGATAGTGTTGGTGAGCACGGTGGAGAGGGCGGTTTGTTCGAAATAGTGGAAGCGGCGGCGCTAGGGTTTAGAGGAAGCGCGGCAGGGTTAGAAGAAGCGGCGCGAACGGTGAGAATGAAGTAAGATAGATACCGACGTTGAGGACGATAGTTTGTTCGGAAATAGGGAATTCAAATCGCCTTTGATATCGCCGTGAGAGAGAACTGTTAGGTTAGGGTTTCTAAATTTCAAAAATGAACAAAAAAATCACCTTATATATTGGGTAAATAATCCGTTAGCTTTAAAAGTACGTTGGTAAAATTTAAGGTTTGGTCGGTTTAGACGACTTATTCTGGCTCATAATGTACATCGACGACTAAATATTTAGTCGTCTGTTTACGTAAGACTAAATATTAAGTCGTCCTAAAATGAACCCCTAAACTAAAATGACTAAATTAACTAACTAACCACGTTATAAAATCAAATTATACTTCAATAGTGTTTACTATACACGAAATGAACACGCTTATGTAATTTTAAATTTTTCAAAACGGTTTTAATGCTTTCAAATCTAACCCTAAGAACATATACAATACTACAACATATGTTGATGAAAGTTAAACTAAAGAATATTATGACTCACTACTTTCACTCATCTATGCTGAAAACAATTGAAATTTGTTATATCTTAATTTATATCTCTTAATACATATGTTAATTACATAATTCCCATTTTTCACTTATCAAAATATTTTTTACAAAATTTTTAAATTATGTTTAAGAATAACTGTCCAGACGACTTTCGAGGGGTAGAAACGTAAAAAAAATTCCATTTTTTTGTTTGTTCACAAGGGGATAGTTGTAATTTCAATAGCCTTTTAGTTTATTTTTGCATTTGACCCAAGTTAGGGTATTCTTTTGGGTTTTGACTCCAAATTTTGAGTCACACTTGGCAATTCTCCCTAATTTTTTATCAATTGGTCATGTTGTGGAATATTGATTTTTCGAATTTAAAATTTGAAGTTTTCCATTTATGGGAAAGTGGGAGTTGTGTCGAATATCTAGGGAATAATGGAATGTGGTTCTTAAAAGGAAGTCATTAGTTATTGATAAACCCTGAAAAGCTACGCATGTCCTTCTCATCCTCTCTATCTCAAAAAATCAAAACTTCTTAAGCAAAAAAACCTCTCTCAAAGCTCTCAAAGAAGATTTGATGAAAAGTGGAAAAATCTATCCTCAACTCAAGGCTCAATCTTCTGCCTCATAACCTCCTCCAAAACTTTATCTGGGTGACTACTCCATTGAAGAGGATGAGGAACCCATGACCCCTCAAACCGACGTGACTCTGAATACATAAGAACCTAGATATGATGTGTTCACAACTGATCGTGAGGAGATCCATCAGGAATCTGAACTTGAATCAGATCCAAAGGAACTCCATGAAGCAGAAGAGTTTGATCGCGCTTAAATTTTGGAGGGAGAAGGAGATTTCGAGAAGACTGTAGAACAAGTACGAACCGAGCGGGGAAAGATCTGCTCTTTGCTGATGTTCAATCATGTGAAAAGGCAGAACCAAAGAAAATAGAGTCAGAAGATGTTCATGAAGTAGATACTGAGGACGTGGAGCTTCTGATTAATACCCAAAAGACAACCAAGAGTAAGAAGAGGAAAGCCAAGAATGTACCTCACAGGAACAACCCCAAGAGACGCTCAGCAGAGCTGGAAACTCCATCAAGAATTGGTACTCAGATATTTTGTTCATCAGCTCTGGCAGGAGGATCGTAGCAGAGCAACTAATTGATTTCAAGGCAGAGAATAAATGCGGCTATCTCAGTGCGATCAAGAAGGGACATGTTGGAAAGACTGTGACACATTTTTGAATTAGATTTCGGAGATCATCAAGGATTTCTATGCAAGGCTGCCTAGTGAGTTGTCTGATGCCTCCAACGAGAAATTAGAAGTGCTAGTTCGTCACTTTACTTTTAATTTTTCTCCTGCTGTGATCAATGCCTACCTGAATCTTGATCCACTAATAGAAGAGGAATTATAAGCTGATGAAAAGATGGATGCAGTTTCCAGTGATGACCTAGCAGAATTCCTGACAGAAGAAACTTTGAAGACGAAAGACTTGACAACCTGTCCTGTGTCACCATGCAAAGAAGCTTTTGTAACCATTGCAACATACAACTGGCTCCCTTCTCTCATAAGAATGAATCAGTTGAGAAGGTTCAAATTGATCTACAAGATGTATCATGGAGTTTGAGTTGATATGGGGGAGATGATCTATCACCAGGTTCTGAATCTTAGTGTGCTTCTAAGGGAAGGCAGAAAATAAGACACTCGTTTCATCTTTGAGGTCCTTCAGAGACAGTATAAGTTGAAGAGAAAGCCAAAGGGAGGTTGGCTCCTACGGTTCAGTACAAGAAGGATTTTATGCTTGGTGAAAAGTATATCAAAGGAAGAGAAGAAGGCTAAGAAGAAAGTAAAGTCTCCATCAAAGTCTGCTCCATCATCAAGTTCATCCCCTCCCAAAGCTTCGACAACTTGTGCAGCACCACGTCGACCAGACCAGTACTATGTGCTGCCACAAAGTGATCCGGTTGCAGCATAAATTTTCTAACTCATCCACCTGGGAACCATTGCTACTCCTGGAGAACTCATTGACATGCACGAGGCCCACCTTGGCCTGGATGAATCCATAAACGCTCTCCATCGTGTTATGACAATGATGGAGGCACTAATGATTGTCGTGTGCCAAATTGCACGCATAATACTGTAGATCCAATTAAGTATGCTTTATGATACACACATAATAAAGTTCTTTGACGTTTTTAAATTTTTATGCTCTCAACCAGGAGGAGAAGAGGATCTATAAGGGCTAGCTGAAGCTGGGAACCATGAGTTTGTTGAAGAAAAATATGTAAAATTTAATTTTTTTATAATCATTATTATTTACTTATCATTTTTAGTCAATGTTCTAATTTGGTAGAAACCGTGATGTAAGATGAAAATGTTAGGTACGAATAAGTTAGGTATGGTTTTATTTCTACTAATAGTTGGGTTAAAATATTTGATTAAAATTTTTATACTTAAATATATTTATTTTATAAAATTTATTTAGGTAAAATAAGTATACGTTTAATGAATCATAGTTTTGCATGTTTATTTGATTTTTAAATGTAACCAAAAATTAAGAAGTTTAATTATAAAAACATTATTTATGTAATCTATTTTGATTTTACTTTTGCACACAATTTTTTGTTTCAAAGTTTAATATTTGGTTAATGTTTATATGTGTTGAAATTAGATAAAATAATACTTTATATTGTAATTTTGTTTTGCTTAATGTATTTTAAAGTGATTTACAATTAATAGTATTTGATAATAGGTTCATCCAAATAAGTTTCCAAAATCTATTTTTTTTTTTCAAAAACCTCCTTTTCAAGAACTTACATTTTTGGCAAACAAAATTTAAGATGAAATAGTGGTTAGGATCAAAAAATTAATCGGTTAGAGAGCATTTAACTATCAATAGCGAGTCAAATACAAACAAATCAATAAAGGCACTGCATCTACGATATTAATAAGTAGATATTTGAGTAAACTATTAAGTTCAATGAGCAAATCGTTAGGTTATATAATAACTTTACCCATTTAAAATATTTGTTCTTTTTTCTTTGATGTCAACTCATCTTAAATATCTATTCAGATTAATTAAGTGGTTTTTTACATTCATCTAAGGAAGTGGATATAAATCGTTAGGCTGTTACAATTAGTTTCCATAATTCGTTAGTTAAATTTTTTTTTGGGCGTCATCTCTATTATTAAAATAGAAGTACATACATATATAAAATGTCCCTGAGTTTTCAGTATTATTTATATTGCCATGCCAATGATAATTAAATTGAATTTCCTATTTTAATGCTTGTCTTTTTCTGTTTTATTAATGCATTTTCCTGTATTAAAGTACAATAAATTAAGTATCATTTTACTTCCTATAATCTAGCTAAACATTAAATTATACTTAATCAATGCCAAAAATGTAAGAAGATGTAAATGATATATTAAGTACATAATCTTAAACACAAAATGTAAATGATATATTAAATTTTATATCATATAAATCAAATATAATCATAAATAACAATTTTATTTTACATTAAAATTTTGATCCATAAAAAATACATTCGCACGAACATACGGATAATATTTTAAAATAAAGATGATACAATTTTGACGAAATAATTTATTCATTATTAATTATAAAATTATTTTATTTAAAATGCTAAAAGCTATTTAATAAAATGTTAAAATATATATTTAAATTTATATAAGATAAATATATATTAAAATATAAAAAATACCATTTCGGTGCTAATTTAATTGATAGTTTATGTTTTTACTTTGCAATTTTGTTTCCAATGTTTCATATTTTAGAACTTTTGGAAGTGTATTAATGTTTTTCCTATACATATTATACCTAATTTATCAACTTAGTATACCATCCTAAGTCATATTTTTCGTATTGTCAAATTCAAAAATAAATTTCTATATAGATTATTCAGAACTCAATTATATATATAACTCTAATTATAAATGTTTTACTGTTTGTATGATACTAAACATCAGCTACATAATATAATATTTCTTCATATTTAAAATTCATAATCATTGTCTGTATACATCATATACAATTCTCTAATTAGGTGTATATATTCAAGTTGTTTATATGATATCAAATATTCGTCATATAAAAGATGGTTAAAGACCCAAAAAAACATGAAATATTAAATATAATAATATTAAATATTATAGATACATCATTTAGTAAATATAATATAAAAAACAAAAACTGAAAATTCATACTCGTTCTGGCGCGCGGATCAAGGCCTAGTTTGTTATTTCTAACTTAAATGCAATATATTGTTTGTTGGAAAGAAAAGATTTTGTTGGATAATAATATAAGTAAAAGCATATGTTTTAGATAAATAGTAGTAGTGTTATATAAATATTTGTAAAATAGAAGGGCATCTAAAAAAGACTTTCTGTTTTAATAGTATAGATAAAGTTGCATATTAGATCAAATATAATTACATTACCTAATTTAGACCTGTTTAAACTTATTTAAAGCATTTTAAATAAAAGATTTAAAACTATTGTACAATTTTTGAAGTGTATTTGAAAAAATTCACACCAAAAAGAAAAATATTTGTAAAGATAAACTCAAAGGCTCTGACTGGTAACCTTATTGGAACAAAAGGAATGACCAGGAAAGGAATGTATAGGAACAAAATTGCAGGAATAAAAAGAAATAGTTATTCCTTTTCAAAATTCTCAAGGAATGATTTTGTTCTTTATTCCTTTACAAAAAAGAAATGAGAGGGAAAAAACATTCCTTGTGAATGGTAAATTTTTTTAGGAATGATAAGGAATTGAATGTTCCTCCTCGTTCCTTGGTCACCATTCAAAGCCAAAGTTGTTAGATGTGTTAAAAAAATTCATATATATTAATATAACTAAAAATATCAATTAATATCTGCTATTTTAGAAAATTAAAATACAATGATAAAAACATCAAATGTTACCCAATTCGGCACATAACTAAAGATCAAAATATTGGCCAATTTAATAGTTTATTTTATCATGTATTTTATTTAAAATGTAATTTTAATGTAGAGTAAATGCAAAATCTTATCAAAATCTACGCTATTAATATTGACATTCATGTAAAACAACGAATAAATATATTTAAATACAATGGTATGCTAGCATAAGATTCATGTAAAACAACGAATAAATACAAATAATGACTACATTTTAGGGGTGGGCAAAAAACCCAAACCGAATCGAACCGAACCGACCCAACCGAAATTAAACCGAACCAAACCAAATCGTGTTTTTTACATAACCCAATTGGTTCATGTTTTACTCAACCCGAATGGTTCGGTTTGGTTTGGTTTTAAACCGAACCAAACCGAACCAAACCGATAAACCCAATATATATATATATATGTATTAACATATTGTAAATTTTAGTTAAAGTTTTGTTTTCCACATTTTCTTAACTTCCATATATTCTTAAAAAATTTCAAATATGATTCAAATAAATGAATAATACTATTATTATATTCTCTAATTCTAATACCTAAAGATTGTACTGAAAACAAAATCTAAAAACTATAAGCATCTATACCGTAGTCGTCTTGTCTCGTTCATCTTCTCCAATTTCCATTATCTAAAAGTAAAATTATGTAACAGAGTTATAACAGGATCAATAAAAACAAAAAGGTAACTGCAAATAGCGTTTTAGTTTATAGATTTTGGAATGCTTACAAATCTTTTTACGTTAATTTGATTAGCCATCATATTTTATAACCAACCCGAACTACACCGAACCAAACTACAGCATAATAAAGTAAACCGAACTAAATCAAAACCAAACCGAACTAAATCTAAACCAAACCGAACTAAACCCGAACCAAACCCAAACCAAAGCTACTTTGGTTTTAATTGGGTTGAATTTTATAAAACCCGAACTAACCAAACCAAACCGAACCCGAAACTAAACCGATATGCCCACCCCTACTACATTTCAACCGTAAAAAACTGCTACGACACTATAAAACAATCAACTCATTTTCGTTACATGAATGAATCCTTGAACCATCATCAAAGACAATCTGAGAGCCTTCGTAATACTATGACATTCCCATTGTTCATGATTATGTTCCAATCTCAAAGATACTTTCTTTGTCACTGCCCAATAAAAACATACTTTTTTCATACTTTATTTCTTTCTTTGTGAGAACGTACATCAACCAGGTATTGCAGATTACTAAAATTCAAAACATACTTCATTGTCACACTCCCAATAAAAAAACAGAGTAGCCAAACATAAGAGACTAAATCATGTCTTTTGTAAAAATTCTAATTCTTACAACAGATTTATATAGATAAGAGATGTTTAATCGAAGAAAAAACAGTTATGAGAATCAATTTGTTTCATTCTCAGGATGAAGAACTGAAAAAGTAATTGATATTTTATAATAAGCTCACATGAAACAAACTATTTTCAAGATACTCTAACTTAAAAAAAAAAAAAGAAGAAGCAAATGCTGATGTAAATGACGATCTCTCTACACTCTAATGTTATTAATACTTCATACACTATTCTCAAGATCCTTCATTTTTTGCGTGAGTTGCGTGTTTAGTTTTTGGTTCAATGGCTCTCGTCTCTTAGATTTTATATATAGCGAAGGAATAAGGATTAAACAGGATATTGTGATATTCTCAGAATATCGTTTAAAGATAGCTATAAAGATTTCTGCCTTGCGAATCGGGTTTTGGTATAAATTAGGAATATATTCTCTTTGGATTTGTTATGAAAAATTGAAGTGATTGAAAACGGAAGAAATATATCTGCTTGGACACTATATTATTGGTTTTTTTGGTATATGAAAATAAGTTTCATTTTATTATAACATGACAAACTATTTGGTTTGCATTGTAAAATTTCATGGAACACATGAGTTTTTGACTATTTACGCTAAATAAGTGAATGAACGACAAAGGATAGATTTCGAAGTGGGTCAGAATTATTTCATATTTATAGGCCCATTCATTGGTTGAAGACTATTTCGGTGGATAATTAAATCACTAATATATTTAAATCTTGTTATAGTTTGTTTCCGATCGGTTTCACGAAATACCAGATCACAAAATATCTGGGAGCTGTGAAAAAAACAGAAAAACACACACATTTATTCAAAAGCATAGTCTAAAATTAATGCAGTGGCATTTGGTTGTAAATACTGCTGAATTCCAAAGTTTCCTCCAAAAAGACACTTTGGTTTTAATAGTATTGATTAATATTCTATTTTTAAAAGATATAAGAATATCTTTTGGAGGTTAGGTTAACCAATTACTAGTATAAGTGTGATTTTTCACAACTTTTAAAGTGAACAAAATATCTATCTTATTAAAATTGAAGTACAAAATAAAACTAAACTTATTTTTAACAGACTTATTACATCTTTTTTTTTCTTATTTTCACTAATTTTAACTACTTTATTAATTGCATTTTCTAAATAATTTGACAGTATTTATTATAGAAGTATAAAATAGAACTTACCAATTTTTAAGTGTTTTATTATTATCTTTTACATTCTTTTTTCACACTTCTTAACTATTTCATTAATTGTATTTAATATAATAATTTTACATCATTAATTTTACGTGTTAACCATAATAATTATATATGTGAATAAATTTTTTCTATCAGTGACAAGAATTTAAACCAGCTAACAAAGAAATTTTTATTTGTTTATATAATCAATTAGGTATCGGTATTCATGTGTAAGTTTGGGTACGTTAGTTCTTTCTAGTATCGAGTTTTTTGGATTTTGAAATTAGGCTTTGTTTGGATATTATAAATTTTCGAGTAGGATTCGAGTCGGATCCTTCTAGATTTGGGTAGGTTTGGTTCTGATGTATAGAAACATAAAAATGACCAAAAAACCTATATATTTAGAAATGTCATTAAACAAATTATAAATTTTTTTTAAAAAAAATCCATATCTGCACGGATACGTGGGACAAGGTCTAGGTAAAGGGTAAAAAAGGGAGAAACTAAAATTTTGTAGATGTGTGAGACTAGTGGAACAAGTCAGAGTGTTTTGATCTTGTTAAGATATCTGTTTAAAGAGGGTTATAAGTTTGGTTTTAAAGAATCCTAATAAATAAATAAATATATCTTTGAAAAATAATTATTGTGTATTTTGTGTTATAATTCAGGATGTACTTCTTACATTTACAGAATTCTTTTGGAAAGTAGATTCATAATAGTTTTAGATCGCAAAAGGATCAGCTACGATGAAGTGACTTTTTGAAAGAAAAACAAGATTCGTAAGTTTTAGATCGCAGAAATCAGTTATGATAAGTGTCCATTGGCAGATCAGTAAAGTATCATCCTAATGTCTCCGCTCTGAAAACTCTGCTTGTAAGTTTCGAGATCAACATTAAGGATGTTGAAGTCACTGCAAACATGTTTGAGTATCTTGTACTGCATGCAACGAGGAGTCAAGACCAATAATTTCTCAGGAAGATTTGAAGAATTTGACGGTGGAAACATAAACCAGGTTGTATTTTTATAGTGGGTCGACCAGAGTGAGCTCCTTACTGAATCATTAGAGAAATTTGTTGCCAGTAGAGCCTGCTGAATGGTAGAGAACCATTTTATAATGTCATGCTCTTAATTATAATAATGTCTTGGCTACGGACTCGTGAGAAACTAAAACTGAACTAAACTTCCGAAGTGTGACACTTTCTTCAGCATGAAAGTAAGTGTTGACATTTTTTCTGAATAAGTTGGGGTAATCTCAGATTAGAAAACCAGTGAACACAACTTTGAAAGTAGGGTTAAGATTTACATCCAAGATGCTGCAGTCTTTTTGGGAAACAGAGAGACAATCAAGAACAAGAAGACAAACAAGAGTGGAGTTTGTATCATAAACCGTAAAGCGGTGTCTAAGACGAGCAGCAGTAACTAGATGAAGCATTGCTGGTCTGTGCTGGGTTTTGTTTGAAGATGTTCTTCTTCCCTCCAGACGAACCTTCAGCAGTAAGACTCGGCGTTTCCAAAATCTGTAGATAAATAAAGGTTCAATACTTATACGAACATACCCATCCTCAGCAAAAAAAGCTTGAAGAGAGGTCGCGGATTTTACTAACCTTAAGAACAAGCTCTTCAAAACATTGCTCAACGTTGACTCGAGTCTTTGCACTACACTCCAAAAACAAACATCCGTACTCCCGAGCAAAGTCTATGCCTTCTTTTTTAGATACAGCCCGTTCACTCTCCTGGAGATGACACTGATGTCAAAAAGAGTTCCAAAATAATAGAAACTTAAACATGGACAACGACCAAAGAGAACTCTTACCTTGTCCACTTTATTCCCAACAAGCATCTTGATGCAATCCTGATTAGTCGAGTACAGGTCGATTTCCTTAGCCCATATATCTGATAGATTGGTGAATGTATCTCGTCGTGTCACATCATATACTACATAAGGAGAAGTTTCAAATGTCACTTACAGATAAAAAAAACAAAGCCTTTATAAAGTGTAGTCCGGTAGATCAAATATCAAGAATAAAAAATTTATTTGGTTCACATACCCATTATGATGCCCTGAGCTCCTCTGTAATACGAACTAGTTAGCGTCCTAAATCTCTCTTGCCCAGCTGAGTGATCAGAAAATAACCCAAAACTGGTCAGAGATAACAAAAAAAAAAAATTGGAAGAAAGATACAAGGGACCACTAGTCTCGTTACCATTCTAAATACAAGAAAATAACCACCTAAAAATCTAATGCAGGACACTAATATCTTAAGGAATCTAGTTTCGTAACCATTCTAAATACAGTAGAATAGTTACTTAACAAATCTAAATTCAAGGCGCTACTCTAAACCATTCTAAAGACAGGAGACTAGTCTCTTAACTATGATAAAGACTTTGACAGGATTATTCATTGTTTTCTTAACCTATTACTTATCTCTCAAGTTATTTTGCTAAAGTTCAAACAAAATGCTTTGCATACGAACTCTGGTTTTCGAGTCGATCCTTCTTCATTCGTGATCATCTCCTAGGCATTTGTTTACCCGTTCTTCGAATCCACAGTAGGATTTCTAGTTTGGAATCTATCTATCTAGGTTTCCCGTCTTATTGGTATCAGAGCCATCGATTCTCGGAATCAATAGTAGTTGCAACATGTATCCACGATCTAACGGGATGATGCTGTTCTTACCTTCAAGACAACAAGCCCAAGCTCTACTGATCGAGAGGGAGCTGAAACTGAAACAACAAGCTGATGAGAAACGGCGCCTTGCAGCCTTCCGCGAAGATTTCATGAGCTATCTGCGTGAGTACTCTTCTCCGTTGTTGAATGAACTTCAGGATTCCCGATCATTCCGGCTACGCCACATGTTTCATCGATTGAACCGCAACACCACCAATCTCACCAACAACTCCTGATCCTCCAGATTTCAATCAACCATCAGCAACTACAGCTACTGCAGAGAAAATCAAACCTTCGTCCTTATCAAGTCTCACACCCAAAACAGAAAAAATCTTATCCCTCTGAAGTACTCATGTGATGAGATATACGAGAGAATGGAAAACGGGTCGTGTATATTCTGTGAAGAAGAGAGAGACACACTTGGTCATCATGATTTGAAGCACAAAGGGGTGGAGATTATCATGATCGAAAGTGACGACCAATCCATCGTGACTGGAAGTGACGACAACCCCATGGTTGAAGAAAGCTTGGTCGTATCTGATGAATCTGCACTTGAAACTGAGATGAAACCAGACTTGTCCTCCAAATAATTAGAGAGTTTCACTTCAGTTTTGTTAACTGTTGATGTTGCAGGACAGAAAGAAGATCAAAACAAGAATGATAAAGAAGAAAATATGAGTTCCTCTCTTGGGGAAAAGAGAGAACACATGGTGGGCAAGCAGTCTCAAGAGGATAAGCGTGTATGGGAGCCAGGTGGTTTACCAACTAAATCACATCCATGGTACTGGCCAGCGAAACGTTCCAATCAAGATGACGTGTTGCAGCAAATTCGGAAGCTTCACATGTCAGATTTCAAGACCTTTGGAAGGAGTAACGATGAAGGTTTATGTGAGCCAAAAGAGGTATTAAGACTTGTTTCGTTGTTGAATAAACGAGTGTGGGAATCCGGTGGAGTATTGGCTGACCATGATAAATGGAAAGGCATAGAGAAAGGTCACTGACAATTTGAACATGTTCTAACAAAGCTATCATTGCCAATGAATCACGCACTCACCTGTGTTTAAAAAGGCGCTCGCCTTTTGCGCCAAGGCGCGCTGCACTCCTATCGCCATGTACCTCCTAGGCGAGGGTGGGTTCCGTAAGGCGCGCGCCATGGTGCGCCTTTCACTAATTCTCGTGGCGCCTTGTTGCTACCAAGGCGAGAGAGCCTTTGAGTTTTCTTATTTTCACTTAGTTTATGAACTAGGTTCCCTCCCCTATGCAATCTAACTTCCCTAAATCTAGAAATTCCTCTATACTCTGTTGTCACCTTATTCCTCTATACTCTGTTGTCACCTTTCCTCTTTGTTTTTCCTTTGATCACTGCTTTACAGCACTTGTTTGTTTTAGGTGTTTTTGTGTGCTTGGACTTGAATGTTTGGATTTGGTTTTCAAGTTTGTTTTGTTGTTCTTGATTTGAATTTATAAGTCTAACAATGCATTTTGTAAGTTTATCAAAGCATTTTTACTAGTTACTTTTTTGAAAGTTTGTCCCAAAGGCGAGCGCTTTAGTGCGCCATGGCGCATGGCGCAAGGCACTAACCTTGTTGCCATGATGCGCCTTGCACTTTTTAAAACAGAGGCACTCACCACTTTTTTGAAGAACATGAGCCATCTTAGCTTTGTATGCTAGAAAATTTGATGTCAGCACAGTTGCTAAGGCTGCTAGGATGGCCAAGTTATATGAATCCCTACAATATCCACCTATTAGACAACCTCAAGCTCCTGTCAATATGTCAGCAAGGAGTAATGATATGCAGGGGTTCAATGAGACATCTAAACTAGTTGAAGTCAAGATGAAAGAAGAGATGGCTATGTCTGGAACAACGATAAAGAACGGCGCAAGTCATGAACGTACTGCAGGAGAAGAAGAAATACGTTTAGCTGGTGCTGAAAACTCGTCAGCTGATGTTTTCATATCTGATGGAGTATTTGCCGATGACAATACCCAACGTACGTCTGCATCAGATTTAATACTACATGTTCGGCCTGATCTCGAAGCACAAGAAACTTCCAAATATCCATATTCAAACTTATCAGACACGATTCATGCTACTTCTGCTACTAGGGAGATACATAAGGCAAAATCATTTATTCAAGGTGATAATGCAGAGAATTCAGAATCTGAAACCCGAGATGAACCAGCTTTAGATGGGAAACCATTATTCGATGCTTCTGATGGCTTGGCCACACGAAATTTGGATAGCTTTGTTGATGTTATTCTAGTGAATTTGGGACAGAAGCTCCTAGAACTGTCTGCTGTAGCAAGGTTTCGGATTCCCCATGAAGGTGAGGCAAAACTTAACTGTTATGAGTTGATTGAGACTGGTCTTATGCTGGAGAAGCAGAAGAAGTGCCACAAGACCTGGAAATTCAAATACAAAGAACACTTGTTGTTGAGAGTTTTGCTGAGACTGAGCAAGAACAAAAGAAACTGATGAGAAGGGATGCTAACTATCATCTTTCGGTGTTAAGTAAATGTCTATGTGATGAGATGGTTGGTGAAGGTCAACACATTTCTGTCGCCAAATCAGAAGATAAGATGCTAATGGGCATTGACGATGGTTCCAACAAAGCTGCTATGATGTGGGGAGTTAATGATTTCCAAGGCAATGATTGTAGCAGCATTAGAAACCTTCTGTTCTTGGTAAAAGAAGCATCCAGAAACATGTGTCACATGAAAGACAAACTAGGATCAAAGAAGAAGCAGGAGTGTGTCTTCACTTGTGGATGGTTTCATTCTCCTAGACCACCTGAGATATTATTCTACAAGATGTATTGTAACGCTACAGGATGGATTGCTGGTGCAAGAACTAATCATACATACTTGAGGACAAGTATGATTTGAAGGAAGGAGTATTGTGACAGGATTATTCATCGTTATCTTTTCTTAAATTACGGTTTTCTTTTTTAGTCTTGGCATTATCTATTTCCTTTTCCTAATTAGTTTTACTTTTTCTTCTCTTTAGATTTTCAATATAATGTAAGTCTTAGGGCATCTTAAGAACAATCAATCAATAAACGTTTTCTTAACCTATTACTTATCTCTCAAATACTTTGCTAAAGTTCAAACAAAGAACTTTGCATACGAACTCTGGTTTTCGAGTCGATCCTTCTTCATTCTTGATCATCTCCTAGGCCTTTGTTTACAGTTCTTCGAATCCACAGTAGGATTTCTAGTTTGGATCTATCTATCTAGGTTTCCCATCTTAAAGACAATACATGGAAATAGATTCAACGTATCATATTCCACATCATCGCTGTCTTTTCTTTTTTCTAGGAAATAAATCCTCAAACTCGAATCAAATAAGACGTGAGATTAACATAAATTGCATAAAATTCTTATCAAAAACGATGATTTTGATGTCTAACCTGTGTCCCATATCGCAAGCTTCAGTTTCTTCTCTCCGATGGTAAGATACTTGACCTTGAAATCAACCCCTAAAAAGACAGATCCAAATTCAAAATCCAATTGGGTACAGGTTGACTATGATTCATAAATAGGACTCACCGATTGTGGGAGAGAGATCATCAAACGTATTAGATGTGAAACTAAGCAAAAGAGAGCTTTTGCCAACACCAGAATCTCCGATCAATAAAACCTTGAACAAGTAATCAAATTCGGGTTGCCCCGACGAAGAACCCATCGAGAAAAACGAACCTCTTTTACTCTGCCAACAAAAGAAGAAGAAAAAAAAGTTCAATCAAACACACAAAACTTTAGAGTTAAAGGATCGTTTACGTTTTCGCCTTCGGAATCGATCAGAAACTTACGGGCTCTCTTCGAGATCTGCGACAAGAAAGACACGAAGCAGAGGACAAAGCGGAGATCTCTCAGAAATTGTATGCCTTTTTCCTTATTTTTTTAACAGACTTGCTTTTAGATTCCACAGATACGGGCCCACAATAGTAATCCTCTACGGTTTGTATTACGGTAGATTTTAGGGGAAACTGGAAAAATACGTGTTTTTGTCTCTTTATACCTTTAAATTCATTGATCAGTTTTTGACATGATTATTCTCATATTAACAAAAATAACTATCAAAAATTATATAAAAATAAAAAAAACAAGAAAAACAAGATAAATTGAAAAAATAAACCATAATGAAAATGTTTTTGTCTCTTTATACCTCTCCATTAATTAATCAGTTTTTGATATAGTAACAAAAATAATTATTAAAAATTATATATATAAAAAACAAGAAAACGCTCTCCGCCGGCCGGAAACAAGAAATACGGCGAAAGTTGGCTTAGAGAGAAGGGAGAGGGCTTCCATAGCCACCGTCGGTCAAGATTTGCTTCTCCTTTATCATATTTCTTCTATTTGCTAGTTCTTTTGTTATGGGTTTAAGTTTCTTAGATTGCTTTCTAGATCTAGATCTCCAGATCTGTCTTTTGGTGATTGAGATTCGTCACTGGGGATTTATCGGTGGTATGTCGGTTGTGGATCCTCCATTGTGGTCTCTTCTTCTCTAGGTTTGTTCGGTTCTCATTAGTGACCTTCTTTCGAGTCCGATTCGAGGTCCTTCTGCTTGCGTCGTTTGTTCATCCTCTAGATCCGGGTGCTTGTTGTTTGTTGCCTTTTGTGGTGGTGCGAGGTTGGATAGTGTGATTTTCCTTGTTTTAGTTTGCGATGGGATAAATCCTGGTTCATGGTTTAGCTTCTGGTTCGTGTTAAGGTTTTCCGGCTCACGTTCAAGGAATTGGGGCTTCGGCTCTCTACATCATATCGTGGGAGTTTGAATGGTTAAAGGTGCATCCTTCATCTCCTTGAGTTTGCTTGCTCACGTTTGTTCCTCTAGGCTCGGTGAAGTAATCTTCGGAGCAATATAGTGAGGTGCATTTACTTACTTTCCAAATAAAGTTCGACTGGTTGGTGTGCGCTTATTCTATCCTTCCTTCTTCGGTGTTTCCTTCTTCTTGGGTAATTATTGTGGTTTGATCTAGACTAGCTGACTATAGTTTCTTAAAACTCTGTGGTAATGGTTTATGTTTTGTCTCCGGAGATTCTGTAAGTCTGCCGGATAATGTCTCCAGAGGAAGAGGAAGGTTGTTTCCAGCTGGATTAGGTTCTAAGAGTCATCATGACTTGTTAGCTCAGTATTCCACCCTGTGTACTACTGTGATCACAAGGACTCAATGAATCCTTTAGCGTTAAAAAAATAAAATACCGTCGTGAGAATATTTACATCTTTTAATATACCAAAAGTGAAATCCAAAAACAATTTAGATATGTTGGTCTAAATTTGTTAGAATGTATATTATAACCTTTTTACAAAGATAAAATATAATTTATAACTTGTCCTATACGGTTTATAAAAGTTACATTTCTTGTTGTAACGCTTCTCTATGATTTATCCAAACATAGAATACTCCAGTCTCAATTTTAACCAAATATCTTTGTTATTTATAAAATAAAATATATATTGTAGGTTTTTATCTTTATTTTAGAAAAATGTAGAAAACGTTAACTTGTGTTTTATCTTTTACTATATCATATATCATAGATAAAACAACATGTTCTTACCTATGTCATATGTTCTAAACATGGTAGAATTTAAATTCTAACATTTTCTCTGTATTTTATCCTATTTATATTATGTATTCTTACCTTTTGTGTATGTTCTATCTTTTTTAAAATATGTGTTTTATATTTTTTATATTCAATGTTTTGAAATTGGAGAAAATCTAAGAAGTAATCCTAACTAGTTTTATTCAAATTCATCTTGTTCTTAACGTTAAATTACATTGAATCATTTTGAAAAGGTTTTTATGTAAATGAAATTCACTTCTTGTCTTTTGCTATATTTACGAGCATTTAATATATTTTTTGATATTTTTGTATTCTTTATTTGTAGAATGTGTGAAAAATTTTACAGTCACAATTTATATCATGCTGAAAGTTTTTTATTTTGCGTCGGAAAGAAGCCGGAAATCACCAGAGAATCATCTTCGTTGTTCGTCCTTCTCATGACAATGACGAAGAAAACAAATAAATTTTTAGTTTTAAGGTTTTTTAATAAATACTATCTTAATATAACAAAATTTGGTTATTTATTTAGTTAGAAAGTTAATTTTATAATTATAAAAGCAAAGATATATTGAGACAAAAACAATATGTTCAAAGGAATAAACGGAAAAAACACTTTCTGGTCTAATTAGCCAATTTTCTCTAGATTTTATTTACATCATGCTTTGTTTCTTCTTAACCGTTAGATCATTTACCAGCATTTATTCAATGTCAGCCGAATATTGTTGCAAAAAGTGGTCACGTCAGAACATGTAACTTGTACCTATTTTTCGACAAAAGCTTCATCAAATTATACTAGATTTTTTTTACTCATAAACAACTTATCATTTAGCCAACTGATTCTCCATACAAAGGTTTATCGACCTCTACATGGCTTTTCAACCACTTAGACACTAAAGAATATAATTTAGGGACATTAGACATGAAAGTAAAAATCTCATTTGCTATCATGTCAGCTGCTTGGTTTCCTTCCCTTGGATAATACCTCACAGCATAATTTTTAATCTGATACAAAGATTGTTGGATGACCTCAATTATATGATGTTTGTGTACCTGAATGTGGCCATAGTTTCTACTGCCCATTTCTAAGCTTCAGCTTTCGCTTCAATACTAGAGCTCAATCTCGTCCCAGCCTTTGCAACTGCCCATAGCATCTGACCCTTCTCGTTCCTGCATATCCAGCCGACTCCACTATTGTTCCTCTGTTGGTGCCACTCTCCGTCGATGTTGAATTTCAACAAGTTCATCATCGGGGGGTTCCAAGCAGCATTTTGCTTGATGCTAATGGGTTCATTGTGACCTCTATTCTTTGCCTCACCTAACTCATCATGTTTCCTCTCTCTCCATTCCTCAGCATCCTCCTGTGCTTTCCTTATTAAACTCATGGCCTTGTAATCCTTTCTCTTGAACATAAATTCATTTCTATTTTTCCATAATCTCCACAACAACTAAGGTACTAAACCTGCTTGGATATTACCTATAGAATACTCTTTCTCCAGGTTGAAGACATGATACAGATTTGAGTACAAGGAATCAGATGTAATACCTCCTGGGGTTGCTGGAATTGGTGGTAGAGCCCACAATAATCTTGCTGGCGGGCATTGGAAGAGGACATGATTTACTGACTCATTTCCTTGTGCACACCTTAGACAGCTTGCCTCTCTTGTTATATGTCTCTTGAACATGTTTCCCGCGACAGGAAGGGAGTTACTTAAACACCTCCAGAAGAAATGATGCACCTTCGGGCTTGCGTCCGTCTTCCATGCCAATTGATATAGAAAATCCAAGCTAGGTTGGTCCTTCACCACGTCGTCTGGCCCTTTATTGATGATATTAACTTGGACCCAATAGACTGATTTAACTGAGTACTGGCCTGTCTTGGTGTAATCCCAGATATATTTATCTTTACTCCTCCTTTCGGCTGGTCGTACCTGCTCAATGAGTCTTCTCTCGTCGTCAGGGAAGAGGCGCTCTAGAGCTCCTCTGTTCCACTCTTTTCCTTGAGATACTAGTAACTCACTAACTCTCATATCTTGGAGGTCTTCTATGTTTACGCCTTCTAAATCCCTTCTCACCACCTGAACCTTCCTAGCTGGTTTCTGCACGATCCATTGGTCCTGCCAAACTCTTGTTTCCTCTCCATTACCGATGATCATTCTGGCTCCTTGTTTGATCAGTTGTTGCAATGTATGGATACTTCTACAAGCGTAGGAAGGTCTTGACCCGTCTTGCAGTTAGAGAATCAGATTTTGAAAAGTATATGCTCTTGTATATCTTTGCAAGTAGGGAGTTTGGATTCTGTAGCATTCTCCATAATTGCTTCCCCTAGCAGAGCCAAGTTGGAAGCTTCTATGTCTCTGAAACCTAGACCACCCATAGATTTTGGTTTTGTCATCTGATCCCAACTCGTCCACTGAATCCCATTTGCTTCTTTTTTGTTTCTCCACCAAAAATCTGCCATTATAGAGACAATCTTTCTACACACTGTTTTTGGTAGAAGAAAACAAAACATCATATATGTTGATAGAGCTAGGGCCACTGCCTTAAGGAGCACTTCCTTTCCTGCTAGAGATAAAAATTTGGTCTCCCAACCTTGAAGTCTGGAGGGGGTTGATATACCATGGATTTTACCACTTTTAGACTGGTATATATCCTATTTAGAGTATATTATATGGTTTTGTAGTATGCTTTAGAGTTTTTTTTAGGTTCAGGTACGTTTTGGAGAGCTCTGGTGATTCTAGAGCCTTTTGAGGTGCAGAACTGCACAGATACATCATACGTTTAGCTAGGTATGGAAACCTTCCTACGGTGCGAGTCATCCGATATTTTGTCACAAGATAGAGATTTGAGCTAGCTTTCTAATGCCACTGGTTTGAGGTCCATTTGACGTTTCGAGCTAAAGTTATGCTTGTTTTACTGAAAAATGGTATGTCCGACTCGCGAGAGAAAGCTGTCAAGGAGATGAAGGAGTATCGATCGACACTGACCACTTGGTGTCAGTCAACACTGATGCCAGAACACAGGCCAAATATATTTCAAGACCGGCTTAGGCCCGGAAGTCACCACAAATTACCAGAATGCCCTTGGCCGATTCAAAACCATATTTATGTGTTTTCTAAGTCATTGTTTAGGCTATGCTTTCTATTATATTGTTTTATGTTTTCTCTTAGGTTGGAGAGAAGGGAAGAACTCCTCTAGAGTCCTCTTGAAAATCAATTGGTTTTGATTTTATTTATTTTATATCTATTCATCTATGATGTATGTGACAATTATCATGTCTGAGTAGATCCACCTGCTAGGTTTAGGGATTAGCTAGGGTTTTGATGAAATTCTGAATATAGAACTGCTAGGGTGATTTGCTAGGATCCTTCAAAGAATTGATCTTACTGCTTCTGTTCTAGAGTAGCTCACTAGAAACCTGAACTTTATTAGATAATAGATGACTGTGAAAGTAGGTTCTTTATTTGATAATAATTCTGCTAAGTTAGGTTGTTGGATACATGCAAGAGCTGGTCTAGGCATCTAGTGAACATATCAATTAGTTCGTTAATACTTTCCTAAGGAAGTATTGATCGATACCTAGGCAATAGTATCGATCGACACTCAATCCTTGTTCACATGCGAGAGCTAGAACAAAGACTTAGTCATCTGATTAGCAATTGTATGCAAGAGATGGATACTTTCTTATTGCATTCGATTTCTAGGATCGACCCCTTAGCATATATATATATATTAGAGTTATGATAATCTTAAAAAAATCCTAAGTCTAGCACCCTCCTTCCACCATAAACAAACTACTATATACTGCTTTATTATTTACTGATTTCTATTATTTAACCTAGCTTGATCTGAAACTCAAGTCTATTGTGTGAGATATAGAGTCCATGTGGATACAATCCTTACGTACTACAATCAATCTCTTATTTGAGAGAGTTGCTCTTTGGGTAATTTGAGCACATCAGCGATTCAACACCTGAAATTTGAAGTTAATATCTGAACTTAGAATAAGAATCTTTCAAGTTCCTATGATCAAGAGCATGTCGGTAAAATGCTGACATGGAACGGTTTATAGTAGAAAATGGCCGATTAGTGCATGAACTAAGATCATATCGTCTAATCAATATATAAACTATTTGAATGTGCGATCCAATACATGAACTAATAGCAAATTTGAAGTTAGAATAAAAGCTTTTAAGTGTCTGTGTCCCGACAGGCGTGTCAAGTAAACATTAATCTTTGTCGGTGAGATGATGAGTTAGTTTGGTTTAAATAAAACCACATCGTTTCAATGCACTTAACTAGCATCGAACTTGGGTCTCACATAGGTAAATATTAGATGATTCACAGCTTGTGCTTGTATAAAATCATCGTCGTTTCAATCAGTTAAAAATGCACTTAACTAGCATCGAACTTGGGTCTCACATAGGTAAATATTAGATGATTAACAACTTGTGCTTGTATAAAATCATCGTTTATGTGAGCAAATAAAAACTACATAACCTTTTAATTTCACGACCATCTTCTTTAACAGATCTTCAAATTACCTCTGAGCATACTTTTTCGACTCAACGAATCGTACCATATAGTAATAAAAACTAGAGTTTCAAATCCAGAACTAACCAATATGAGCTCAAGGTGACTCCCGCCATCCAGAGTCGAACAAAAGTTAGGGTTTTGGCAGCGAATTCGACCTCGGCCCTGATAGAAAACTCGGAGATTCACGAATTGGAGAGATTGTAAACGAAGCATGAAGAAAAGTTCAAAGCTTTGAAGGTTTTCAAAAGAAGAGAATATTTTGAAGAGTGAGAAACTGATGCAGAGGGAGGAACGAAAGAGATGAGAGCAAGAGATTGATTTGAAGCTTATTTGGTTAAATATTTTTTGCTTACATAAACAATGATTCTTTTTACGAACACAAGTGGTTAATGATGATTTTAAGACCTTCGTCCCAGATTCCACACCAGGTAGTGTGGTTGGTTTTTCATTCGTTGTTGATAGTAGGCACGTAACTTTTTTATTTATTTTAAGTTCCTATGTATTAACTGCAAAATTGTTATTATTTTAAGTATTGAATCGCATAATCAAATAGATTATATATTGACTGGATGATATATAGGCCATTTAGTTGTATATCACCGACAAAGATTACTGTTTACTAGACACATTATCGATCATAGGCACTTAAAACCTTTTTATTCTAAGTTCATGTAGTAATTATAAATTTTTATTGATTTAGTAATTAAATCGCACAGTCAAATAATTATATTGAGGTATTTGATTAGAAGATATGACCATAGTTCAAACACTAATCGGCCTTTTAGCCATAATTCGAGTATTAACCTCGAACGATAGATTCTTCGACAAAACTTGTGGTATAGCAATTCCTCCTCCCTCGCAAGAGGCGGGAGAGGATCAGTTCTTATGGATTCAAGCAAATGGATCGTATGGAACTTCTTTCTCTTCTACGGTAACGTGGGAGTGTATAAGGGACTCATCTCCGATACAGTCTTGGCACAAAGTCATTTGGTTTAAAGAGCACATACCTAGGAACTCCTTCATCTCTTGGCTTGTTTTGCGTCGACGCTTACCAACAAGAGACAGGTTAAGGAGATGGGGTATGACTGTGCCAGAGGAGTGTGTTTTGTGCTCTGCAGCACCGGAGACTCATCACCATTTGTTCTTTGAGTGTACCTTCTCTGCATCCATATGGAATTATTATGCAGGAAAAGTCTGGCCTAATCCGCCTGCGGACATTCACTCAGCAGCAGCATGGATAAACTTTTCGAGATCGTCGTCGACCCAAGAACGATGCATCATCAAGCTCATCTTCCAATCTTCCATTTATGTTATTTGGAAAGAAAGGAATTTGAGGATCTTTACAGGCCAGGTTGCTCCTTCTCTATCTGCCCGTGCAGCTCTGGATCGTCAAATCAGGGACCGGTTGCTCTCCGTCAAGCCGTCGCAGTCTCTCCAACCTTCCTTCCTGCAAGTCTTCTTCGCCTGCACAAAGCCTCCTTGACTCCTCTTTGTTTGTCTCCCTTTCCTTCCTTTCTTTTCCTTCTGTTTGGGGTTGTGTGTGTTTGTAAGTTCCCGCTCAATAAGTTGCTAATGCAACGTGTAAACTCTTGAAAATGGTATGGAATTTAACATGATTACCAAAAAAAAAAAAACTTGTGGTATAGTATATATTTTGGGAGAATTGGAAAAACAAGACATTTTTTACTTAGATTTGTCACAATAGGATTTGTTGAAGATTTTTTAGGTAAGTAGGATTTATTTTTCGTTTAATACCATATTGCCCTTAGATTTATATAATTAACATTGATATTTTGTTATTTATTCTTTTAGTTTTATTAAAAATTAATAAAGTCAAATCCAGTAAAAACAGAAAGTAAAAAAAAAGGGAAAAATAATAAAAAAAGAAACAAAAGTCGATTTACCCTAATCTCGTTTAACCTCTCCTCATCTTTTCCGCCGAAAGCTTGAAGCTCTTCCAATGGCGATTTTGGGTAAGAACAAATCGAAATCGTTTCTTCACCTCTTTAACTTTGATTTTTCGTCTCTAATCTTGTTATTTTCGTCTTTGTATTTGTTATCAGCCATAGACTGAAGAATTGGAGATTTGTTCTTACTCTACGATTCCGTCGGACGCTCTTCTTCTTCTTCTACCATCAACTTCATCAACATCTCACGTTTCTAAACACCGGGTTTGCGATTACTCGTCTTGATTCCATCAACCCTAGATTTGTTAACGAAACGCATCACTTAAACCCGATTCGTCTTATTTCTTAATCTAAAATTAGTTGAATGGGTTGATTAATCTTCTTATACATTACGAAATTCATGCATGTTATTGTTTGGGTGTTTTTGATTTTAGTTTGTAAACTATCAATTTTGGGTTTTTTTGAAAGAGGGAAAATTGACAAACAGCAAATATTCGTTTGGAACAACTCCATATGTCAGTGAGAGCTTCGTTTTTGTTGTTGTCCGATTCAAATGTTTGGTTTTTTGTGTAATCTTAGACATAGGTTGAACATGTGTTCTAGTTTACATAGGTTGTAGAACTCAAAAGTACATTTTAAACTCGATGAATTGTGGAACTAAAAGTCATTTATCTTCTTTCTTTGTTTGTGCTCTGATTATAAACTTCTTTTCTGTGATTGTAGGTATGTCTGAGGAGTTACCAAAGCGGCTGTTTAAGCCGGGTGAAGAGACCCAAGTGCATCAGATCAATAATAACTGCAAGATGGTACGCTATTTCAAAAGATTGAAGGCGTGGGTGCCAAAGGAGTTGAACACAGTGAAGAAAGATCCGGTTTTTGCTCAGATTTTTAAGTTGTTCGACAATGGTTTGGGTTTCTCGGCGAGAGTGATACACAGCTTCTTGTGTAGGGAGCTGGTGACTTACAAAGACCATGAGCTCTGGTTTGTCTTTGCGAGAAGACCTCTCCGATTTTCATTGCTTGAGTTCCATGCAGTTACGGGCTTCAGCGATACTAGTCTCTCACTTAAGGAGTTGGTTGACTGGGATGATGATGGTGGTTTCTGGAGCTTAGTTATCAAGACAAATAAGGGAGTTTCTATTTTGGAGCTGTGGGAAAATCACAGGGCAGCTGTTAAGAAGTGGAGCAATGCTGATCGAATTAGGCTGGTGTATCTTTGCATCATTGTTTGTATCGTTTGCGGGAGAGATGAGAAGGCACCTATCCCCATCAAGTACGTCAAGTTGGTGATGGACCTTGAGCAGGTTCGAAATTACCCTTGGGGAGTTGCTTCTTTTGACCTTCTATGCGAGTCAATAGCTAAAACACGAGACAAACTGAAGGAGAATCCTAAGAGTTACGTGTTAGATGGCTTCACCTACGGTCTTCAGATTTGGGCTATGGAAGCAGTACCAAAGCTTGGAAAGCTTTGTGGAAGAAAATTGAACAAAAGTTTTAAGGACGGTCCTAGATGCGTAAACTGGATGGGAGCTGCAAAGGTTTCTTACATGGAGCTCAACAAGTTGGAGAACATCTTCACACCCAAGGTAAATATTTTTTTCTAGATTACTTCATCCGGTTTGAAAGGAGTGTTAATTCACTCTTCTTCACCTTTCTTGTGTAGGATGATATCTATCCTTACATCTCGTGGACAGGGAATTATGATGTAGTTGAAAATGTTCAATTTAGCAGACGAGATGAGGTGGAGGATGATAGAATCAAGCTTCTCATGAAGATGATAATGAGTCACTTTGACTTCAGTGGTCATAATTGGGAGTACGAAGAGACACCGGTCTTTTCTTTTGGGCTTGATGAAGTAGCTACGAATGAGGGAGAAAGTGGGAATGATGAAGTGTCTAACGACAAGGATGGTGAAGGTGGGAGCGATGAAGCAGCTGGGAGCAATGAAGCAAGTGGGAGCGATGAAGAGTTTCAAACTCCAAAAGGATCAGAAACCATAGGGGCGAGAGATACTAAGGGAAAGAAGAGGCTCCCGGATCGTGGAATGGAAAAAAAGGAAGCATAAGGTCCTATATAGTAGACCACAACAGGCGCCGTTTGATGAAGATATGAAGACTTTTGTGACGCAGTTGTTTCAGCAGAATTTTGCTGCGATGGAAGAGAGGATAGAGAAAAAGATGGGTGAAAGATTTGAGGAATTGCAGTTCCAACTTAAAACTTCACGTGGGGATTCAAGCGTCGAAGCTGAGCATGGAGATCCATCTGCGAGAAAGCCAGCGGCTAGCAACCCATCGCCTAACAACCCAGCGCCTAGCAAGCCATCGCCTAGCAAACCATCGCCTAGCAAACCATCGCCTAGCAAACCATCGCCTAGCAAGCCATCTCCGAGGAGGTCTAAACGCTTGGTAAAGAACCACTAGTCTTCATAACTCTCTCAAATGTGTCTTAACTTTTTTTATTGTTAGTTCCATGTGTTTATCGGCCTTGTGATGTGTTTTGCATTGTCTCGTTTTGGAAGTGTGTTTGGTTTGTAAGTGTCTTGTTCAAAATCAGGGTTAATTATGTATCGGCATTATGACGTGTATTTTGTTATGTGAACTATGTGTAAGATATTTATATAATGGATGTTATTAGTTTATAAATCAGTTTTGTTATTAATTGCTTGTTCATTGCTTGAATTAACAGGATGTGAATTTCAGTCAAGCGGATGATATGGACGAAGCAATAGGTACGCAAGGCCTTGAAGGACTTTCTCAAGCCTCGACGCACCGATTTTGATCCATCACAGACCAATAACGACAAGGATGCAAGTGATTGGTGGACTCCAATGACTACTGTCCGGAAACTACGAAAAGGTGGATCAAAGCAAGCAACTGCAGCTCCAACATCGGCAAAGTGGGATAGATGGTCTAGAGGACCAAGCAAGAAGCTTCAGCTTAGTGACTCACCAATGGCAGATGACGGTTCTCCACAGGCGTCACTGTATTATTTCACCGAAGAATCGTGGGATAGATTCACGGAATGGTCTATGAATCCAACAGCTTTGAGGATTGGTCCCTCTGTCTTTAATTTGACCCTCGCTCAGAGAATAGTTTGTGCTGGAAAATGGCTTGGAAACGAGGTATTACTTTGTTATACATGTTTGAATGGTCGTATATTTGTAACATATATTTGTTTGTGCATTGGATAATTGTCCTTGTGAATATTCAGGAAATGGATGCGATGATGTATATATGGCGAGAGAAGACATCTTTGAGGCGTTGGAATATAGACCGTGTTGCTTTCATGAACTCCATGTTCTGCCTCCAGATCGAGAATGAATACCAGAAGTGTAAAGCCGACAAAAGAGGCTACGAAGTACCCAATCTTCTTCTTGCTTACGGGAGAGGAGAGCTTCCATCTCATGGGCGGACTAATAAAGTCTGGGGTGTCGATGTTGATCGTCTCTACTTTCCTCTGTTTGTAAATGGTAATTATCCATGTTTCCTCTACACATCTCAGTTATTCAAGGCTTTTTTTTTACAAAATAAGTGATGTCCGTCGCAGGTAATCATTGGGTTTCTGTATGCGTCAACATGATTGAGAAGAAAGTGGAAGTCTATGATTGCAGTCGGGAAGGAATAGGCAATACGAGAAGTTTGCTGCTATGATTCCTAGAATTGTGAAGGCCGTTGGTCCACCTAAGAGCAAGCTACTCCTGACATCCTATTCGATTACAGATATGCCTATGCCGTCAAGGTTGAACAAGTCTTGTGCTGATTGCGGGGCATATGCACTCAAACACTTGGAGTGCATCCTTCTTGGTCTTGACCTCAGTTTAGTGGAAGACGAAATAATGCCTGGTTGCCGACAGAAGATTGCTTATGATATATGGGAGGCTGCCCATGATCCCATTTTAATCCAGCTAATGGCGCAACATATGCCTTCGGATTTTGAGAGTTCTGCTGTTTATGACCTTGAAGAAGACTGATTTTGTGTGTTTGTTTTGGTTTTACTAGCAATGTTGTGACAATACTCTATTTTAGAGTTTTCTAGGAATTATGTGACATGACACTATTTTAGTTGCTATTTATTTGAGGTTTGCTTTTGCTATTTAGTTGTGACAATACTCTATTTTAGAGTTTTCTAGTGATTATTTTGAGAGTTCTCCACATACCCTAAACCACTAAACTTGATTATAGTACATAGTAGACCCTAAATCTTTACCCTAAACCCAACGAACCCTAAACCACGAATCTTATCACTCTTTACCCTAAACCACCAAATTGCAAACATATTTGACTTAACCCTTAATGAACCCAATCTTTACAATAAACCCTAAACGAACCCTAAATGAACCCTATACAAAAGAAGTTTTTTAATCTAAACTCTTATCATTTGTGTTGAGAATGACATGTATTTGTTTGATAATTCCATTTGTAGTTCTTATAGCCACTAATAATATATATTTTTGTTTCATGTATAAACACTACTTTAGAGGATATATGGTGAAAGTACATACCCTAACTAATCCCTAAACGAACCCCTAAATCGTTTTTTCATGATATTTAATAGATCTGCCTCAGGTATAAAACACTTTTTCTACCTAGTGAAACGACGTCGTTTTGTATTATTTTTTGACCTAATCCCTTTTCTTCCTCATTCTTTCACGACAGAGAGAAACCAAGGGGTGAAAACTTGGGAGATCAACTCAATCATGTCTTCGATCGGTTCTTCTGTCGAATCAAGATATCGACACACCAAACAAAGAGGAATTCCGACAAGATGCAATTGCGGCAAGGCAGTGGATCGTTTCACTTCAAAAACTGTCAAAAATCCGGGGAAGGTTGTTCCATTGTTGTCCGATGGGATCTGAGAAGGTTAGTCTCTATTCATATAACCATGTCTTTGCTCCAATCTAACTGTTTGTTGATGTTAATCATGAAGGACAAAACTCACTTGTTCAAATGGACTGATAAAGCAGTTGTTGAAGAAATTGAAGATTTTCAGGATCTGTTTGACGTGCTGCTCGTGGACAATTCCGAGTTTCATAAATCAATGAGAGCTTCTGAGACCATGCTGAAACGCCATACGAGTAGACTTGAAGAAATGGAAGATGCAATTGCTCGTTGTGAAGAAAAGTCCATGGAATGCATAAGAGAGTTAAGGATCATCAAAGCTGTGTTTGTGTGTTGTTTTGCTATGGTCTTCATGTACCTTATCTATGCATGATGTTCAATTTGTTGTTCTGTTCTTTCCAAATAAATGTAAGACTATGTTCTTTTGTGTTTCTTGGTGATTTGCATTTTTTCTAACAAAAAAATTGCAAAATCAAACTGTCAATAGGAAGATCGATTTGTCTCAACAATGTTGTAAAACAAAAAGCAAATAACAGAGAACACACACAACAAACTAGATAGGTATATCACATGTTCCTCTCTTGTGTCCTTCCATACCACACCGGCTGCACTTGTGCTTTTTATTCTTTGTTGATCCTTGAGAAGATCTAATCTTGTCCTCTACTGTTTCATACCTTCTCTTTACTGGTCTACCAGCACTCTTTCTTGTCTCTGGTGGTAAGACCTTCGCAAGTTTAACCTCATCCGGAACATTCCATTCAGCCTCTGGAACTGGTATGGGATTAATGGATTCCGCATAGGCAGCTCTCCATGTTGCAGTGCTATAGACGCCATCAGTAAATCGGTGTACTTCCATACCTGTGTCAAAAAAGAGACCGAGCAATGTCTAAATGCTGCAAAAAAACCGGAAATATATAGGCTTAATTTATAATGTTTATATACTTCCATACCTCGAGAATAAATTGCAGGAATGGCGTGTCTGCATGGAATTTTTCCTAAATCAAACTTCCCACATGTGCATCTTCTGGTTTCCAGATCAACATGACAATCATATATGTCTCCTTTAACAAGTGATCTGAAGTTGTCAACCTTGAGAACCTGAAACCCTCGAGCCTTCACAATTCTCCTATCAATCTTTTCTCCACCTTAACGGTTAAAGGATCAATATGTTTGGAGCTTAACGCGGCTTCGTAGAACCATCGGGTCAACAGTTCTCTTATACTATCTAGCAAAGGAATTACTGGAAATTGTCTAGGTGATCTCAGAACTGAATTAATCGACTCGGCAGGGTTATTGGTCCTGATATCATACCTGGATCCAGGAAGAGAGAACGAGCCCATTTTCTCACATCAGCCTCCTGTAGATATCTTCCAAGCGACTGATATCAACAATTTCGTGAAACGCTCCTGAAATTCACTATACCTATCGCCTTTGAAGCGTTTTCGACCAAGGCAGTGAACCCCTTTGTCCTGAAGAATTTAACCACATTGGTCAACAAGTGGTGAATGCAAATTCCGTGTTTTGATCGTGGGTAGACAGTCCCAATCGATTTAGCAATTGATGCATTTCTATCTGACACAAAAGCTAAGTCTTTACTATCAGCAATAACCACATTCAACTGTCTGAAGAACCACTCCCATGATTCGTTATTCTCTGAATCAACAACTCCAAATGCAACTGGATACAAGTTGGAGTTACCATCTACAGCTGTAGCAACAAGTAGAACTCCTTTGTATTTATTTTTCAGAAAAGTTCCATCAACAACAATCACCCTACGCATTGAACTGTGAAATCCTCTAACCGATTGCCCAAACGACATAAATAGATACATGAATCTACCATCCTTGTTAGTTTCATAGTGAGTGTGTGTACCAGGATTATCTTCTTTAAGCATATGCAAATATGAGGGTATCTTTGCATAGCTTTCGTCTGGTATACCTCTAACAGCTGCAATTGCATACTCACGAGCTTCCCAAGCGTGCCAATAACTAATCTCGCAGCTGTGCTCCAGCCTCATAAACTGAATGATGTCGTTTGCTTTGGGGCCATCATTGGCATCATCAAATCGATGTTGTATCAGCTTCCCAATTGTTCTTGCCGGCCATTTTCCGAATTTGCTTTTCTTTGAAGGAGCACATGAGTGGTTCTCAACACACTTATTGATCATGAAATATGTAGAACCATCAAGACATTCCGCCGCACAGTCCAGTTGCACGTTTATCCTTACATCGTATAGACCACCATTTTTCGTTGATTTGGTAACAATGAAATCGTAATTATTCTTCATCGCCCAAATTTCCATTGTTGCCTTTAGAACACGTTTACTCCGGAAAAGTTGATCTTTCTTCACGAAATCTGTGTACCCAGCTCGGCATTCCTTTTCACTATCTCCATAGTTTTCACTCTTTAAACCAGCATCACCGGAACCCTCCTCACCGACATGATTCTTCCTTTTATCACAACACTTTGTTGATGGTTCTGCAAAATCTCCCAGATTTATGTCAGGAACTTCACCGTCCTCAACATTACTTGAATCACACGGCTCCTTATTCAAATCGATATTGACTCGTTCCTTTTCCTTTGCACCAGTACCAGAACAAGAGAACGTGACACACAAGGTTGTAAAGGAACCCTTCTTTGCGTAGCCCACAAAGTTACTCACTTGTCGATCATTGCTGATACTAATGGGAGGATTTCCTCTTTGATTCACCATCTCATAACTGAACTCGACATTAACCACATTAGGGTTGACCCCATAATCTTCACACACCATGATCTTGAGTTCCTCCAATAAAGTACTAGTTTCTAATGTCACCATTCGACCACGTCTTTGTTTGTCTGCCAAGAAACTCCACTCGTCACTGAAACTTGACATCCATACACCACATTTAACATAGATTAGAACCATCTTGTGTTGGTTGATAGAAGAGATGTTTGTCGATGAAGAATAGAGAGGAACAAGGAACGATGGAGATAGAGATCGTGTGAAGAGAAAAGGAGAAAATCGTGGGAGAATATACTTAGAGATATTTAGGATAGATTTAGGAAACATATGACCACGAAATTTGGAAGTTTCCATTTTTACTTTATTTGGCTAGAATATACATCATACGTAAGGCAGAAAGATGTAGAGAGAGTGGAAACTACATTCTGCCATAGGCTATTATATAGTACAAGGCAGACCAAGGTATGACGTGTAAAAAAGAAGGTATTTCACTGACTATTGGATAGAACTTCTATAAAAGTCCTATGTAGACCGAAGATATCTAGCTAGAATAATCGACACAAAATCTAGCAAGGGTAAATTACTGAAGAAAGCGTATTTTATATTTTCTATTCAAGGTAAACCTATGTATAATACTTTGTATTCGATTTGTACACTCGTAGATGGCTAGAATAAGTATACTATCCTAGCTTTGACATTAAATAAAACATAGTTCCATAATTTTTAAAAAATAAATTTAAACATAAAAATAGATATACTTTGTTTTGTAATAATATCTATATTTTTTATATTTTTTTTACCTTAGTTAACTATTTTTCCATAAGGGGAGGGTAAAACTTGTCCGAAATGACCAAAAGTATCAAAAGTCTTATTTGGACAAACAAACATCGAAAGTGTCTTTATTTTCCAATTTTTTCATATATTTTTCCCTTCCATGAAAAAACGTTTATCTAGGAAATATTTACACCCAAGGTCACTTTTCCACTTATTAATATCACACTAAGTCACATACTTATACTATAACACTTTTTCACAATCATCGATTGGGACCTAACCTTTCTAATTCATGTTCAACCATCACGTGTGTAACATCCCGGTTTGGGCCTGGATTTTTTTTAAAGGAGGATGGACTTCTCTACAGCCCATTTGACAAAAACCTAGGGTTCTCTACAGTTTCTTATAAATAGATCTGCAGCCCCTCCTCTCTTCTTATCCAGAAACTTGTAACGAAGCTCTGCGGAGAATCTCAAAGACTGGAAACCCTAGCCGTCAAGCTTTTCTTATCCTTTTCTCTCTTTCTCTTTCACGCCTCCCTCTCTCTCTCTCCTTTCTCTCGTCGGATCTCTTCCTCTCTCCTCGCCGTGAGTCGCCCCGAGCCGCCGGTGGTGTGTGTGGTGGTCGTTCGAGTGGAGGTGGTGGTGGTCGTCCGAGTGGTGATGGTGGTGGCGGCCGTGTGGTGTTTTGGTGACCGGATCTCGATTCTCTCTTGTTCTTCTTGTTCTAGATCTGTCAGATAACATCTCTCTTGCCTCTTGTTTCCAGATCCAGATCCAGATTTCGTTCCTCTTTCGTTCGTTGTTCCAGATATGTTCAGATCTGATCTCAGGTGAGGTGTCTTGAACCCAGATCTGTTCTCATGCTCTCTATACTCCTGTATGTTGGAATTAGGGTTTGGTTAGACCCTGTTTGAGAGTTAGGTTGGTAGATCATAATGGATGCTAGGATGTTAGATGATTGGATCATGATGCATAAGAACCCTCGTACTGTTGAATGAGACTTAATGAACTGCCTTGTGTTGATGTGGATAATGATTGATGATGAATGATTGTGTGATTGATCTGTGTCCCATGTGATGACGTTGAATGAAAGCTAGGTGGTTACAGAGAAGTGAATGATTGAATCATGGTTGCATGAAAAGTAGTCCTTGTTTGTTAACTAGGCAATTGATAGTTGTATGGGATTGAATGTGAACTGATATCGGCTGTGATGATTGAGAATGTGTAGTGTTTTGTGTGAGACACCGATAACGGGTGGCGTCAAGTGAATGAGTAGGATTCTATGAGTCAAGTGTCATGAGAATGAGAAATGAGAATGAGAATGAGAATGAGAAATGAGAATGAGAAATGAGAATGAGAATGAGAATGAGAATGAGAATGAGAATAAAAATAAGAACGTGGAAATGAAAATGTCAATGAACCTGCTTGATGTCCTGTTTGGACCACCGAGAACGGGTGGGCGTCTAGAGTCTAGGATGATGGAACGGATCCGTGGGACAGTATCCTAACATGAGGTACCCACGGGTTGGAACGAGATGAGCCAACCGCAAGAGGCGGGATGGTAGAACGAGAACGGCGCCTAGGATCGAGTCAATGCCGAGTCGTGGCATAATTATGGCGTTGTACGACCGGGGGGCGGACAGAGCCAGATGGGCCAACGTGCTGCAACTCGGATAGCCATTTAGGAAGCTGGAGAGGGGGGACAGTTTTCCTTAAAGGGCGCCCCATTCAGGTTAGGCCGGCACGAGGTGGGACGTCCGTAAACGGCCATAGGTCCTTACGTCTAGGTTGATTGGTGTCGAGTCAGTTTTGTATGATTGGCGTCGATCCGTTGAATCCGTGCGTGTCCCTGACTGAGTTCAGTGGGTTGATTGATCGCTAGGTTGATAGAACCAAATGGAAATGTGATTGGTTGGAAATGATATTGAAAGATTATAATGAAATGCATTGATTGATTGTAGTGGCTAGTCAGCCCTGAATCCCGCATAGAGTAGTATAGAGTGTCATGCAGGCAGGCTGGTCTAGAATCACTTGACTGAGTAATTCATTGCTCACTCCCTCCCTTTCCATTTCCCTGTACGCAGGACTGTAAGTAGAAAGACATGGATACGGGTGGGATGGTATTTCAAGAAGGTTATGCGTCCGCGACTCTTGGGACCAGTAGCATGGACATGCAGGGTTGTCTAATTGAGTAAACACGTGCCCATAACTCCCTTTCAGTAACTCCGGTCGGACGCCGGGGGATAGGGATGTTACAACGTGACCTAACTAAACTAATAAATTGGCGGGGTTTATTCCCAGCCATAGATCAATAAAAATTATGGGCAGCCCAGATTTAATGATCTAGATCCCGATAAAACAAATATCTGTAAAACAAAATCTGTTTCTCATTAAAAAAAAAATGATTCCATCGATCATAACATCTACCATCATTTCAAATTTTCAACCTATAGATCCAGATATAGGATGGATTCTTTCTGGTCCGAAACTCCGATTGCTCCATAATCTCTCCACTATTTTGCACCCTCTCCTTTACCTTTCGGATTACTCTTCAGCTTCGTCGGAATCGCTCCGTCGTCGTTAAATTCGGGAGTCTATCCACCTTCATTAAGAATAACATGGATCACAGAGTACTTCCTTGCCAGCCCGTTTCCGTCTTGTTGCATCTCACCATCGTCTCTCGCCTTCAACGCACTCTCCTCGGCTCTGGTTCCGGATCTCTCACTCGGTCACCGTCGTCGCTGTGAAAAGTGAGCCTCGTAAAATTAAAAAAAAATAACCTTTCACTTTCCCTTCGTGTTGTAGGAAAAAAATTTACTACGTTTAATTTTCACCTCGGTACTGCCACCTGAACCCACGATCTATTTTGAATCTATTGTGAAATTCAAAACCCAACCCTAACAAAACCCATTCTCGTTTGCCTTTTTACAAAGTCCAAAAGGTATACAACCACCCATAAAGTGTCGGTGTATAACAATGTGCGCTTTTGTGATAAAGAAACTCAGAATGTGACCCATCCTGTAAATAACTCATCGGTAAAAGTGAGAGTCAAATTGAGTAAATGAAATGGTGGAAAAAAGAGAAAAACAAAAAAGGTGGAAAGTAGAGAGAGAATAAAACCCAACGCAAATCCTATTTCTCTTATAAATTGTAGAGAAAAAGTTAGAGACTGTTTTACTCTGAATGCATAGTGAATAGCTGAAAAAGTAAAAGTTAGTAGTTAACCTAATTGGTATGTTTTGGCTGAACATACAGTAAATGTGAGTAATAATCTCAGATGCTCTTAATGAGGCAAAATTTATTATGTCATACTTTTACTAATTCTCACATACTCTTTATTTATTTCATACTCTTCAAAAACGTGGTCAATGTCTAAATTATCCTTTTTGGCAAAACCAATCAAAATCATTCTCTCTCCTACTATATCTTCTTCCTTTCTCTCTACTGTAAACCTCCAACCCAAATTTGTTCAAGCTCCATTCAATTTGGCATTCATCTTCTCCATTAATTCATTCGTGAAGAATTAGAAACATTAACTTCAAATTCGTGTTCATAATTAACTAATTGACCATGGGTCTTGATCTATTTGGATAATTAAAACATTGGTATAATCATAAGAAATCATAATAGATTAGTATTTTGATTTAAAGAACTAGAAAACCTATTAAAACTTGGTATGAACAAAATAGTATAACTAAATATAGTTATGTATAACTATAATTGTACAACCTATATAACTAAGTAAAACTTTACTAGCAAAACTATATAACGAGGTAAAATTTTATGGACTAAACTGTATAACTTGGTATAACTATATTAGTAAAACTGTATAACTTGGTAAAATTGAATGGTTAAACCGTGCAACTTCATTTAACTTAGATTGCTAATCATTTTGATTTTTTACAAGAGACGACGAGTTCTTTCAATAAGATACACTTTGATCATGAAAGATACTATTATAGAGCCAGAGATGGTTATGAATGGATTCCAAACGCAGGTAGCTTGTATGCTAGTGAATAGGATATGCAGAAATATGACCATTAATCCATGTACAAAGAAGCTGAATTTGAGTTATATTACATTGGTAGTAAAATCTAAGAGGCAATTGAAGAAGCATAACGACATCTTAAGGTGACTGAGTCAGTGAATGATGTTGTTATTTGTGATAGAGACAAGGTAGGTATTGGTTTGGATAACGTGGAGAGCATGGATGATATACCATGGATTTTACCCGTTTTTACCCATGGTATATGAGTGTTTTTACTACTCTTATCTATGTTTTGGAGTCTATTAGGTATGTTTTCAGGTTCAGAAGCATTTTGGAGAAAAGTGATGTTTTAGGTGCCTTTTTGGAGCTTAAAGAAGAGTTCACCCGTGATCAAGACCAGAGGTCGACACCAGAGTTACACATCGATCGATGCACACTCTGTGCAATCGATCGACACACATTAGCCGAAGGACGATACATCGAGACTATAATCAATCGATGTACACCCTGTACCATCAATCGATACTGAGGCGGCAGAAAGACAAGTTGGACCTGGCCGAACTTGAAGCCCAAGATATCACATTTTACAAGAATGTCCCTGACGAGTTTTTTTAACCTAATGAACTCATATATTTATATGCCTAAGTGTTTTGGCAGAAGAGAAAACAATCATACAAGTTTCTAAGAGTTTTACAAGTTTTAATCAAGTTTCTACTTCTACTTATTTCTTTTCAGTTCTTTATTTGTTAACAAAGGTTATAGAATTCTAGACCTAGAGGAGAGATCCAAAGATATTTGTGATTGGAACGTAAGTGTTCACCCTCTAATAGGTTTATGAACTACTTAGCCATGTCTGAGTAGATTCATTCGTTAGATTTAGGGTTTAAATAGGATATGAGGGATTAGCCCCAACCTATAATTGCTATAGTTGTGATATTTATTGTTAGGATTGTTCACTAATGCTTTTTCTAGCTTAGCTACCTAGAACATGAACTTGGATTGCATTGTTCATTACATGCAATACCTGACAACATCTTAAACATGCTATGACCCTCTTGAGATATGCGAAAGCTGATCTAAGATCATGGTGAGCATTGTATCAACTCGCGCATAAAGCTTGCTTAGAGCCGTATCGATCGATACTCCTATAGAGTTATCGATCGACATAGCTAGAGGTGTATCGGTCGATATTCCTATCGAAACATCGATCGATACCATCGGCAGAGTAGCCGACCGCAACACCATTTAGCATCTAAGTAATATATGGTCTAAATAATGCGAGAGCTGATGGATTCATTTAATAAGTGTTGAGCTCTGACATATCATGAAAGCAACTTGTTAGCCTTTATAGTATTTATAATCCTGAATTCCTGAATACTTACCCTGAATCTAACTACTTTTCTTTAACTGTTTCAAAACCAAATCCTTTCAACTGAGTAATCTTATCCTTACTCAGCAAACCTTCACTTTACTTTAAACTACTTTCAACCTAGCATAGTCATTAAGATTGCATCTTATTTGTACACTAGCTCTCTGTGGATTCGATCCCTAAGTACTACAACTGAACCTCTTATTTGAGAGAGTAAAGTCACTCCTTAGGGTAATTTGAGTGGTATCAATGGATAACCTTGTGACAATGTTGATATATGTGAATATGTTGAGCTTCCACATGTTGTACATTAAATTCGATGTGTGATGGAATTGGAAGATGGTGTGTGTATTGAGATCGGTAAGAGTTTCCAAATAAAGAAAATGTGAATTGAAAGAATTAGTTGATTGAGCATCACACCATAACTGTTTGAAATTATTATTTTTAACTGTGGATATGTGTGAGCTTCGAATATTAAGAATTCTGATTTATTTCGATTAAAACATACATAAAAGTGCATACTTGCTCTTGAAAAAGTTTAACTTCAAGAACCAGAAGGATCTGCACACCACAATTAGTTGCATCTATTCTTCAAGATGATTCTTCAAGACGATAGAAAAACTACGTAAAACTTAGTATACCTGATAAAATGCAACAAAACTTATATATACCACATAATTAATTACTCCCTCTGTCCCACTTTAAGTGGTGTTTAAGGTTTTTGCACAAATATTAAGAAAATACAAGTTTTTATGCATTAGTATTAAATTCAGCTAATTCAACCAATAAAAAAAGATGTAGTATTTTGTAATTGGTCAAAATTTTTAAATAACAATAAATTCTATCTAGATTTGTGAGAACATCACTTAAAATGGGACAAAATAAAAACCCTAAAACACCACTTAAAGTGAGACAGAGGGAGTATATTACAACATGATTTGATGGGAAATGATTGTAGGAAAATAAATATAAGTGGTATAACTATAATATAAGTCTTTAGAGTACAGTAAAACTAAAAAATGTCAAAAATAGAAAAGTAAAACGTTGAAGCTTTTTGTAAAACTACAAAATTCGTAAAACTTCGACCCCAAAAATGCTGTAAAAATTTTCCTGCAAAAATTTCAGAAATTTTCCCTCCCAAAATTCTATTTTTTCCAGACCCCAGAAACGAATTTGATAACTATAATTGCCTTAATTTTTAGGGTTTTCTCATTTCTACTATCTTCTCAATCCTCTCAACCCATTTTCTCTCATTTCATTTTCCCTTTTCCATTTTCTTCACCTAATGGGCAATCTTATGGTTTTTTTCTAAAAAATGGTGGTCAATCAAGAGTCAAAATTCTGAGGCTATTTATTAAGTACTGATGCAGTGACGAGGGTATCATCGAGAAGTTCTTCAAATCTGATCCAAATCCTTATCGCCAATACTATCGATGTCTCTCTTTGGTTTCTCAAATGACCATGCGGATTAAAGGACCCAATAAAGGAAGAAAAATATTGATTTGTCTTATTCCTACTGTCATAGTATTTTTTAGATTTTGGTTGTACAGTTAATCATAACTTCTATCAAATTAATTCAGTGACGAGTTTTTTTAAGTTTTCGAAGTTTAACAAATGAAAAACGAAAAAACTTTGACTTGACAAAGTTTACCGAATTATATAAACAAGAAAAATACTTAAACAAATTTATCCTATGTTACACCAAGTTCTACGAATATGAATAACAAACCAAGTAACATAAACACGAACAACAAAGTTAGTGTGTTAGAAGGAGAAGTTCTACTTCTTAAGGCAACTATGAAGATTGAAAAACCCTATAGTGCAAGGAAAATAATGATAGTTCTATGATGTCTTATTTCTAGTAGTTAAAGAATTTGGATGTATAACTAATCAAAACTTGTATCACCTTAATCGAATGTAATGTTTTTTTCAAGTTTTAACAAATTTACACAAACAAAAATATGAAATTTTGAATTTTTTTTTACCGAGTTAAACAAACACAAAAAGAAGTAATCCCAAGATCTATAAAGTGACAAACAAAAATGGAAAACTTTTGCAAAGTTTTACCGAGTTATACAAATATAAAGTGTATGTTTGTGAAAGAACTCGTCGTCTCATGTAAAAATCAAAATGATTAACAATCAAGTTAAATGAAGTTGCACAGCTTAGCCATAAAATTTTACCAAGTTATACAGTTTTACCAATATAGTTATACAGAACCAGTAAAATTTTACCTCGTTATACAGTTTTGCAGTAAAATTTTACTTAGTTATATAGGTTGTACGATTATAGTTATACTATTTTGTTCATACCAAGTTTTACTATTTTTTCTAGTTCTTTAAATCAAAATACTAATCTATTATGATTTCTTATGATTATATCAGTGTATTGGTGGCCAATGGTTGATTTTTTCTTCATTGCTTCTTTCTTGCTTTGCTAATCCTCACGATATTTTTTCCACTATCACTTCTACTGTTCTTCTCTCCTACACCTTTATCCACACTCTATTTTCATCTCTCCACTACCTAAACCAACATCTTTCTCACTCTGTTCCATGTCTCCACCATCAGAGGTCGGATGGTTTCATTTTCGTTCTTTGAAAGCAGCACTTCATAGAAAAAACGTAACTATCAAATTAAGTCATCATCATAAAATTCACAAAATATTACTAAATTATACAATCTAAACTAGTTAAAGTTTTACTAAGGGTTATTGGGACTAAAATTTATGTGGAATTTGATAATTCTAAGAGTTGATAGATTTTTAGAAACCATGTAGATTTAATAAATATGGTATCAACTTTATCAAATATTTTGTATGGACTCTCATTGATTGTTATTTACTATCAAAGATATATATATATATATATATATATATATATATATATATATATATCTCAAAAAATTCCTTCTACGATAATATATAAGCACAATTCTTTTATAACTCTGGGGAAATTACCAAATATGACCTAGAACTTGATTTTAACCCCAAACATATACCCAAACTTGAGTCAAATGCAAAAATAACCTAAAAGCCTTGTGAAATTACAACCAGTCCCTTGTGACCAAACAAAAAAAACAGAAGTCATTTGTACGAATATAGCCCCAGTAAGTCATCTGAGTCGTCTGCGATTCTGAAAGTCGTCCAGACGACTTCCAAGTAAGTCTTCTGGAAGTCGTCTGGCGTAGTTGATCTTAAAAAAAATTATAAATTAAGAAAAAATATTTTGACAAGTGAAAAATTAAAATCATGTAACTATAAACAATTTTAAGTGATGTAAATTAAGATATAATAAAATTGAATTGTTTTCAACATAGATGAGTGAAAGTAGTGAATCATGATATTCTTTGGTTTAGGGTTTGACAAATATATGTTGTAGTATTGTATGTATTCTTAGGGTTAGAGTTTGGAAAGCTTGAATGTTTTTTTGAAAAATTATTTTTTTACCTATATGTGTTTATTTCTGTGTATAATAAACACTTTTTAAGTTTAATTTAATTTTATGAAGTGTTTAGTTAGTTAATTAAGTTTAGGGGTTATGTTTAGGGTCTAGACGACTAACTTGTAAGTCGTCTGGTGAATCATTTAAATAATATATTCCCGCTTAAAATCTAAATTTTTTTTTCCGCTTAAATAATTTAAACTAGATGACTTACTTGTAAGTCGTCTAGGAAGTCTTCTATTTATGTTTCCTTCTAAAAATATTTTAGTTTCCCGCTAAAAATATTAAAGTCTTCTGGACGACTTACAAGTAAATCGTTTGAATCGAAAAATATTTAACCTAATTAAATTTTTTTGTCTCCCTATATAAAAAAATATTTACACATTCTCTCTCCTCCTCTCAAATGGCTGCAACAAAAATGTAATATTCATCATTCTAAAACTCTCCTACCTCTCTCTAATATCTTTGAACTTATAAACACCAAGCTTTATATCAATTTATTGTTTTTGTCTCATGTCTTTCTAACTAATTTATCTTGTTTTTGCAAATTTTTCATCACATGGTTCTCATCTTCCACTCATTTAAAGGTAGAACTATTAATTTTATATATGTATTTTTGTGTGTTCTATAAAGGTAGATTTATCTAATCTTCCACTCATTTTCTCTGTTTTTAAGCCATTTGAACGTTTTTGGATATGCAGGTTTTTTAGATCTGGATTTGGATATGCAGGTTTTTTCAGATCTGGAACGACTTACCTGTTAGTCGTCTAAAATATAATACGCTAGACGACTTCCAGAAAGTCTTCCAGACGACATACTTATAAATCGTCTAGACTTCCTGGAAGTCGTCTAGACTTCCTGGAAGTCGTCTGACGGAGTCTTCTTCCATGTTTCTCCATTTCATAACAGATCTGAGCGGTTTGGTAACTTCCTATTGTATAAAGTTCTTACATTTTTTCCCAAACTAAACTCTCCAAACCTAATCTAATCTCTTTGACTTGAAAACACCAAACTTTATATGAATTTTTCAGTTTTGTCTCATGTCTTTCTCACTAATCTATCTTTTTTTTTGCAGGTTTTTAATCAGATGGTTCTCATCTTCCACTTGGACATGTAAGTTGTGTGTTCTATAAAAGTATATCTATTTAATCTTTCACTCATTTTCTCTGTTTTTAAGCCATTTGAACGTTTTTGGATGTGCAGTTTTTTCAGATCTAGATTTGGATATGCAGGTTTTTCAGATCTAGAGGACTTCTGGGATGACTTACCTGTTAGTCGTCTAAAATATAATGCGCTAGACGACTTCCTGGAAGTCGTCTGGACTTCCTGGAAGTCGTCTGGACTTCCTGGAAGTCTTCTAACAAAGCCTTCTTCCATATCAAGTGGAGTCCAAGCTGAGGAATGATCTATAATAGTTTTGTTTGTGGTCTGTTTTGTGATTTGCATGTGTAAAATCAGTAATAATGTTTCCCAAGATGTAATATATGTGCTAACAATGTGTTTACACATTTACAGATCAATGAAATAATTGACTTCAATAGTTTTTTTCTTATCTTTGGATCTCCCATATGCAATAATAAACTCCAATGGCCTTCTTTTCATCTTAATAAACAAGAATGTTGGTTGCCTCATATTGATACAATATTTTAAGAAGCATTTTAACCCTTCTTCCAACTCATAACAATAATCATAATTGGTCTCTATAACAATAATACTTAAGAGATGGAAACAAACAGTAGTAACTAGTCAAAGCATATCACATTTTTTACAAGTTTGTGTTGAAAAACTTAGTCAAATTTAGTAAACTAAGGGAGAAAACATTTTTTGAAAATTTAAGTTTTACTACTTAACACTCTTAAAAATACAAGTTATTCAAAAACTAGCGTGGAAGACTTAAGAACTAGCATATAAGACTTAAAAACTTGCGTACACGACTTAAAAACTAGCATAGAAGACTTAAAAAACTAGCGTAGAAGACTTCTCGGGAAGTCTTCTAGACGATTTTGTATGAAGTCTTCTCTCATTAACTAGAAACTTTAATTAACATGAATGTTGGTAACCTCATAAATATCATCAATAAAGTTATAAATTTCATTCAGTAGCCCTTATATTGACTAATATACATGAATTAACAAGAAAATGTTAAAAAGTCTTTATAGTTTTAGAGAAAATACAAGTTTATTAAACATTGACACATATGACATTTACGGAAGTCGTCTGGACGACGTCCAGAGAGGTCGCCATTTAGATCATTTTTGCAATTAAATTTTTACAAAGACGACTTCCATAGAAGTCGTCTCAACAGCAGACTTCTCTGGAAGTCGTCCTTTGATAAAAGAAAAATCACCAGATGACCTTCGACGACTTCCATGTAAGTCATCTAGGATAAACAGGTTAGTTTTACATTTGACCGGATTGTGTCAGAAATTTGAATTTTTCCAGACGACTTCCATGTAAGTCGTCTAGTAGAAAACCAAAAAATCAATATTTTATTAAAACTAGACGACTTACGTGTAAGTCATCTCAGGTTAATTTTGCAATTGAAATATTAACCAATTTTTTTTCTAGACGACGAACACAGAAGTCGTCCAGTCGACGACTTACACTTCAGTCGTCCAAGATAACCAAGGTTTGACCGGAATCTCAGAATAAAATCTCTGACGACTTCTGTGTAACTCGTCGACTGGACGACTTCAGTGTTAGTCGTCGAGAGTAAATTAAATATTTAAGTTTTATTTTTCAATTGCAAAACTAACCTGAAACGACTTACATGGAAGTCGTCGATTTATAATAAAATATTGTTTTTTTGGTTTTTTTACTAGACAACTTACATGTAAGTCGTCCAGGAAAAGTTAAATTTCTGACACAATCCGGTCAAATGCAAAACTAACCCGTTTATCTTAGACGACTTCCATGGAAGTCATCTCGAATTTTATTTTTAACAAAGAAAGTCGGACGACTTACATGTTAGTCATCTAACAAAACACATTTTAAAAGTCAATTGCAAAACTAACCTCTACTTTGACTAGAAGACTTCCGTGTAAGTCGTCTAGATCCAAACGACTTACCCGGAAGTCGTCTGGATGAACAGATCTGGTAAAAAACTCGATTTCATACCTTAAACTAGGGAGATAACTTGCTTAGCTCCCAGAAGTCTTCACCAAGAACACAGAAGCTCAAACGAATGTGACCCACCAAGAATCGTAAGTTTCAATGACTCTATCAACCAAAAAATTTTAGAATCAAAATCTTGGGTTTTTATATATGAATATGGAGAGAAAGTGAAAGAGAAGTTGTTTTTAGTTGATAAGAATGGAGAAAGAATGAGTTAAGTTTCGATTTAGGTACATTAAGAGCTTCAAATTGGTTGTTCATGGTGGTTGGTGAATTGATGGCAATGGCAATCTTGTAAATACTTGAAGAAGATGAGGTTGAGAGAGTAAAAATACCATTTTCAAAAAAAAAACAGTGGCATTTTCGTGAATATTGTGAACTTTTGGGGTGAGTAGGACAAAAACAATTTCCCAAAAAAAAAACTGAGGTTACTTTTGTGTTTGACTTTGAGTTTTGACTCAAAATTGCAAATAGCTCTATAACTTTCCTAAAATTGTTTGATGTAACACACACACATATAGATATATTGCTGCCTTTCTTTAAAACAAAATATTGACATATAATAGTTTTTCTCACTATCTTCCCGATGGTGCTTTAGGAATGATGTTAGTGAAGAACACTTTTTATTTTTTGTAAACTCAAGTGATTAACACACTATAAAATTCGAGATCCCAAATTTCCAAACATTAAACTTATTTATTTTTCTTAAAGAGACTTTCGAATCTTTCAATTTCACAACAAAGAAAACAAGAACATCACCATCATCTTCTTATTTCATGTTGCATAATTAAGAAAGACATTCAAAACTAGCAAAATTAGACAGAGGAAAACATCTTCCCCTCATCTCTTCTCACGGATTGGTATGATCGTCTCACTTTCATTCTTCTGAGATTGGTCTTGCAAGTTTCCATTTATTTCATATGGCGAGAGCGTAATGAGAGGAAACACAACACTAGTTACAAATCGATTGATCAGCTTGCAAAGATGATAGATAAAACCATAAGGAACCGTATTACATCTCTCAAATATGCTCTCAATCCGAGACTTCAAGGACTGATGATTCGATGGTTTCAAGCACATGAGTATACAACTTAGATTTAAACAGTTTCAGCTCCTTTAGGTTCTTTTATTTTTATCTTTGAACTCTTTATAGTTGTACATATATTCTTTTAAGGTGATCAATAAATTTAACATTTCATAAAAAAAAAAATAGATGAGGGGAAGATGTATTCGTATGTGGATATGTTTTTATTACATGGATTTTTAAAATCTTGTGAATATACATAGTAATTTTCAAATCTAGTCTTATGAATAAAAATATAGAGAATTTACATCTCAATAACAATAGACTTTAATAGAATTACAAAATCAATGAAATCTAGACTTTTTGAATAACAAGGGATTTAAATGGAATTTAAAAGTTCTCAAACCAATAACGATGGATTTTATTAAGATTTTAAAAATTCACAAACCAATAACGATGGAATCTCAAAATTTTATAATTTATCTAGAATTTGTCTACCAATAACCCCCCTAAGTTGTACAAAGTTTTATTAAGTTATACCATTTTGGGTTCGTTTTTTCTTCTCTTTTGATGGATAATTTATGATTTGTTATTTCGTTATTTTTGTGGAGAAAAGTTCTATTTGTCTTTTATTTGAAGATTATTCGTTCTCATGTGATAAAAAGACGAAAGAAAATAAGATTGATTTGTTTCAGTGAAGAAATAGAAAGAATAAGTAAAACTTAAAAATATTTAATTATGTCTAGATTTTTATGTGAGGATCCAAGTTTAACAGGTGGATATGGTTTAGGTTTGGATAATCCGTCTGATAAATTTGTAAATAACTAGATTTTATCTGATTTGTAGGTTATTTAATAATTTCGTGAATTAAATAAATATTAAATTAAAAAGGAAAAAAGAGAGGAGTATCTGAGAATTTTTTTTCCAATTAAGAGTACTATCACAATTGATTCAGTAAATGTAAATTTAGAGTAAATATTTACTAAGTACAATGAGTTAAGTGCTGAGGTACTCTTAATGAGGTAAAAAGTGATCTACCATACTCTCACGTGATCTGGCGTACTCTTATCTGTTATGATACTCTTGGGGAGTGTGGTTGATTTCGAAAATACCCCTGACCGATTTAATGAATAATATATTGAATTCAGAATAAAACTCAACAAATTCTCTCTCCTCCTCATCGGAGGATCATCGGAGCTACTCAATCGGCGGTCAGTTGTCGTCGAGTCTCCTTCTCCACTCCTCCTTCCTTATTCTTCCTCGCTATCATCGAATGCGATCTCGTCGCTTGGATGCTGAATCATTTACAGGGTATGTATCTCAAATCGTCGTTAAGACCGATGTATAGAATCCACCATAGACGAACTCATTATTCGCAGGGATTCCGATTAGATAGTAGATTTCGTATTTGTGTATGAACTAGTCGATGATCGGAAAGTTTGAATGGTCTGTTTATTAGGGAATTCGATAATCAACAACTGTACAATTGAATGTCGGGAATCAAAGCTGATTACAATTTGGTTTTGAAAAATTCTTAATTCTATTCATTTGGGTAAACTAATCGAGGATCGGAAAGGAATGATTGAATGAATACTCTGATTGAATGTCGGGAATGAAAGGATGATTCAATCAAAGAAGATTAGACGTTCATTGATTACTAATTGATTACTGACACAACTGTGTAACATGGTATAAGGAAGTATAACTTTAATGGTATAACTGTGTAACCAAGTAAAACGTTAACGGTATAACTGAATAACCAAGTATAACTTTAATGGTATAACTGTGTAACCAAGGGGTTAATTTTTTTTATTGCAGACAATGTGTACTTTTTCGACGAACATACACTTTGATTATGATGGATATTATTCGAAAGATGGACATGATTATGAATGGATTCCAACCGATGCTCGTTTGTATGCTATATCCTTTAAGACATCATCGTTGGAGGAGATCACTTATTCGTTGTTGAAGGAGAGGATATGCAGGAAGATGAGAATAGATCTGTTTACGAAGAGGCTCAATTTGGGTTACATTCCATTGGTAGTGGAACCTAAGAGGCAATCGTATATTTTGGATGATGAAGATGTGTATGTTTATCTAACATCAGTGGATAGAGAGCAGAGAAGTATTTTGCATGTGGAGGACATCGAAGAATTACAAATAGTTCAAATAACCGAGCAACTATCGAGGGTTGGAGAGCTCTTGTAGTAGGAACTTTTGTGGTGAGAGTGGATATGGGGAAGAAGAGAATGTGGGCACTGATTTACGATGAACATCCCCACCAGAAACGAAGAAGAGTAGGTTGTAAACTTTTGTTTCAGTGTTTCAGTTTGGATGTGGATTAGATTGTAAGCCTTTCACTTTCAGTTTTGGTCGTTTTATCGCATGGGATCGTTGTGGAGTTGAGTTGAAATTTTTATATTTGTGTGTTGTATGACTAAGTGAAACTTGTTTTCTTTACTGGTATAACTACGATAGGTAAACTGAGTAATATGATTGTAAATTCTAAACTTTTAAATTTTATAAGTCATGGAGGTAATAAGATTGTAATTTATTATTACTGATATGATAATTATGATTTAATCGGAATTATTAAAATTCCATCTGTAGCAATCATATAAGAAATACAATGTGTTATCATAGTTTTATCGCTAAAACTGACCTTGTTAGATTTGATAACTCTCTATGGCACGAAATCAAGTTTATGTTTACATGATCGTATTAGAAATGAACATAGGAAACATAATTGCATTAGTATAACCATAAAATAATTAATCAAAGTAGAGTATAACCAAGATAAATGGAAATAATTAAAAAGTACAACTTTGATACTTTATGTAAAACTGAGTACTTGGTGAAACTTAGACCACAAAAAACCCTGTGATAATTTTCCCGCCCAGCTCTGAATTTTGAATTTCCCTCTTCCCAATTTGCTAAAATCGTATTAAAGACCTTTTTAGATTTTCCCCATTTATATCTCCAATTTTCTCTCTCTTCCATCTCTCTTCTGAGTTCCTCTTCTGCTCAATCGAATAATCGTCTCCTTTCCCTCTCAACCTCCTTTCCGTCAGATAATGTCCAACCCAATAACGGCCGCTTCATCGTCCACGACTGGAGATATTACCGTTACCAGTGGTCTGGGACGAGCAAGAACTGCGGGAATACCTACAAATTGTTCGTGCGGGGAGAGAATCGTCGAGGTAATATCCAAATCCCGGCCAAATCCACACCGCCGGTTTTATTGGTGTCTCTGCGGCTTCACTTAGGGTATTATCGGTATCTCTTAAGGTTCACGTTTTTTTATTTTTACATAATGTTGTGGGATCTAATGGATTATTCGATCTAATGTTGTAGCTGGAGAACGACGACCACGTCTTCAAATGGGTCGATGAAGCTTTCACCGATGAGATTCGACAGTTGCACAACCAAGTTCGAATCCTAGAAGAAGAAGTTCAATTGCTCAAGGCAACAATAAGGAGCGAAGGTCCGACATTATTGCCTAAGATATCAGGAGGTTGTGTCCCTGTTATTGTCGGCATCAGTGTCGTAGTTGTAGTTGTAGCCGGTATTATGATGTACAAGTAACTATGTATTTTTATCTATCGAAAAAGTTTCTCCTCAGTTCTGCGAAGTTGGATAAAGTTTCTATTATTTTTACGATGTCAGACCATTGAAAAGTGAAACTTTTCTGTTATTGTTATGTTTTTCTAAGTTATGCGAGGTTAGACAACGAAATTCAACTTTGTCTTAAGTTTACAAAGTTGGACAATTGAGCATGTGAAAGTAACACCAAAATCTGACCTATTTATACGACAACAAAATTCAACTCTGTCTTAAGTTTACAAAGTTGGACAATTGATTAAGTGAAACTATAAAGTTATGCTAAATTGAACTAAATCGCACATTGAGTACTCCACATTTAGATTGCAATTTATTATTACGTTATTGTTCGGCCACATGTGTTGTTATTGATATATTTATTGAAGTTCAAATAAAAAAAGATTAGTTTATAGATAAAACTAGAGAAATAACAGAGCATAACGTCATGAGTAATTTACATAACAACTTAGTAAAAGTAGATAAAACTTATATGTCATAAATACACAACTAATCTTCAATTGGCCATGCGCGAGCAGTCAAGTGTATTTCGTCGCAGAAGTCCCAAGCTGCACAATTCCAGAAACAACGATCGCATTTCCACCGTGATCTTGATCCACTTAGGGAGACTTCAAACTCTGGAGGGTCTATATGGGAGCACCAGCAATCACATGGCACATTAGGATCTATCCTTTCAGCCACAGATAGAAACATGCCAGGTTTCACGTAATCCCAATGGCCTGAAAGTTGCCAACTACAGATGATTTGAAACATCTTATAAACATGTTGACGAGTAAAGGCAGGGTAGTTGTGAACAATTCCCCTACGATCAACGCTAAAGGCTAAGTTCAGCATTCCATCTACAAACTGGGCCAACTCGCATCCTCTCTCACCAGCAAGATGGATTTTTTCCCTTCCTTCATCGAGTAAATGGAGGATGAAGAACTCATACATACCTCTCAAGTATATGGCCTCTGGATTACCCGAACGGTAGCATTTAAGCCTGAATGTTCGAACAGCAATGACCTCGTGTACCCAGTCATTCAGGTAAATGAGATTGGCCGATCTGTAGAAGTGATCTTCTCTTCCAACTTCGTTGAACCCGGGAAAAGCAATCCTTGCAGAACCAAAATCTCGGAGACTCATCGTTGCTACCGTAGAGAGAATCTTATGAAGCATTGAAGGAGGGAGATTCTCCATGTCTAACTCTGATAAAAGAAAAATGTTATTGTGTGAGAGAGATGAGGGAAATTGTAGAGATTCGAAATTGTATGTAATTGTAGAAGTGGTAAACCCTATTTAATGACCGCTCACCCAAATTCAAGCAGGAGCGTGTCCATTTAAAGGAGATTTGATGGACTCCTCGAGAAGACACGACTTCTGTCACACGCCTTTTGAATGTCAACCGTCGCATCTATTGGAATTGAAACTTTGTAAAACTATAATTTATTAAGATATCTAACTATACATACGTAAGCGAAACTAAGTGATTTCGATTGTCTAAATTTATAAAACTACAAAAAACTTCAGAATTTAGATATATATTTTAGTTATATTTTGCAAGAAATGATCAGTGTCCAAAACTGATTATACTTAGTGGATATTTTTAATAGGAGATATAACTAAAAATGTATCTAAATTCTGAAGTGGCGTGTCCATTTAAGGTTGATTTGATGAGTATTATTACTTGGTTGACTCGAGACTCTCCAGATTAAATGGACATTAAATTACAGTATAATTTAATATATTCACTAACTATTATCCATTTTGGAAACTGACCATCTTTTGAAAAATAAAACGATATAATATCTAAATTTCGTTAAGTTTTGTATAGTTTCATAAGCGTAACTGTGTAGCGTAATAAAACCTGAACAAATAAATACTGTCCCAGTTACAAAGTTATGCTAAATTGAATTAAATCGCACATTGAGTACTCCACATTTAGATTGCAATTTATTATTACGTTATTGTTCGGCCACATGTGTTGTTATTGATATATTTATTGAAGTTCAAATAAAAAAAAATTAGTTTATAGATATAACCAGAGTAATTACATAATGTTTATAGATAAAACTAGAGAAAGTAGAGAAGTTTCACCAACATTAACACATAGTTTTACCGACATGTAAACAAAGTTTCACCGACAATAGAGATAGTTTCACCAACATTAACACATAGTTGTATCGATATTTAAACAAAGGTTCACCGACATTAAACATTTACAGGAGACCTTCAACCCCATATTTCTGAACATAAGGGTCGCTGTTTAGTAGAGACTGCCTGAATTCCTCAACCTCGGGCAAACGTGGATTGAACCTGAAGTCCGCAAATCCACCTTCGGTCTCAAGCCATATATCAGGAGGACCAAAATAACCTGTATAAGTGATTTTAGCAAAAGTTCTATTCAACTATCACATTTAAAACTAGACACAGAAACAACACTTACTCATAGATTCCCGGACTCTCCACATCTTAAGGACCACAATCACTTGTCTACGACCCTCAGCACTCATGTGGTCAAGACCATCCCGGAAGGCATAGGCCTGATCGCCGGTCACCACACATTTTATTTGATGGTCACTATTCAGAATAAAGAAAAAGTCGTATTACAATATATATATATAAATTTTGCTTGGATCATATGTTACTTTATACTCACATGTTGTCCCTTATGTAAAACTCCATCCTTGGTCCAGTAGGGGCATCGAGATGGGCTTCCGTGTTGAAGACCACTCCCATTGTATCTACCATATAAGTGTTACTCAACTAAATCAGTTCGTTTCACTTAGTTTGACTTACATCTACAGAGTTATACAAAGTTCTGAAACAAAGTCATGCGACTGTTGAGATTACCATTCCTAAATCAGTTCGTTTCACTTAGTTTCACTTACATCTACAGAGTTATACAAAGTTCTGAAACAAAGTCATGCTGTTGAGATTACCATTCCTAAATCAGTTCGTTTCACTTAGTTTCACTTACATCTACAGAGTTATACAAAGTTCTGAAACAAAGTCATGCGACTGTTGAGATTACCATTCCTAAATCAGTTCGTTTCACTTAGTTTCACTTACAACTACAGAGTTATACAAAGTTCTGAACGGTACCTATGGGATATCTGAGATCACGCCAGTGCATGTGAGGGATTGCATGGATGCTTTTGAAGTCAAAGAAAAGACGATTGTTCAGAGGTTCGATGATGCGGACTTGCATGCAGCGCGTAGCATTTAGTCTGAACGGAGAGCTAGTTGGCTGGAAACATGGGATGGCCCGTTCAACTTCTACCACAAAGATTTCCACCCATCTTCCCTCTTCCTCTCAAGGCCTCTAAAGTTTTCATAATCCCCATAAGTGGTCATCTCCATCTTGTATCCCTACAAAAATAAAGTACAAAGATCATGTTTATTACATGTTGCATGGATCAAGTTTTATTTCTCACGGTTACATGTTTATTACAAGAGAGATGATGATATAACACTTACATCTTCATCTCGAGGATATAGTTATAGTAAGGCCCACTGTTGGTAACATACGAATAGAAAGGGTAGATCCTGTGTAGTTTCACTCTGAACGCCAAGACCTGACCTTGGGGTTATAAGTAACATCGAAAGCTTATTGTAGTCTGCCATCTTGTTTGTTGAGAAATGAGAGAAGAGATGGAGTATTTGCAGAGATGAGAGAAGAGATGAGAGAGGAGATGGAGTAACGGTGAGTGTTTAAATGCAGAATTCTCTTAAATGCAAGAGATGTATATAAATGATACTCGGAAGTGTAAGAGTTTCAAGTGTAATGATTGAGTTTCAGAATGATTATTAAAAGAGACTTTTCACAAGAGAAGTCGTGTTCTTCGACGAGTCTATCAAAAGTCGTGTTCTTTCCACGAGTCTATCACGGGTTAAATTTATGAAACTAAGCAAAATGTAACAATTTAGATTGTGAAAATTTGAAACTATACAAAACTTAACGAAATTTAGATATTATATCGTTTTATTTTTCAAAAGATGGTCAGTTTCCAAAATGGATAATAGTTAGTGAATATATTTAGAGTTCATATATTTAATGATAGCAACTACCGTGTAGGAGATAATCAATGAAAAGCCTGTAATTTAATGAACTATTAGAATCTATTACCCCGAGTTCCATATTATAGGTCCTCTATTTCTCCTATTTATGAGTGATTTGATTTAATGTCCATTTAATTTCTGGAGAGTCTCGAGTCAACCAAGTAATAATACTCATCAAATAAACCTTAAATGGACACCACTTCAGAATTTAGATACATTTTAGTTATATCTCCTATTAAATATATCCACTAAGTATAATCAGTTTTGGACACTGATCATTTCTTGCAAAATTTAACTAAAAATATATATCTAAATTCTGAAGTTTTTGTAGTTTTATAAATTTAGACAATTGAAATCACTTAGTTTCGCTTACGTATGTATAATTAGATATCTTAATAAATTATAGTTTTACAAAGTTTCAATTCCAATAGATGCGACGGTTGACATTCAAAGTGTGACAGAAGTCGTGTCTTCTCGAGGAGTCCATCAAATCACCTTTAAATGGACACGCTTGAATTTGGGTGATCATTAAATAGGGTTTACCATTTCTACAATTACATATAATTTCGAATCTCTACTCGACTAAACGTTATATCTCGAATATCTCTCCACACTCCTCCATGTCGAACTTGGCTTCTCTCCCTCCTTCCATCCTCCATAAGATTCTCTCAAAGGTAGCAACACGTCACATCCGGGACTTCGGTAGTGCTAGAATTGCTTTCTCGGGTTTAATCAAATCGGCAGAGATGGCTACTTCTACCGATCTGCTGATCTCATTCACTTCAATGATTGGATTTATGAGGTTAATGCTGTAAGAAAATTCCGACTTCTGTGCTACCAAGCCGGTAATCCAGAGGCCATCTACTTCCGCGGTATGTATGAGTACTTCTACCTCCATTTAATTGATCAAGGAAGAGAGAAAATCCATCTTGCTGCTGAGAGAGGATTGTTGTTGGCCAAGTATGTAGATGGAATGCTCAACTTAGCGTTTAGTATAGATGATGGAGGGTTGGTTCACAACTATCCTAACTTCAGTCGTGAATTTGCTGAGCGGCTGTGTTACATGATCAGGAATAATATATGCTCAGTCCATTGGGGTTATGAAAAACCTGAGGTGTTTACGTCTCTACTGCGAAGAATAAAGCCTTGGTCCGGCTCAAAGGATTGCCCGTGCTCTTTAGATGGATCAAGAACACAGTGGATATGCGATCGTTGTTTCTGGCAATATGCAGTTTGAGACTTCTGCCATGAAATTCACATGACCGCTGTCCACTAGCCAATTGAAGATTAGTTTCTCTAGTTATGGCATGTAGTTTTTTCTACTTTTATTTAGTTTCTCTAGTTATGACATGTAGTTTTATCTACTTTTACTAAGTTTCGGATAATGTAATGTCTACTTTTACTATTTTTCTGATAATGTAATGTATAGTTAGACAATATAAATCCTAGAGTTTCAATTACTTATACATAGTTATAATTATTAAATTTCAAAATCAATAAATATGTCAATAACAACAATTGTGTCCAAACAATAACATAATAAAACTTTTCAAATCTAAAAGTACGATTTAGTTCAATTTAGAATAACTTGTGTGTATGTTTGTTGAAGATTAATTACGATGTACAGTTTCACCAATATTGACAATTACACCAATTCTTACAAAGGTTTCGGAAGTTATGGAGAAAGATATCCGAATTTCATGGATCGGGCCTGGATGGTCCGCGAATTGCACCTGGTTGGGTTGTAATTATCTAACTTTGTCTTGGTTTCGTGGTCTTTTAATAAATTTTCTGATTTAAATAAAGATATATTAAATTTCAAATCCGGTCAGTTTCGGGCAGGAGTATCTCAGATCATTTTTTTCGGAGCGTTTAATTCAAGTACAATAGAGTCAGAGCCTTTATCTAACAACTGGCCCAAAACAATGCGCCTTTTGCCGGTGAGCGAGAGGGAAAAAAAAAAACTCAGTTTGCAGAGACCTGCAATAGAGAGAGATAGAGATGTCGAAGACGCTGGTGCAGCCGGTAGGGCAGAAGAGGTTGACGAACGTCGCAGTGGTAAGACTGAAAAAGCAAGGCAACCGCTTCGAGATCGCTTGCTACAAGAATAAGGTCCTTTCATGGCGCTCCGGCGTGTAAGCACTCGAAATCTTTCGCTTGATCGATATTCAGTTTTCGCGTTTGCTATCAATCGTTCTTGATTGGCGATTCGATTTCGATTAAGAGGCCTTAGGCCGTATTTGATTGTATATCACTGTATCGCAAGATGACTTTTTGTGTGAATACTATTGATTATCACTTTTTGTGCAGGGAGAAGGACATAGATGAAGTGTTGCAGTCACATACTGTTTATTCAAATGTGTCAAAAGGAGTTCTTGCCAAATCAAAAGACTTGATCAAGTCCTTTGGATCTGATGATCACACCAAGATATGCTTGGAGATTTTGGACAAAGGTGAGCTTCAAGTTGCTGGAAAAGAGAGGGAATCACAGTTCTCAAGCCTGTTTCGGGATATTGCTACCATTGTAATGCAGAAAACCATTAACCCTGAAACCCAACGGCCTTATACCATTAGCATGGTAGAGCGTCTTATGCATGAAATCCATTTTGCTGTTGATCCTCACAGCAATTCCAAGAAACAGGTGAGTGGTGGTATTTAGTGGCTTGTGGGGCTTCCTATGGAAAGCTTCATTTTTTTTTTATTATTGAACTTGTGCAGGCTCTTGATGTCATCCGTGAGCTGCAAAAGCACTTCCCTATAAAGCGTTCTCCAATGAGGCTGCGTCTCACCGTTCCTGTTCAAAACTTCACCTCGCTTCTGGAGAAGCTAAAAGAATGGGACGCTTTTCTTGTCTCCAAAGACGAATCTGGAACTCTGATGTCCACTGTAATGATTGTATTGCTTTGAGCAGTTTTTTTTTTTTCTCTAATCCTTCTCTGATTGTGTTGATACATTCTTGTGCAGGTCTGTGAGATGGAACCGGGACTATTCCGAGAATGTGATTCCCTTGTGAGGAATATGCAGGGGAGACTAGAGATACTCGCTGTATCAGTTCATGCTGAAGGTGACACAAGCATGGATCATTACGATGAGCATGATGATATGGCATTGCAGACCAACAAGCCCTTGTTGCCTATTGAGATTGAGACAGATCCCGTCTTTGAACTTAGCAAGAAAATGCAAACGCAAGAGATTGGTACAACTAAAGAAGAAGGAGAAGGAAAAGGAACCAAGTGCAGCACTTGCAACACGTTCGTTGGGGAAGCTAAGCAATACAGAGAGCATTGTAAGAGTGACTGGCACAAACACAACTTGAAGCGTAAGACTCGTAAATTGCCTCCTCTTACTGCTGAAGAATGCGTGGCTGATATTGATATGGACGACTCCAAAGCAGATTTGAAAGACTACTCTTTCTAAAATTTACAATATCTTGTTGTAAGTTTGATGTTAAATGCATATCTTGTATGGACGTGATCAACGGGGTTTTCCCTTTATACCTTGAATGAATTTTGTTTACTGTCAGACCCTTTTTCTCAGTCTATACAGTATGGTGAGATTTTGGACTATACATTTGAATCAGTTTTGATGGAACCAACCATAAACATCGCAACAGGAGGATTGCACTGTTTTGGTCGAGCTATGTTGTCAGAATTTAGGAAAGTTTCGTTAACACATGGAAGACGAGATAAACTGAAGGATACAGCACATGATTCATTGCCTCCATGATGGTGTGATGCAACACCCATAGCGAGTTCTACACTATAACTATAAAAGCATAAGAAAACTCCCCAAGATTGAAAAAAAAAAAAAAAAACAGCAACTCAGATGGTATTTGTAATTGTGGACGAGGTGACCTAGAAACCAGTTGTTGTAGGAATTTTTTAACTCTTCCTTTTCTTAAGCACATCATAGCGTAGCGGCTTATTATGGCCTTATCCTTATCCTGAGCTTCTGATGTGCTACGAAAGCAGATAACATTACCCAGATTCAGAGTCTTCTTCATCAGATGTTCCAGTCACACTGAAAATTGTTGAAACCATTGACTGCTCCTAAGAGTTGGTTTCCAACATCCTGTTGCACGTTTGGATCTCTCACCATCATCCCACCTCTTCCATTCATAAAACCATTGTTCCCGTTAATATTATTCATTCCGTTACCTCCCATCGACTGACCCATCCCACCAGCACCTCCAATACTTGTGTTCACTTGACCGTTCATCATCAGAACACCAGAGCTATTTACATTGCTACCTCCCTTTCCGTCATTCCCAAAAGACTCATGCCCACCTCCTGAGGTAGTATTATGAGCTTGGTTGCTCATCAGGATCTCATTAAGTATCTTCTGCACCGAGCTAGACTCATTTGCTTCATCAGCCGCAGCCTGTTGCATCGTTGGTAAGTTTGTGGAACCCATGTGATTATTAATAGATGTTATCCCGTTTTGAGATTGATAGTTGTTGTTAGATGAGGAAGTTGGAGACTGAAACGATGGCAGGTTGTGTTGTTGTTGCTGGGATGATGGCGCCATGGTACCCGAGGTGCTTGGTGACTGCATCTGAATTGAGTTTCCACCATATGGACTGCTTGGAGTTTTGTAAGCAGCATTCTGATGCCTTTGCTTCATCGAATTCTGGTGGATGAGCCCTGCGATGCTGCTTGTGGAGGTGGATGCAGAAGCTGCATTAAAGGCATAATTTACTGAGCTTTGCCCACAACTCTGATCGTTGTTTGCAATCTGGGCAACTGGTTGCTGATGCTGCTGCTGCTGCCTTAGCTGTTCATTGGTTTGCTGAGCAGAAGGACCAGTCAGTGCAGACGAAGGACCTGTTCTCCGTGGAAACTTGGCTAAACTCTCTGTACCAAATTTAAAAAGAAAATTTGACAAGAGATATCTATCATTCAAAAGTTATAAAAAAATAGATTCAGCAAGCGAACAAAAACAAATTTAGATTCATAAAAGAAAATAGATGCTTGGAAGGAGGCACGTTTACTTACCGATTGGTCCTGTTCTTGTTTCTCTGCTATAATCTATTAAGTCCTTCATACTATTTACAACCTCCGAGATCTGAAACATTGCATAAGATCAATACGCATTAGCAAGCATGGTCAGGACACTTACTACAAATGTTGATTTCTTTTCAGAGATCGCATAACAGTTGAAATGGCACTTAATTCACATTGAGATATTATTCAATATCCATATACCTGCAAACACCGAACATATCTCTTTGTGTATCCCAAATCATTCACGAGTGGTACTTCTAGGGCCTTTGCCAACTGTCTCGCAGATGCAACGAACCTGCATAACAGTGTCAAAGATCACCACTATTGAATAACAGAGAGAGAGAGAGAGAGAGAGACAGAGAGAGAGATGACTTTTTACATGTTGCAATTGTTTTGCAGCTCCGGAAGAGCAGAATCTGTTGTTGCATTTTGAGCGGCTTGTTGATATTTCTGCGCTGCTGACCCAAGCTGACTAACCTGTACATGATAATACAAAATAGCTAATTACTTAAACAGATTTTGTTGTATTTTCACAAAAGAAAAAGAAAGGTGAAGTGATGAAGTTACAGAAAAAACTCAAAACGAAAGCAAAACATACTAAAATAGTGCTAGGACAGCATATCCTACTTTGTGACAGCATATACAAAGAACTCTGTCTTGGCAATAACTTCCTATCATAACATATTTATGGATCTATCAGTTTTGTCAGTTTCATATTATAAAGAACAATGGCTATCTCTCTGGAAGTTACCTGCGGTATCAAAAGCCTTCGTGGAATAAGCTCTTCATGCCGCCGAGCACAGAATTCCCAAGAGAATATCTGACAAGGAACATACAAGAATAAAGGGCTTGGAGAAGAAACTTATGGTTTGCCACGAGAGAGATAGTAATATAAATAACAAACCTTAAGATCGGGTGAGAAAACAATTCGAAGTTGGCCATCACGAACAACTCGAAGCTGCTCAAACACACTCTCTTGTGTTGCTTTTGCATACTCCAAGACAATTTGACCAGATGAATTCTGAGATTCCCTTGGCATATCCACATATAAAAGTTCTTCCAAAGTCCCACTTTCATACTTTATCTTAAATAGCCGCGGGAGGACTTCCGCGGTTGCCTCTAAACAATGAAAGCAAACAAAGGATCAGTAAGGAAGGACAAGAGAAAATGTTAAATATTCTAAAATAAAGTCTCAGCACAAGCACTGATCCTCCAAATAACATACCAAAACCACGTCCAGGCTTTCGGTTACATATCTCACAGTGCCACACGTCCTGCAATGTAATGAATAAAAATACCCATGTAAAGAAGTAAAACACTTAGCTTCTTGAAAAACTGCTCTGTTGCATGAGATCAGAATAGCAATGAAAATGACAAGTAAGAGCATGTTTCTCAGTGTGCACAAAAAAAAATACCCATGTAAAGAAGTATAAAACCTAGTTTCTTGAAAAACTGCTTGGTTGCATGAGATCAGAATAACAATGAAAATGACAAGTAAGAGCATGTTTCTCAGTGAGCAGTAAACCTGAGGGAAAACGCCAGTTGTTTGTCGGCCACTACCATACAAAGAAACGCACCATCTCTTCGTGGCATTAGGAGCAAAGTACTCAGCTACAAATTTTCTCCAGAACTCGATGTTATTGTCCTGCATTTAATACCAAAAGCACATATTAATCATGAAGAAAAGTACACGCTTGAGAACCAAAAAAAAGGAAAAAAAAACATTTACGGAAAGAAGTTTTACTTCAGGCCTATGTTGTTGTCGGTACATATACTGTGCAAGACGCTGAGCACCCATGCCAGGTTCATACACTGGTTTCATAGGTGGCCTCTGCTGTTGGAACTGTTGTGGTAATTGAGGACGCTGTTGAGGCATTGATTTCAGGAGATGTTGCTGATGTTGAAGTTGCATAAGTCTCTGCTGGTGAAATATATTCATTGGAGATTGCCCCGGTATTTGAAGAAACTGCTGCTGTTGTTGTTGTTGTTGCCTCTGCTGCTGCTGCTGTTGGAGAAACAATGACTGCTCTGAATGCTGGGGTTCCATTTTCACTTGTGCTAAGTTTCTCATGGCCTGAAGTTGCTGCGGTTCCAACTTAACCGAACCTAAGCTTCTCAACATTTTCTGCTGCTGCTGCTGGTCGTTTGAAACCTGACCACCAGGTTCCAACTTAACAGGCCCCACACCAGCTAACCCTCCACGCTGCTGCTGACCATGTTGAAAATTCTGAGGCTCCAATTTGGTACTCCGTTGTTGCTGGTTAGCCGAAACGTTGGAGAACTGCTGACCTGACGAGTTGAAACCACTAAACCCGATGTTAGAAAGAGGGTCTGACTCAGCCGAAACCACGGAGCCATTTACAAAAGACTGGTTGTTGAGGAGTGAGGATATGTTTGGCATACTCATAGTCATGTTGTTACTGAACTGAGTCCGTGGAGAAGGAGGAAATGGTGGTGGTTGTGAAGGAGGGGGAACATTATCGCCACTGCCAACTGGATTTGGCGCCTCTGATGGTACCATACTTCCCAACAAGCAAGAGATAAACCTCAGCTTTGTGGTGGAGCAAATATGTGGTCAATGCACAATGAAGTCGAACAGTGTTGCTTCTGACCAATGATAAGGTTCAGAGTCGTGGCACAGATGATGAAATCTAAGTGGTGAGATTCCGTATGGAACATTCTACACCAAAGAGAGCTCCGAATTTCCAGATCCGAATTTAGCAAATCTACTCCATTCGAACTCAGCAGCACCTTGAACAAAAACAAACCCATCAAAGATAGAAAATACAAGAACAAAGCTCGATCAAAACCCTAATTGAGGAGAGAGAGAGAGAGAGAGAGATACAAGATGAGAATTATACTTACAAGAGCTTTCCGTCTCCTCAAATCAACGAGACAAAAATCAGTAGCAAGCTAGAGAAAGGAACTTGCTGTTCATCTTCATCTCATAGGGTTTGGGGATAACACAAAAAGAAACAAAAAATAATTCTATGCCGCCTGTAAACTGTCTTTATTAAACTATACCTTATGTTTAGCTCAGATTTTTGTGTCCTGTTCTTCGCTTCGTATCTGAGACAAATCCTCATTTACCCCAAAATCTCATAACTCAATCTCTCTAGGACCCATTCTAATTTCATTTCTTATTTGATTTATTTTTAATGTCGAAATTAAGATATTTACTATTTTACCCTCTGAAAACTAATCTTAAAGCTATTCACTTATTATTTTTTTTACTTCTTTCTCTTTCTCTTTCTCTTTCTCTCTCTCTCTCTCCGACGGTTCCTCCTCTCTTCTCTCTTTCTCTCTGCGATTTTTTCTCCTTCTCTTTCTCTCTGCGATTTCTTCTTTTTTTTTTCCTCTCTGCGACTCCTCTTTTTCGTCGTTCTTCTTGTTTATTCTTATATATTCTTTTCTATCAAATCAAATCTGCATTTTTCGGTTAACCCTAGATCTAGAAACTAAAAGAGAAACAAATTTGCGGCTCACTCAACTGCACGAAGAAGAAGGTGACAGAAACGGAAAAAAGAAGGTGGCGACTCTACCTGAACTCGTTATGCAGCGGTTGAACCTAGGGTTATGGATCTACAATCCTAGATCTACAATTCTATTTGGGGTTTTTAGGGTTCTTCATGTTCTGGGTTTGTCTAAATATATTTTTGGGTTCTTAATGTTCTACATTTGAAGGATTCTTGTACGATTTGTGTTTTTATTCATTTCATCTTCGATTTGGATTCATATAAGTTGTTGACTCGGTAAGTACTTAGTATTACGTAGTAAAACCAGTAGAACTTAGTGAACTCGTATAACTAACTCATCAGTAGTACTCAGTAGTATTTAGTGTTAATCGGTATTACTAGTATAACTTAGTAGAACTTGGTATAACTATGCACAGAGTAATACTTAGTAAAACCAGTATAACTTAGTAAAACTTCGTATATAATGAACTCAGTAATACTTAGTAGAACTAGTATAACTTAGTAGAACTTTGTATAACTGCACTCAGTAATACTCAGTAGTATTCAGTATAACCAGTATAACTCAGTATAACCCGTATAACTAAACATCAGTATTACCGAGTAGAACAAAGTATAACTCAGTACAACTAAGTAAAACTATACTGTATATGAAATCGCAGAGAATTCTAAATTTTGAAAATTTAAATTTTAAATTTTCAAAATTTTAAAATTTTCGAAAATTTGAAATTTTAAAATTTTAAAATTTTCGAAAATTTGAAATTTTAAAATTTTAAAATTTTCGAAAATTTGAAATTTTTTGAAATTTGAATCTTTTTTTTTAATTTGAAAAAAAAATCAAAATTACAAAAGGGCAAAATTGGGTTTCTATATTTCATTAAAGCAAAAGGGGTATAGGAGATTTAAGAGACCCATAGGAGATTAGCTCTAGAGAATTGGGGGTACGAGAGCAGTTGACTCGCTGTATCTTTGAGAGAGAGAAGTTGATGGAGAGAGAGAATAGTGACCCTTGCGGACGTCAAGATTGTATTCGATCTGGTTTATTTCATTCCCTTTCTTACTTTTTCTTTTTGTCCACCCTCTCTCTCTCTCCTCATTGAGATAAGTCAATGACATTACCCTAGATATGTTCTTATCATTTTTTATTGTTCCTTTGTTTTTTTTGTAGCCTTTTCCTTCGGTTTTTTTTTGTAACACCAATATCTTGAAACCAGACCCGTATTAATAGTCGAAATAATAAATCCAGTGACCCGATATATAATTCGGTACTTGATAAAACTAATCAAAACTAGATTTTGACCTGCGCTTTAAAAACGCGAGATTTTATTATATGCAAAACTATAATTTGAAATAGATATACAAACGTCTATAAAAATATAAGATTATATATTTATTTATCCTAATATAATAAATGTTTAATTAGGGTTAAGAATGTGTATTTGTAAGACAAATCTAAGTGTAGGTATTTTATCCAGACCCAAAAAAAATGACTTGAATCGAACCGAAAATACCTAACTCGAAATCAAATGAAAATTTATTAGTATCTAGTTGGGTCCAAAATTTATGTACTTGAAAAAACCAGCACAAAAAAAAACCACTCCCAACAGATTCAGACAAAAAAAACCATCTAAATAGACCAGACCTGATAAAAATCAATTCATACCCAACAAAAATATGAATATCCAAATACTATGACCTTATTTGTTCTAGTTTTTAGATTATATTTTATAATTTAGTTGAGATTTCTTTTTATCGGGTAATCTTCGTTATTATTTTTGTACCATTTTCAAGTAAGCTGAAATTTTAAATGTCAAATTTAAAGTTTAGAAATGTTTAATTTTAATTACTGGTAGTTTATTTCAGGTATTTCGTGTTTTTCGGATTCTAAATAACTGAATTTGTCCTAAATCTACTATGTATCTAAAAATACAAAAATCTTACATGTATTTTAATTATGGATCCGGATCCAAATGTCCAAATAATCTATAGAATTTATTTGAAATGGTCTAAAGATATAGGTTGTCGGTACGATGATCTATTATTATAAAACTCAGTTACTTCTTTCCTGGGCGCGCCACGTCAGATCACACGTCATCAATTCGGTCGATGTCGTGATGACACGTGTCCATGTCCATGATAATCAACGCTGCGTTTCATTTTTAATTTGTCTTATGTCTTGGGCTTCCAATTGTTGTCGACAATATCAAGTCCATTTCCGCGTGAAAACACAAAGCCTCGCCAATAACAATCCGCTGTGTTTTGTTGTGTCTTCATCAGTATCGGCTCTTAGACCCGTCATTTAGGGGTCGTCCAAATCAGCCGCAATCCGCCGTTAGAGAGATTGTGGTGCAGAATATGTGTCATGAATCCCCTGTTGGTTCCGATCAAGTCTTTTCGCTTTCTTTCTATCAATCGAAACGTGGTAGCTTCGAGATCCATCTCATTAAAACATCTTATTAACTCAAAAGACATCTGGAGTAAACCTTTACCACCCGTACCATTTGTAATTTGGGAATAATCAAATTTAACAGTCCGTTTTGAACCCATTGTGAAACATGTTTCACTGAATTATAATAAACATAAAAGTGAAAAAGCAGGAGCAGAGACTACCTATTACACCCTAACCTATTATGAATAACAGTTTGTCCCTCAAATTCATTACATCTCTTCTCTTCTAAAAAAAAAATCAGAACAGAGTAAGCCCCAATTTCCATATTCAACCGTATACAAAACATGTTGTTCTTTTGAAATGACATACAATCTCATCATACAATAAAAATTCCACCAAAACCTTCACCTCATCTCAAGCCTTGCCTTTTATGCTGGTATATGGAGATCTCCGAGTTAAGAATTGCATATTCTCCACTGAATGAGATTCACAAAACCTCTTTGAATGTAACATGCGATTCTTTCCTCCATTTAGTTCAGACTAATATGACTGGAAAACCACAAAGAAACCCAGTAACACCTCGAATATTCATTGCGGTCAGGTTTGAGATGGTTTCACCATCTTAATCGCCGCAGAGCTATTAAGGATATTCTGATATTTTTAAGATATTTCACGTATTTCTGTTCAAATATTATTTAAGAATTAATTTCTAATATTTGAAGATATGGTAGGTAAAAAAAGGCGTGATTCATGGTTTGAATATATCTATATATCTTGTTCATCGTTAAAATTAATATTTTGAAAAGTAAATTTAATTAAAATTATACCTTAAAAATATTTTAGTGGCATGCAGTTGTAAATATTTCAAAATTTCAAGGTGACTTAAAAAGACACTTCCGTTTTAATAGTATTGATTATTAAAACCCGGAATTCGGTTACCGGTGGAAACACTGATTGAAGCAGTACGTAAATTTTACCTTTTTCTTAAATTTTTCAGTTATATATTAGAATATGTTTATGTTCAAATTAATATGTTAGGTTTTTAGTTTTCAAAAATAAAAAGATCACACGATCAATTATGTGGATTATGAATCTATTAACAAAACATAGTTTTAGATTGTTGAAGAAGAAGAACATGTCAAACTTGATTATAGTGAATTAGAGAACATGAATGTTGTTGCCGAAGAATATCTCAAAGATGATAAAGTGGTAAACCTAGAAAATATTGATGGTAAAATTAATATTTTGATAGAACTTTCTGATTTTTTATCATATAATATTAATTAAACTATTTTATTTGTGATTTTAGATTACTATGAAAATTTAACTATACCATCTGAAAAAATAAAATGAAATATAATAGAAAAAAACAAAGTTATTTTATGTGATTTAATATTAGTTTATTTTGTTATCGATAAATTATTATAAATTGATGTTTTACTTTTGGTTGCTTTTGAATTTAAATTTAAATTTTCTTATTCACGTTAGACATTTAAATACTTACGGATTAAGTCTTTATATATTTTTATTATATGTCGTAACTCTTAACTTGTTACAAAAATTGTTAAATAGTCTAAATTATTTCTGTATATATTGTATGTGATATAAAAATAGAAAACTAAAATTAAGTATTTTTCTAAAAATTTAAAACATAAAATATATATTATATTTTTAATAATTAATATATTATATATTATAAAATTAATTTTTATCCAGTGGTTCGCCTGCGGTTGATCCAATAACCCGGTGACTCAGAAAATTGTCCAGTTCAATGTCTCCATCGGGTTTCAAAACACTATGTAACACCCTTTGGTTTTAATGTTGAAGTGTATGTTTCAATTGTTGAAGTGTATGTTTTCTCGCATTTCTTTTATTTCTATAAAAAATTTCCAAAATGCATATTATCAAATTTATAGACATTTTTAAAAAAATACAAATATTGCCCACATTCAATACTATGAAAATTAACTTATCCATTTTGTTTCAAAAACGAATTATAAAGGTGAAACCACATATTTTGAAGAAAAAAAACTCTTAAATATATTTTACTTTCAATAATTGAACACTTACAAAATAAAATATTAAAGAATTCATAGATATGAAGAATTTCTCAAACTAAGGAATCAACCATATCTCTTTACACTGTCTAAATTATGAAATGGATAAACCTATTTTTTTATTTCATTACTGGAACAAGATAGAAAATCTATTTGATATAATTCATGCATCATGCCAATGTATTCCATGAGCCACCATCCTGTTATCTAATCTCGAGTCATACACCAACATACCTCAATCAACAAAAACTTGGATCAAGCCGAGTTAAATTTACAACGAGGATCCATATGAGGATTAATATCCTCATATGCGTGAAGATAAGACTTACTACTATGGAGCGCCACAGACCGAATGTATTTCCACAAGATTTCGGCCAACTTAAAAAATCACGTCAATAAGAATTGGTTCCATGATTCTAATTCTCTTACCTTTTTATAATCTAGCAATAACCCTAACGATTATTTAGATGGGGAAAAATGAAGATATAACCGTGTTCATCAACAACCGAACAAACTATTATATCAATTGATACAAATATTGGAGATGCCACAATTGGCGGTTGAATAAAAATTCATAGACGTTTCTGCAAAAAAATGATGCATGATTAAAGAAACCTTAAGGAATCAATGTATAGAGTGAGTTTACGAAGAAGCACAAAACTCACAAAAGTTAATTAAGAACCCAATATACCAAACAACACCAAGAGGGTTAACAGCACTAAGATCGCAGCCTACCCATGAGCACAGTTATGCTTCCCTTGCCGAACCAAATAAAGTGTTTTCAAACACATTGACAAAGCAAGCAAAGGCTACACATTTAATTTGAGTAAAGAAGTTCAACAAAAGTCTATATCTACACATTTACATGAATTTCAAGTCCTCTAACTCTCCCAATTTAAAACAAACCAGCATGTTGTAGATATCATAAAAGATGATATTTTCTGAAACCTTTTCTGACAGGGAAGGAATAAATTCAATATCATCAAGACTGATACCACGTCAACTAAGTCAAGTGAAATCTAGTTGAATCAAATTCTGAAATTTTCAATTCTAGTGTGGTGCTCTTTTTTTGGGAAATGTTGTTGATACATAATGAGATCATATCATGGAGAACACATTTAAGGAAATATATATACCACAAGACAACAACAAATAAACCAGACCAAGAGCAAAATCAACCTAACATGATGAGACTTGCTAATGATCCTAAAAAGGTAAATATTCACATGACTCAATTTGTCTTTATTGGATTTTGGGCTGAGTTAGCAACCTTGTTAAATAAAATGTTTGTGAGAAAAATAGGTTTTTTAGATAAATCTAAGATTCTAAGTTTTTCTTCTTAAAATGCAAGCAAGTGTGGAACAAAAAAAACTATAAAGCCTCATACAAACAATGAAATGGCTCAAACTGAGACTTAATCACATGTTTATGTTGATTCGATAACTGTTATAATGCACTTGTTTATTGAAAAGAGTGTTGATATCATTGATGAAACTAAAGGTGACCAAACAGATTCACAGAAGAAGACGTTGTTGTTGGATCAAACTCAAAACTAGAGTGGCAACACCAATGATGATCAAATCGAGACCACAAAAAGAGAGATAGTCAATTCAATGATAATCCACTAGATTCTAACCTTCAAGCTAAAACCTGGTTAATAATCATATATTTCATTCAAAGGAGAGCCACATGAAGCACTACACATCACTCAAATAATCATCATGTCGAGTTAAAAGATCATATTCACAAGGAAGAATGTAAACTAAATTTGTTTCTATTGTTGTGAGTTCAAAAATTCTTCAATAGTGAAGGTATGATTCAGTCATCAAACGAAACACCAACTATGGATGAGACCACAAAGGCAAGAAATACTAAGAAGATACAAGATACCACCAAAAATTCCAAAATAAAATCTTTCAATGATAAACCTAGAGCCATGAACCACAGAAAAAATATCATAGACAAGATATACTATCTTAGTAGAATCAAAATCAAAGGATGGCTGAGCTCTATCTCTAACTCTCGGCCAAAGCATATGTATCCCACATGAGAAGACATGTGGTGCCCAAATGAAGACCGATATCAGTTATACTACCTCAACAACCACTTGGAAAACATTCTAACCTCAGCTATAGAACACCTCAAAGTGGAATCACCCCAACAAAGCATCACATCTTATAAAGAAGATATCAAACATTTACTAATAGATCTCCAATGAACCCTACATGTGGTGCCCAAATGAAGACCGATATCAGTTATACTACCTCAACAACCACTTGGAAAACATTCTAACCTCAGCTATAGAACACCTCAAAGTGGAATCACCCCAACAAAGCATCACATCTTATAAAGAAGATATCAAACATTAACTAATAGATCTCCAATGAACCCTACAGAGATATATATTCACTTGATGATGGATTCTGACTGAACCATAAAGGGACTTGTTGTGGAAATGTGATCCATCGTACAATCATGGAGATTTGGATTCACATAAAATTTAATTCATAGTTGGAACCTATTATTCGTACAAGTTGGCAAATCTATTTCGGACCAATACATGACTATGAAAAAGAATCATACTACAAAGTCCAACTTAGCCACTATATCTACCTAAAATCATACTACAAAGTCCAACTTAGCCACTATATCATCGAATGGTATTTCCCCAACCTCTCAAGATATAAGGCACCTCTTCCCTTCATACAAGGCAAATCATGCACTGAAACCTCTAATGAGAAGTAAACTTAAACACACAATATTCCTTGATGCTTCCTTATTCATTTTAGAATAATACTATTTTCCATTTTATTAATTTTGAATGTTGTACTAAGCCTATATAATTTGATCATTAGTCTCATTGTAAAAAGACACATGATCAATTTGAAGTAGTGTAACTCATTTTCTCTTTTCATAAATTCTATGTTTTCATATGTTGTTAATTTTTAAGTTCTCAAGTTTGTAATCCAATTATTTATATTGAAGACATGTGTATTAAACTTATCGAGTGATTCAACCTTCTTTCATCAAGGAGCTAATCCATATCCTGCACACCTTGATATTGACTTCGATTTCACGTTCCATAAGATTAAGCTTAATTACTCTTAAAAATTGAGCGACTAGAAGTTGAAGTGATTTCAACCTATATCATAACATATCCCATGACATATCTGAAAGATGGTATTTTTCTCTTAAAACATCCAAAAGAGGATTAACAAAGACGTTTTGCTGCTATCATGACGTGGGACCAAAACATACTGAAGAAATATATAAAATACATTTTCAATGGGGTAAATTCATTTGGTTCACATATGGAATCCTTTTATTCTCTTATATAATATGTATATTGCAAACCAAGCATTTATGCCAATATGGATTATCTCTTCTGGAGAAAGAATAACATTGTTGAACCAGAACTAGATAGGGATCCTTATCCTTGATAATCTGGTATATCTGGAATGTTCGGAATGATAAACTCTTTAGGGTATTAAACAGGGATCCTTTGGATCTAGTCTGATATGAGAAGAGTGAATGCCAAGCCTGGTTTAATGCAAACGAGATGGTCACCGCCGCTCCACAAGAGCATAGTAGCGAGGAACTCCAGGTCATAAGCCTGGATAATATCTGCATGGTGGATGGTTCATGGACTTACACAGCACAGTTCAGTGGTTGTGGCTGGGTTTGGAAGGATAATTTTGGAAAGATTCAGCTCATGGGCACGCAAAACTTGAGGAGGCGAGAGACTTCTTTACATTCTGAAGTAGAAGCACTGCGATGGACAATGGAGAGCATGCTACAATATTCGTCATGTCAGCGCTTTGGGACAGATTGCAAGAATCTGATCGCGATGGTAAAAGGAGCCGCGAGCTTGGCCAAGTTTTGTAACAGAGTTGGGGGCCATAAAGACGGTGAAGATATGTTTCCCAGACTTCGAGATATCTCATATCCCATGGGCACAAAATGGAATTTCGGATTCTTTAGCTAATTCTGCAAGATCTTTTCATAGAGAACTATGTTACATTGGTTATTCTATTCCGGTATGGTTACCAAGACCACCTCAAGTTTGAGTAAGAGAATAGTCTTTCGATGTTAAAAGAAAAGATACAATTAGCATTTGTATCTGAAAGATTAATTTCAGATAATATTGCTTGCCCCAAAAATGTTTAATGGGTCAAGTAAAAACATATCTTCTGCAATACTAATAAAGAAGAATGTCGTGTTATTTTATAATTCTAAAGGAGAGAGAATTGCCAATTGTGACTCAAAACATAATTTCAAATACAATAGTAAACCCAAACTTGAATCAAATGCAAAAGTAACCTAAAAGGCTATTGAAATTACAACCAACCCCTTGTGAACAAACAAAAAAACCGAATTTTTGTTACGCTTCTACCCCCACGTAAGTCGTCTGGACAGACGACTTAACAGAAGGTCTTCTGGACAGACGACTTCGTCTGGACAGACGACTTTATACTAAGTCGTCTGGTTTTGTTGAGCTTAAAAATAATTTATAAATTAAAAAAAAATATTTGGACAAGTGAAAAATAAAAATCATGTAATTATAAACAGTTTTAAATGATGTAAATTATCATATAATAAAAATGAATAGTTTTCAACATAGATGAGTGAAAGTAGTTAATCATGATATTCTTTGGTTTTGAGGGTTTGAAAACATATGTGGTAGTATTGTATGTATTCTTAGGGTTAGATTTTGGAAACCTTGGATATTTTTTATTTTTTTACTTATATGTCTTTATTTCTGTGTATAGTTAACACTTTTTAAGTTTAATTTGATTTTTTTAAGTGTCTAGTTAGTTAATTAAGTTTAGGGGTTATGTTTAGGGTAGAGACGACTTAATTATAAGTCGTCTGTTGAATAATTAAGCTAGACGACTTAAATTTAAGTCGTCCAAACCGGATTGAAGCTCGAAATTTAACAAAGTAATTTAAGACTTAGAAGACGTCTTGAAGTCGTCTGAGTAGTCTTCTCACTATATTTTACAAGCAGTACTTGTATTTAGAATAGTTTGCTTGTTCTGATGCTTGTATTTGATTGTATTTGATTGTTTTGCAAGGAAAAATGGATTTACCAGAATTCCCGCGGAGGATATATACGTTTGGGGAAGAGCCCACTGCAACGAAGAGCATTTCGTATCATACTGATAACTCGAAGTTGTTTGCTGCTCTAAGTGAAGGTCTAACAGCTGACGAATACGAGGAGCTGAAGGAGTCGAAGTTGGGAGTGTTCATCAAGTTCAAGGAGCTGAATTTTAGTTGGGCTTCAAGGCTGGTGCATTATATACTCAGTTTCCAGCTTAAGATCGAGAAGAAATATGAGCTCTGGTCTCTCGTTGGTCCACAACCGATGAGGTTTTCACTGATAGAGTTTGAACACCTCACTGGTCTGAACTGCGCGGACATGAAGGACCTCGAAAATCCAAGGTGTGAGGTTACGAAGGAGATGGCTGCTTTCTGGGAGAAGATGGGTGTTGATATCGAGGCTGGGCCAAATGTTGATCAGATAATAGCAGCATTTAAGAGATGCCAAGAGTGGTCGCGGGAAGATCGCATACGGCTCGGATACCTTGCTATCTTAGCTGGATTCATTGAAGGGAGAAAGTTCTCAACCCCTATACGTGCTAGTCTTGCAAAGCTAGTGATGGATTTAGAAAAATTTGAGAATTATCCCTGGGGGAGAGTGGCGTTCAAGGTGCTGATAGATTCTGTGAAGGCAGCAAATTTGGAAGCAAATTCATACACTGTTGATGGCTTTATTCAAGTTCTTCAGGTGTGGGTGTACAACTTCCTGCCAGAATTGGGTGCAAATTTTGGGAATCCCCAACCAAACAGGCCGACTCCACCGTTGCTGGCTTACAAGGGTAGCAAAGGACGCCGATGTTTTAAAGAGGCCATCGTGAGCCAGGTATATAAACTTCAGTCCCTAATACTTCGCAGACGACTTAAATTTAAGTCGGTGGAAATCGTCAGAAAATGCTTCACGAGGCGACTTAAAATTAAGTCGTCTGGTTCGTGAAGTTTTTTCTGGACGACTTTCCAGACGACTTAAATTTAAGTCGTCTGCGAAGTCTTTTCCGGACGACTTTCCAGACGACTTAATTTTAAGTCGTCTGCGAAATATTAGAGACTGAAGTTTATGCATTTTGCAGACTGACGTGATCAACTTTATTGAGAAGGACTTTGGTGAAATGTTTCCACGTTGGGAGTTTGATGCAGAGGACTCGGCCGCGGATAACATAATCAAAGTTATGTTTAATTCGAATCCTAAATGGAAGTGGACCATGGATTGCTGGGAAGTCAATCAGATGAATGAAGTGATTGCTGCGGAGACTTTGAGTGGTTTGAAGGAAGATAGTGGAAGGCCTCGGAAAAAAGCTCGTAAAGGGGGTCTCAAGGAGGCTCGCAAGGAGGCTCGCAAGGAGGCTCCTGAAGAGGCACCTAAAGATGAGATTGAAAAAATGAAGAACGCCTTAGCTACAGCCATGAGGGATGGTTTTGAGAGATGCCTTAAGGAGATTAAGTTGCTGGGGGATAGGTTGGAAGCTGTAGAGAAGAAGGTGAGAATCACCAAAAACCGAACTTCTGGCTCGCCGAAACCACCTGTGCACGAACAAGGGATTAGTACCATAACCTCTCCCAAAATCACAGAGCAGAGAGTCACTAAGAGAGTCACTAAGAGAGTCACTAGGCAAAGTGATAGGAATAAGAACTGATGTGCTTTGTTTGTTGTGTGTGCTTGGTTGAACCTTTGTTGATTTGTTTCTTTTTTTATGTATGTATGAATTTTGTTTGATTTGTTTGATTTGTATGTATGGATTTGGTTAATGATTTTTAAACCCGTCTTGTACATCCAAATTTCAGAGTGAAAGTGTGAATGGAGCGAACGAGTCAATCCGTCTTGAGGCTCCAAAGGCGAAAGCTCCACAGAAGTATGCGATTCCACAGCTGCATGATTCTCCAGCAACGAGTCAACTTAAGCGTTCTTGTATTGGACAAACGAGTACCCACTGCTTCAGACATACGGCAGGGTGATCTCAGAAGGCAGACAAAGAAGGATAAAATGATTGCAGAGGTCCATGAAAAGATTGAGCGAAAGAGGAAACTTGCTCCTTCACAGCAAACTCCTTTTAAAGAAAACAGCACTGTCAAACATATCATTCCAAACAAAAAGGTTGGACAAGCCTATGATCCTTTTGCCTTCGCTAACAAGAAGATGTTGGAGGTGCTCACTGTGACGACCTGTCCCGTGGACCTACCCGTCCCATCAACCCAGTCTCACAGCGCTGCAGCCGATCAACCTCCATTATGAGTTCTCACTAACTCCATAATTAGGTTGTTGGTGAGCCTCGAACCCAGGACCTCACCCTTTAACAACCTTCCCACAGGACAAGTTGTCACCAATTGATCTGCAGGTCAATTGGTGACAACTTGTCTTGTGGGAAGGTTGTTAAAGGGTGAGGTCCTGGGTTCGAGGCTCACCAACAACAATATGGAGTTAGTGAGAACTCATAATGAGGGGTTGAATCGATAGCAAGATGGGTTGATGACGGAGGTCCACGGGACAGGTCGTCACATAAAAATCGATGCCTCACGTCGCTCGGTCCATACCCTGACCGAACCTCTAAAAATTTCGCCCTTTATTTCAAACATCGCCCATAGGCGAAGGCTAACTCAGATCCTAGCTGAAGAATACCTTAGTCATTTCCTAGCTTAGATCATTTCAACTTATGCACAGCGGAATATTATCTACCAACCATTGGTCTAAAACCAATCTAACACTTGTCTGGTCAGATCACCTCAGCTACTGGTCAGTAAACACATCTGCCAGCTAGCTCCAAGGTCGCTCCTGAACCTAGACCAAGTCATACAAAATCCGAAGTTCCATTCACCTAACCATTATATCTAGATCTATGCAACATTGATAGATCATACCTTTGCCACATCCACGGAGCTTGTTAGCTCATTGTCCCAGCTGACTTAGCTGTTTAGCTAGCTCATCCAGCTAGCTGAGCTGAACCACTTCACTTGAGGTTCCCCACTCTCTTCCAGCTGATCGAGCTGTGAGGTAGCTTTGCCCAGCTCCTGTCCACTCGTCCAACTCCCTTATACCTGCATAAACTCTTCCCTTGGGTACTTAGTCATTCAGCCAACCATCCCCACAGACTAAGTACCTACGGAAGTCTTCACTAAAAATCGACCTCAAGCAAACATGCTCCAAAAATTAATTAAAATTCATGACAAATACTGATAATTCCCCACTAAGAGGAATCCACAATCATATTGATCAGAACCGGCCTAATTCACATAGAATTTGGCCAAATCCCACTAAACCGCCATAACTGACCACCATCAAACCGGCCTGATAAATCCAATCAAATCACATGATAAATCATGATAAATCCTCACTAAGAGGAATCCATGGTTGGATCCCATCAATTCCATCCAGAACTATGAGATCGGACCTAGCTGCCCAACCAAGGCCATGGAGAGTTCCACTGAACCGCCAAGGCCTGGTTTAGTACCATCATGTATCAGGCGTGTGCTCCCTGTAACCAAGTCCTTTCATGGACTAACAAGGTCCATCAGATCCTAAGTCAATCAACCAACCACCCCACATGACTCAGAACTGATGAGTCTTCACACTTCCTAACCGGCCATGGAACCATGTCCCACTGAACCTGATTAGTGTTGCTCTTACCACCGGTGCATCCTTTGATCAATCAGATCAGACACCTTGATCCACCATCCAGGGATCAGGTCGTCCATCCTTGCCCATGATCAGATCACACACGGCCTTCCTTGTATAAACACACCAGCACAATACTTGTTGTCCACACCAACAAGTACTAGCCTTACTCCTCTCCTTTGCTTACTGTTGGATCCAAACAAATTGGACCTTGCACTCCACATGGTTCCTCTGGTACTAGGACCCCCATGTGTCTCACCAATGGGTCGGATCCATGGTTCATACCATGATCAAACTCAACATCAAACTATGATCCATCATGGATCACTTTCCAATGAACATCATCTAACTATCACCCCACATGGATGAAGTAGATCAACAATGATCCGCCCCTCCTCTTAGGGTCCTGTATCCTTAGTTTACATCACAATATATGGTCTTCAAGGGGCGTGTCTTACCTTGGCTTAACAGCACCACAAGAGACATAAACATAAACAGGAAAGTAAGTATCAAATTTGTTACCTTATACTTGATCTTATTAGATCATGTGTCTCCTCTAATTAGGTTCGGCCATGCTCCTCCAGAGCATGCCTCCATCAAGCCCTTATCACATACTTACAGTAATGATAAGATCCATTCAATGGTCGTGCTTCTCTTCCATTCCATGGACCTCCCATGGAACCAGTTTCTGCACTGCATCCACCTTTGAGGCTGTGTTGGCCTTTGGGAGTGGAGTCTGGCCTTCTCCCTTCTCTTCTGACCATTTGCGTGTGTTCCCAGGACACAGAGGAAGCCTTAGATGTGTTCATACATGATCAAACACCACCCAAAGGTCGTGCATCACTTCCCCCTTCAGTGTCCAAGAAACTGTCTTTTTACACACATCTGCCTTCAAGGCTGTCTCAGCCCTTAGAAGTTAGATCCGGCCTCCAATCTTCTCTCCAGGCTATTTGCGTGTCTTCTATGGATGTAGAGGAAGTCCATGGCGTGGCAAACAACAATCAAAACTCACCAGAAGGTCGTTCATAACCCTCCCCATGATTGCCCACCAAAACTGCCTCTTTGCTGCCTTTGATTGCATCTCTGTCTTGGATTGTTGAATCCGACCATCTCCATGTTTTTCTCTGATTTTCTTTGTGTTTCAGGGTGGAAAATGAATGCCTGGCGTGCCTGTAAAGGCACGGACTGGCCTTCCTTATAAAGAAGAAGGAATGGTTACTTCTAACCACTGCATCCCTTCGGTTTCATTTCTGGCCATTGATTTCATCAATGGTCCAGATCACACCCAGTTGCCTATGGCAGTTACCAGGACGTCATGGGCTTGTAAAACCACTCCTGGACATGTCCATATCAAGCCCAAACGGAATACCAAGCTCCTGGCCCCATCCCAAGAGCCACCCAGCCCAGCGGCACACATGGCTGCCCGCATGGCCCGACCACTGTCTGGACCCGGCCCAACTTCCCGAGACCCGAACACTCAGTCAAGCTGAGTTGAGCTGATCCCCAGCTGACCCAGCTGAGTGAGCTAGTCCATCCAGGTCAGGGAGCTGACACACTCTTACTTGAGCTCCAAGTGAGCTGAGTCCAGCTGGTTGAGCTTCTTGCTCGCATCACCCAGCTGTGATACCCTTTGTATAGCTTGATATCTTCATCTTATTCAATCCTTCTAAGTCCCTTGGTCTATTTCCAGACCTAGACATAGTTCTCCCATTATCCATTCTGATCATGCACCACATCACAGCTTCACCTAGCTGATCGAGTTTCACCCAGACCTCGTCCAGCTATCGAAACACTCGACCAACTCCTTTAAGCTTGTCTCCATCCTATTTTGGTTAAGTCTCAGCTGTCTAATTCTCTTAACCACGTTATTGGATCATGACACACTTGTCTTTAGGTCATATGACCTGTCTGGTGCGTCTCCACGCACAATGATCCATCCGGATGATCCTACCCAGGATCGGGGACATGAGAAGTCTCCCCCACTTGATAAGGATTCGTCCTCGAATCCAATGGTTCTGACATCTTGTCTTATTGACAAAATGTTCCAACCGATCTCTTTGCATCCGGAACATGGAGCATGCTCAATTGGTTCTTTCTAACCAATTCGTTGCATCTCCCTCCTTGTTCCTCTTTACTGATCACATCTTTGATCAACATATGAACATGTCTCCCTCACTTGGACTCCAAGTGGTCTTTTTTTTTTTGCCTTCTGAACATGGCACCATCGCAGACCGGTGTCACCAGACCCAACTTTCTAGGTTGCAGTCTTAGTATTCACCAAGTCTATTCTTCTCTGACCCTAGTCCACGATTAGATCATATTCAGTCCATAAGAATTTACTGCATACCCGAGTCTTAGTAGATTTACCCAATCTCCAAGCCACTCGATGTATCAGTCAAGTCTTAATGAACTCGTTCCAATCTTTAGGCCGCTCGTTGTACCACGAGTCCTAACAGATTATTCTGTTTCTTTATGTCCTTTACAGACATCAAGGGTTCATGATCCCAGCCACATCGTACTGGATCATCCCTTAACCGACCATAGCCTTTTCCAGCTTGGCCACATTGCGATCTTTGTCTCTGCTAGACTAAACCTCCTTATACTTGACTTCTGTCCATTACTAGACATTGTCATACTTTGATCCTCGTCCACTCATGGACTTGATCCCATTCCAGTCCTGGTCCACTCCGGGACTCGACCATCACATTCCAACCATAGGTCCATCTCCGACTAGGTTGTGCTGCGACCCTCGTCCTTCACTGGACTTGGTCGACTTCAAACTCAGCCATTTCGGCTGGTGCCATACGATACGGACTTTTGGACCTTGGGACCGTTCCCGGTTCTTGTTCGATCATGAACGGGTCAGCCCTGTCAGGGGGCACACCCTGCAGCGCCCAAAACACATCCTTGAACTTCTGAACCAACCGAATCCCGTCCGGGCCACCACCCCCTTCGACCTCCTTAGTGTAAATGTTCGCCAACCAGGCCTCAGAACCATTCCCCAGCATCTTGTCCACCAGGACCGCTGAGACCACTAAGCATCCAGAGGTCGGACAAATATCAAGGAACCTGATCGGGGGTCCACACCCACTCTCAAACCACACCCACAGTGGCAGTCTAAGGTGGCCCGATTCTGTCCTAACCATTACCTTGGAACCTGATCGGGGGTCCACACCCACTCTCAAACTGCACCCTTCCCCGGTGACAGTCTAAGGTGGCCCGATTCTTTCCAAGCCAATCCATGCCCAAGATCACTTTATGATTCTTGAGGCATACCACAAACAGATCCACGGGCAGCGCCCTTCCTTGGATCATCACTGGGATGTCCCTAACCAGGCCTAGTGAATGCTTTACTCGGCCTCTGGCTGCACTCACTATACCGGGATCATCCCTTCCCCAATACAAACAATCCCTTTCCGAACATATCTGGACTCACAAACGGTGTGTAGCTCCAGTATCAAAAAGTACGAGTGGTTCCACACCACCGATCATTAAGTACTTAGATGAGTAGGATATCGGTTTGATCACACATTTGGAAAAATGTCCCATACCATTCTCCAAAGTGTCACACTTCTGTGAACGTCCCATACCATTCACAAGAGTGTTTATAATATACCTCAATCCACATCATACTAAGATATTTAACATCGTGCTTCCAATTCCTCTTGGAATTGATCAATTCCATTCATTCAGTCTTAAGGAATCCTACCTTGGTTTACACTGAGTCCCAGCTGATCCATCTGATCACAAGCCCACTCATGTACTAGCCAGGTAGTGTCTCCCTTAGACCAACATGAAACACCGCATATGCTCACTTGTTTTGAACAGCCACCAAGGAAAAACACTAACCCCCAAGAGAGTGCTGCACGTTTCTTTCAACCTCAGCCACTCTCTGGTCCATGTTACTTCCCTGGTCCAGGTCGTCCATACAAAGATCTTGCATTGCGTCCATCATCCAATCCGTCTATTACTTCCAAATAACTAGATAACTAACCTTTCTGTTTCCAGGGTCTTGTCCTTGGAGAGTGCATCTTGGCTAAGCCAGCTCATCTTGGAACTTCCCCGTTCACAAGAATGAAACCCAAACTAACCTCAACTCCCACTTGGCTCACCACAGCTAAGGTTCCAAGTCATCTAAGTTTTCAGAAATAATTTCGGTTTGGAACTCAATATCTCTGAGCACCGTCCTTAACAGGATCAAGCATGCTCTGATACCAACTTGTAAGACCCCGACCCGGCCTCTCAGGCCGGGGTCGATGCCTCACGTCGCTCGGTCCATACCCTGACCGAACCTCTAAAAATTTCGCCCTTTATTTCAAACATCGCCCATAGGCGAAGGCTAACTCAGATCCTAGCTGAAGAATACCTTAGTCATTTCCTAGCTTAGATCATTTCAACTTATGCACAGCGGAATATTATCTACCAACCATTGGTCTAAAACCAATCTAACACTTGTCTGGTCAGATCACCTCAGCTACTGGTCAGTAAACACATCTGCCAGCTAGCTCCAAGGTCGCTCCTAAACCTAGACCAAGTCATACAAAATCCGAAGTTCCATTCACCTAACCATTATATCTAGATCTATGCAACATTGATAGATCATACCTTTGCCACATCCACGGAGCTTGTTAGCTCATTGTCCCAGCTGACTTAGCTGTTTAGCTAGCTCATCCAGCTAGCTGAGCTGAACCACTTCACTTGAGGTTCCCCACTCTCTTCCAGCTGATCGAGCTGTGAGGTAGCTTTGCCCAGCTCCCTGTCCACTCGTCCAACTCCCTTATACCTGCATAAACTCTTCCCTTGGGTACTTAGTCATTCAGCCAACCATCCCCACAGACTAAGTACCTACGGGAAGTCTTCAACAAATACGACCTCAAGCAAACATGCTCCAAAAATTAATTAAAATTCATGACAAATACTTATAATTCCCACTAAGAGGAATCCACAATCATATTGATCAGAACCGGCCTAATTCACATAGAATTTGGCCAAATCCCACTAAACCGCCATAACTGACCACCATCAAACCGGCCTGATAAATCCAATCAAATCACATGATAAATCATGATAAATCCTCACTAAGAGGAATCCATGGTTGGATCCCATCAATTCCATCCAGAACTATGAGATCCGGACCTAGCTGCCCAACCAAGGCCATGGAGAGTTCCACTGAACCGCCAAGGCCTGGTTTAGTACCATCATGTATCAGGCGTGTGCTCCCTGTAACCAAGTCCTTTCATGGACTAACAAGGTCCATCAGATCCTAAGTCAATCAACCAACCACCCCACATGACTCAGAACTGATGAGTCTTCACACTTCCTAACCGCCATGGAACCATGTCCCACTGAACCTGATTAGTGTTGCTCTTACCACCGGTGCATCCTTTGATCAATCAGATCAGACACCTTGATCCACCATCCAGGGATCAGGTCGTCCATCCTTGCCCATGATCAGATCACACACGGCCTTCCTTGTATAAACACACCAGCACAATACTTGTTGTCCACACCAACAAGTACTAGCCTTACTCCTCTCCTTTGCTTGCTGTTGATCCAAACGAATTGGACCTTGCACTCCACATGGTTCCTCTGGTACTAGGACCCCATGTGTCTCACCAATGGGTCGGATCCATGGTTCATACCATGATCAAACTCAACATCAAACTATGATCCATCATGGATCACTTTCCAATGAACATCATCTAACTATCACCCCACATGGATGAAGTAGATCAACAATGATCCGCCCTCCTCTTAGGGTCCTGTATCCTTAGTTTACATCACAATATATGGTCTTCAAGGGCGTGTCTTACCTTGGCTTAACAGCACCACAAGAGACATAAACATAAACAGGAAAGTAAGTATCAAATTTGTTACCTTATACTTGATCTTATTAGATCATGTGTCTCCTCTAATTAGGTTCGGCCATGCTCCTCCAGAGCATGCCTCCATCAAGCCCTTATCACATACTTACAGTAATGATAAGATCCATTCAATGGTCGTGCCTCTCTTCCATTCCATGGAACTCCCATGGAACCAGTTTCTGCACTGCATCCACCTTTGAGGCTGTGTTGGCCTTTGGGAGTGGAGTCTGGCCTTCTCCTTCTCTTCTGACCATTTGCGTGTGTTTCCAGGACACAGAGGAAGCCTTAGATGTGTTCATACATGATCAAACACCACCCAAGGGTCGTGCATCACTTCCCCCTTCAGTGTCCAAGAAACTGCCTTTTTACACACATCTGCCTTCAAGGCTGTCTCAGCCCTTAGAAGTTAGATCCGGCCTCCAATCTTCTCTCCAGGCTATTTGCGTGTCTTCTATGGATGTAGAGGAAGTCTATGGCGTGGCAAACAACAATCAAAACTCACCAGAAGGTCGTTCATAACCCTCCCCATGATTGCCCACCAAAACTGCCTCTTTGCTGCCTTTGATTGCATCTCTGTCTTGGATTGTTGAATCCGACCATCTCCATGTTTTTCTCTGATTTTCTTTGTATTTCAGGGTGGAAAATGAATGCCTGGCGTGCCTGTAAAGGCACGGACTGACCTTCCTTATAAAGAAGAAGGAATGGTTACTTCTAACCACTGCATCCCTTCGGTTTCATTTCTGGCCATTGATTTCATCAATGGTCCAGATCACACCCATTTGCCTATGGCAGCTACCAGGACGTCATGGGCTTGTAAAACCACTCCTGGACATGTCCATATCAAGCCCAAACAGAATACCAAGCTCCTGGCCCCATCCCAAGAGCCACCCAGCCCAGCGGCACACATGGCTGCCCGCATGGCCCGACCACTGTCTGGACCCGGCCCAACTTTCCGAGACCCGAACACTCAGTCAAGCTGAGTTGAGCTGATCCCCAGCTGACCCAGCTGAGTGAGATAGTCCATCCAGGTCAGGGAGCTGACACACTCTTACTTGAGCTCCAAGTGAGCTGAGTCCAGCTGGTTGAGCTTCTTGCTCGCATCACCCAGCTGTGATACCCTTTGTATAGCTTGATATCTTCATCTTATTCAATCCTTCTAAGTCCCTTGGTCTATTTCCAGACCTAGACATAGTTCTCCCATTATCCATTCTGATCATGCACCACATCACAGCTTCACCTAGCTGATCGAGTTTCACCCATACCTCGTCCAGCTATCGAAACACTCGACCAACTCCTTTAAGCTTGTCTCCATCCTATTTTGGTTAAGTCTCAGCTGTCTGATTCTCTTAACCACGTTATTGGATCATGACACACTTGTCTTTAGGTCATATGACCTGTCTGGTGCGTCTCCACGCACAATGATCCATCCGGACGATCCTACCCAGGATCGGGGACATGAGACTCACAGCCTGGTTGAAACTTGATCCGTAAGTGAGAGAAGTCCCATAATAGCTTGCTTTGTGGTATAAAATGATTGCTTATCTACATTATGTGTGTGCAGTTATTTCAAAACACCTATGGATATGAAACCACGTCTATGTCCAACTCGGTTCTATTTCAAACTCCGAACCTCCTTAGTATGGCTGAACGACAGAGTAAGTTTTCTGCTATTTACTTTAGAGAGCTGATGGACAACTTAAAGACGACTAAAAGATAAGTCGTCCTAAAAGTCATCTGTATAGATGACCTAACAGACGACTTAAAGATAAGTCGTCCTATAAGTCATCTACACAGATGACCTAACAGACGACTTAAAGATAAGTCGTCCTATAAGTCATCTGTATAGATGACCTAACAGACGACTTAAAGATAAGTCGTCCTATAAGTCGTCTGTAATGTCTTCTATCACTGACTTGTCTTCTTTTATATGCAGCATATGGATGCTTTTATTTATTTACTGTGGCAACGGTACCAAAAAAATCCATCGCATTTCAGGAGTGACAGAATGTGCTTTCTTGACCATAACTTTGCTCAGCATTGGACCTACAAGTACCCGGAATTTAAGGCAGGCAAGCCCAATGTCAATGGTTTAGGAAGAAAACTTCCTGGTGGGGCGTGGAATTATTATGGAGGCAACTTACCATCATTTTGCAAATCTGGGAAGGTTTGGGGGACTGATGTGGATGATATTTATGCGCCACTCAACTACAAAAACAACCATTGGGTTGCTATGTGGATATCGATCCCAAAGAGGCATATAGTTGTGTGGGACAGCATTGTCGGACATATCAAAGATTGAGAACTCGCAGTGTTAGTGGAGCCTTTTGTCAACATGATCCCTTATCTGCTTGCTGAGTACTGCTTCAGATGAAGAACGTGTCAAGTTATCTCTGTAGCCATACACATATGAGAGACCAACCGTTGGAGTACCTCAGTGCCGAGGTGGTGATTGTGGTGTGTTCACTCTCAAGTACATTGAATGTCATGCTCTTGGGTTTCAATTTCTTCCAGATTTGTTGTGTCATAAGAATTCAAAGGCGATCAGGGAGAAGATGGCGGTGGAGATATTTAAGGAGCTTCCTAATTTCCATTCTACAGAGAACGAAGACATTTTCCACTGTTGATGTTCGTGGATGATGATGTACTTGACTCAGGATAGGATGTAGTACTTTGTCAACTATCCAAACAATTATGCTTTTGTATAAGGAAACGTAACAGGGTCAGGATAGGAGGTAGTATTTTTTGTAACCTATCCTCCTACCAAACTAACAGTGTAGGAAATGTTAGTTTGGTAGTGCAGTAACCTAATATAACCTAGTCTTTTTCATGCTTGTCGTTTTCATACCAAACATAACATAACATTTTTTTGGCATAACATAACATAACACATAAAGTCATAACATAAAGTTCATAGGACACATAACAGAAGGTCGTCTGGACTCCTGGACGACTTAACAGAAGGTCGTCTGGACTCTTGGACAACTTAGAAGAAGGTCGTCTGGACTTCTGGAAATCCTTTTGCACCAAATGACAAGGATAAATTGAAAGAGCTCGCTACTTGGTTGCAAGCCTGTCCGTAAGTGTTTGCTTTTCCCATAATAGCTTGCTTTAGTCTACAAAAACTGATCGCTTTTAAACATTTTGTGTTTGCAGTGAATATAAAACACCCTACGACCAAAAACCACGGAATAGTCGCACTTAGTGGTATCAGACCCTCCGGAAAGACTTAGAATGGCTGGAGGACTGTGTAAGTCTTCTGCTTGACTTAGCTCAATTACTTGTATGTCGTCTGGACAGTCGTCTACATAGACGACTTACCAGATGACTTACCAATAAGTCGTCGATAAGTCGGGTTCAGATGATGTCCGCGACTTACCCTTAAGTCGTCTGGTTCGTAGATGACTTTCATTACTAACTTACAGTTACTAACTAAGTCGTCTGATATCTTATATGCAGCATATTGATGCTTGGATAAATGTGCTGAGGAAGAGGTACACGGATAACCCACATCATTTCAGGAGCGACAAGTTATGCTTCTTTGATCATCTCTTTGCTCATCATTGGAGTTTTAACTACAAGGAGTTTAAGGATTCGAGCCCGATAGGAATGGTTTAGGAAGAAGACTACCTGCTGGGGCGTTTGATTATTATAGCGGCAGTGTACCATCATTTTGCAGTTCAAACAGGATTTGGGGCGTTGATATCACAGATGTCTATGCGCCAGTGAACCACAAGGACAGTCATTGGATTGCTATGTGGATCCAAATCCCTAAGAGGCACATTGTCGTCTTTGACAGCATCATTTCAAGTATCTCCCCGAAACACTCGATGTGGTAATGGAGCTTTTTCTCCACATGATCCCTTATATGCTTGTTGAGTGTGCTCCCAATGATGTGGTACGTGCCGAATACAGCCTGGAGCCATTCACTTATGAGAGACTAAAGGATATACCTCAGGCCAGATCTGGTGATGTGGTGTGTACGCTCTAAAGTACATTAAATGTCATGCTCTTGGGATGCCATTTAATAAAAAAGACTTTGCTAAGAGCAAGGGGAAGGCTATTAGGGATAAGATGGCGGTGGATATATTTGAAGAGTTTCCTGACGTGCATCTGTGGGAAAACAGGGATGGCGATGAAAACTATGGTGCGTATGGTGATGACAGATAGATCAGGCTGTAACCTTTTGTATTTGTAACCTTTTGTATATAAACTTGATATTTTGTGCAGTAGTATTTGTAACCTTTTGTAATCTTATGTGCAGTTCTCTTTTGTTATCATTTGTTTCATTTCTCTTCTGTTTAATCCACAACCATCTGAACTAATATTTTTTTTTGGACAACCATCTCAACTAATATAAAACACTAATAATAGACTTTTTGACACATAAGTTCATTACATGAAGGTCTTCTTGAATAAAAAACTCTGGACGACTAAATGGACGACCTTCGGGACGACTTAAATGAAGGTCGTCTGGAAGACTAAACACTGGACGACTAACTTGAAGGTCTTCTTGAATAAAAAACTCTGGACGACTAAATGGACGACCTTCGGGACGACTTAAATGAAGGTCGTCTGGAAGACTAAACACTGGACGACTAACTTGAAGGTCTTCTTGAATAAAAAACTCTGGACGACTAAATGGACGACCTTCGGGACGACTTAAATGAAGGTCGTCTGAAGACTAAACACTGGACGACTAACTTGAAGGTCTTCTTGAATAAAAAACTCTGGACGACTAAATGGACGACCTTCGGGACGAATCGTCTGAAGACTAAACCTCGTCATTCTTACATTGTGGTTTCGTATGGCCAGGTTCCTTGCACACAGAGCATCTATAAGCTCTGTGTTGCTTCCTGGATTTGCATCCTCTCATCCTGGATAGCTCCAACCAGGATTGCCATCTTGATTTCTTTTTTCTTCCCCGACCACGCTTTACTTCCGGAGGAAATCATGTGCGTACCTCAACTTGTTGTCCATTACAAGGATATATATTCTCTGAGTATCCTGCAAACAGAAAATCCTTTGAGTACACTGGAGATACAAGTGTGTTGATATGCAAACCAACAGAATCTCCAGCAGCTATAGCATGAGAGCAAGGTATTTTCTCCACTGCATAGACACCACAATCACACTTTCCATGTTCCAAATCAACCACACAGTCCATTTTGCCACCTTTCACAAAGAATTGCCATCCGCCAATTGGTTGTACCGTCATCATATCTGCTATCTCCGATCGATCAGCAAGCAAGTATTCAACACCCCGACTATGTTGAGTAGTGAGACTCAAAGCATCTTCTCTCCTTTTCCAAAACCACTTTCCTAGCTTCTCCCTTATGAACTCCAACAGGAAATGAATCGGAAATCCTCTAGCTCGCTTCAGTGCGGAATTAATAGATTCAACGATGTTGCTTGTTTTTATGTTGTACCTGTCCCCCTGGCAATAAACCCTTGACCATAGGCTGACGTCGGCATCCTCCAAATACGTTGCAAGGTCCGGATTTGCACTCCGTATCTCAGCCATGTACCGGTCAAAATCTGAAACCGTATGAGCATAAGCAGCACCTTTCACCAAGTACAAGAGATGTTTCCCTTTAAATTTTTTGACAATGTTTTCTTGAAGGTGATAATAACATATTCCTCGGGTTGCCCAAGGAAACAACTTATCACATGCACTTTTAATGGCCAAGTGCCGGTCGGAGACTATCACTAGAGGCTGGTCATCAGATACACAACTAGCCAATTTTGTGAAAAACCATTCCAAAGAAGGTGCATCTTCAGCATCTACGATCCCAAAAGCCAATGGAAATATCTGAAAATTCCCATCTTGTGCGGCTGCAACTAGCATAACACCTCCATACTTCCCACTTAGGTGAGTCCCATCCACCACAATGACCCTTCTCTGATATCTAAAACCTTTAATAGAAGCTCCAAAAGAGAGAAATAGATACTTAAATCTATTTATAGAATCAAGTTCTATAGCCGTGATAGAATCGAGATTTGCTAAGGAGATTTGCTCGAGATATGATGGCAGAGCGAATACCCATCTTCTGCTGTTCCTCTCACCAATGTTTGTGCATATAAAAGTGCTCTGTATGAAGTGGTGTAATCCAGAGTCATGCCAAACATGTTCTTCATTGCAACAGTGATATGCTGCGGATTCAACCCATCAATGATTCCAACACGATCAATGAAAAGCCTACCAACATACTTAGGAGTACAGTGTCTCCGCTGAGCGTTTCGGTCTCCCACTGAGCATGTATGTTATTCCACATACTTTGTTACCCAAAACGTTTTTGTCCCATGTTTCACACTTGCTCTGACCTTCCATTCACAACCACTAACCGGACATGTTGTCACAAGGAGAGTTTTCGTTGACTTGTATATTCTGAAGGTGAACTTAAGCCTCACTGCTGTCAACCGCAGCTCTGAAAACTCTGGTTGACATAGATATTGTTACCATTCGATCTTCCACCTTCAATCTGTTTTAATTCTTCAAAACATGTATCATCATCTTCTTCATTCTCATCTTCAACCTTTCCATAAACACTGTAATCCTCACCATTCTCGTCCGCTTCAGCAACAATAGAGATATCAGCATCCTCCTCCTCCTCCCCATCATCCTCCTCCCCATCATGATTTTCATCTTCAACCAAATTATCATCATCCTCTTCAAAACATTCATCAGCATCATCATCTGAAACCGTTTGCACCTTGCTACGGCTTGATACACAAAGCCGTACACCATGCGTTTTGGTTATCTCAAGCAAGTTTCTAACTTGTCTATCACTTGTAACATGAATAGGAAGGGTGTATGGAGCCATCATCATTTCTGCTGGTAATGAGTAGGTTATCTCCACAGATTCTGTGCTCATGTCCAGGTTATAAGCTTCTAGAGCCATTGCAAGAAGTTCCACATGCGTTGAACCTTCACTCAAAAAAAGCACTCTCGCTCCTTTGGCATTATCAACCACAAAATCCCAACAGCAATCTTTTAACAACCATTCCCCATACACTGCATGTAACTGACGCATCATCTGCAAAAATTCAAAATAAAACACATTAGTAAACATAGAGAAAATGAAAGTTTACTAAACATTAAGGCAGACGATATACTAGGAAATCGTCTAGACGACTAAACAGTAAGTCGTCCAAACAGGTCATTTTTGCAATTGAATTTTAATTAGGACGACTTACCATTAAGTCGTCCGGCTTGTTTGTTAAAAAAATACTCTAGACGACTTCCGGGTTAGTTTTGCATTTGACCTAATTGTGTCAGATATTTGACTTTTCCTGGACGACTTACGGGGAAGTCGTCTCTGGGTAAACAAAAATTACAATATTTAATTGAAGCTAGACGACTTATTTGTAGGTCTCAGACGACTTACGGGGAAGTCGTCCAGGAAGATGACTTAGGAGAAAGTCGTCCAAGATAAGCAAGGTTTGACCAGAATCTATGAAGTAAATCTGGACGACTTTGCTTATCTTGGAAGACTTTCAACTAAGTCGTCTTCCTGGACGACTTCCCCGTAAGTCGTCTGAGATAAGTTGAATATTTAAGTTTTATTTTCCAATTGCAAAAGTAACCTGAGACGACGTACAGATAAGTCGTCTAGATTTAATAAAATTTGAAATTTTTGTTTTCCTTGGGACGACTGTTGGGATAAGCTTGAACAACAAAGAAGCTTAAGACGCAAGCAAGGAGTCCTAATCCTAACCGAGATATGGAGATCAACATAATAAGCTTAGGATTTATCTAAAGTTATGTTTATCTAATAGGATTAGGAAAAATATAAACTCTATATAAGGAGATATTGAGATGTGATATTACTTACAAGAGTTTAGAGATTTGGAGCTTGAGTTTTGAGAAGTTTCTCAAGTTTAATAAGAAGAGCAAGTTCTTATTTGAGTCTTTGAATTCAATATTTGGTATCAGAGCTTTGGTCAAATAAAGCTTCTCCTACGAACATAAGATCTATAGCGATGGGAGACTTAACGATAATAACAACGTCGAAATCAAAGGATGGAGAGTCTTCAATCAAGTGTCCGATGCTGACCTCATCGAACTACACCGTTTGGGCTATTAGAATGAAGAACGTGCTTAAGGTACACAAGGTATGGACCATCGTAGAGACAGAATCAGAAGAAGAAGAAAAGAACGATGTCGCCATTGGCTTGATGTTTCAGGCCATACCCGAGACCTTGGTACTACGAGTTGGTGAGCTAAATACGGCAAATAAGGTGTGGGAGGCTATTAAAGCTCGACATGTTGGAGCAGAACGAGTTAAGGAAGCGAGGTTACAGACACTCATGGCGGAATTTGATAAAATCACAATGAAAGACACCGAGAAGATAGACGACTTTGCTGGGAAACTAGCTGGAATTGCAGCAAACTCATCTGCCCTAGCGGAAGAGATTGAAGAATCAAAACTGGTCAAGAAGTTTCTTAAGAGTCTTCCTCATAAGAAATACATACACATCGTTGCATCATTAGAACAAGTACTTGATCTTAAAACCACCAGTTTCGAAGACATTGTTGGGCGTTTGAAGGTGTTTGAAGAAAGAGTGAGTGTGGAGGAAGAAAATCATGAGAATCAAGGTAAACTCATGTATACCAACACAGATTCCCAAAGTTCCCGTGACTACCATGACGACCAACGAGGAAACAGAGGACGAGGCGGAAGATCCTTCCGAGGAAGAGGTCGCGGACGTGGCTATGGAGGCAGAGATACATCGAAGATAATGTGCTTTAGGTGTGACAAGATGGGCCATTATGCCAGCACCTGTCCTGATCGTCTTCTGAAGCTCCAGGAGACACAAGAGCAGGAGAAAGACGACACACAAAGTGCAGACGAGCTGATGATGCATGAGACTGTGTACTTGAACGAGGACAAGGTTGTTCTAAGTAAATTTGAAGCTTATGATGAGCAAGAGAACATGTGGTACTTAGATAATGGAGCCAGTAACCAGATGACTGGGGATCGACGATACTTTACAAAGATAAACGAGACTATAACAGGTAAAGTGAGGTTCGGAGATGACTCTCGAATCGACATCAAAGGGAAGGGATCGATTGAGTTCATTGACATAAACGGAGACCCAAGAATCATGAATGACGTATACTACATTCCAGAGCTAAAAAGCAATATAATCAGTCTCGGTCAGGCCACAGAAGCGGGATGTGACATACGGTTGAGAGGAGATTGTTTAACCATGCATGATCGAGAAGGAAAGCTACTAGTAAACGCCACAAGATCAAGGAATCGTCTCTACAAAGTTCGCATGGGAATAAAAGACAAGACGTGCCTTCTAACAACGGAAACAAGCGAGTCGATAAGATGGCATGAGAGATTAGGGCACATCAACTTTGAGACGATAAAATCAATGGTGCAGAAGGAACTTGTGGTCGGAATGCCCCAAGTTACGATTGACAAGAGGGTATGCAGCTCTTGTCTTCTTGGGAAACAAACAAGGAAGAGTTTTCCCCAAGCCACGACGTACCGTGCAAGCAAAGCACTTGAGCTCGTTCACGGTGATTTGTGTGGGCCTATAACACCCAACACTCGTCCAGTGAACAAGTACGTGTTTGTTCTTATCGATGACCATACACGGTACATGTGGACTGTTCTACTGAAGGAGAAAAATGAAGTGTTCGAGAAATTTAAAAGGTTTAAGACAATGGTAGAAGCAGAGTCGAAACAGAGAGTTCAAACTTTCAGAACAGATAGAGGAGGAGAATTTACTTCTCAGGAGTTCAATGAGTTCTGCGACCAGGAAGGGATAAAACGTCACTTAACAGCCCCGTATACGCCTCAACAAAACGGAGTCGTTGAGCGCCGTAACAGAACTCTAATGGAGATGACTCGCTCTGTTCTGAAACACTCCAGGCTCCCAAACTACATGTGGGGAGAGGCAGTGAGGCATTCAACATACATACTAAACCGCGTGGCTACTAGAGTATTGAAAGATGCAACTCCATATGAAGCATTCCGAGGTAGAAAACCAAACTTATCTCATATAAGGACCTTCGGCTGCATAGGATACGCTAAGATAGTAAAGCCACATCTGAAGAAACTAGAAGATCGATCACGTGTACTCATACACGTGGGAACTGAGCCGGGATCGAAAGCGTACAGAATGTTTGACCCGCAGACACAGAAGATCATCGTGAGTCGTGACGTAATATTTGATGAGAGTAAAGAATGGAACTGGAAGAATGAAGATACAGAACAGAGCACGGCAGAAGAATTTAAGATCTGTTTAGGAGACTTCGGAAATCATGGGATATCAGATGAAGCAGTTGAAGGTTCGAGTAATAGATCTTTGACACCAAAACCTGAGAACAGTGAGACAGAAGTTGTAATACCAGAGAACCCAGATGATGAGGAGGAAGAAGAAGAAACAGAACCTGTATTAAGACGATCACAGAGGCAAACAAAGATGCCGTCGTACTTGGACGACTATGTGCTGCTACTGACGGAAGCTGAAGAAGAAGGAGAAGCTCTGCTTGTGGTCATTAACGACGAACCGAGGAATTTCATGGAAGCAAGCAAATCAAAGGAATGGAAAGCCGCTTGTGTTGATGAGATAAGATCTATTGAGAAGAATGGAACGTGGCTGCTTGTAGACCTTCCCGTGGGAGCTAAGGCCATCGGGTTAAAGTGGGTATTCAAACTAAAGAAGAACGCAGATGGAAGCATCAACAAGTACAAGGCTCGTCTCATTGCAAAGGGCTATGTACAGAGACATTGCATAGATTTTTAGGAGGTCTTTGCACCTGATGCTCGGATAGAAACGATTAGATTGCTCATAAATCTTGCGGCAGCATACAACTGGGAGATACACCACCTCGACGTCAAGACGGCGTTCCTACACGGTGACTTGAAGGAGACAGTATTTGTAAGTCAACCAGAAGGGTTCGAGATAGAAGGGTCCGAGAATAAAGTGTACAAGTTGAGTAAAGCTCTGTATGGGCTTCGCCAAGCTCCAAAGAGCCTGGAATCATAAACTCAACTCGATTCTCAGAGAACTTCAGTTCGTAAAGTGCTCAAAGGAACCCTCTGTGTATCGAAGACTTAGTAAGGGAGATCTCCTTGTCGTGGCAGTATATGTCGACGACTTGTTTGTCACAGGAACAAACACACAACATATCAATGAATTCAAGAGGGAGATGTCAGCAGAGTTTGAGATGAGCGACCTTGGAAGGTTGACATATTATCTTGGGATAGAAGTCACTCAGCATCAAGGAGGAATTATATTAAGTCAAAGAAACTACGCAAAGAAGATATTAGAAGAGGCGGGAATGGCGAACTGCAATCCTACACATACGCCTATGGACTCCGGCTTGAAGCTATCTAAGTCAGAAGAGGAGAGGTCGATTGATGCAACAAGCTATCGCAAGAACATTGGATGCTTACGCTACTTACTACATACACGCCCAGACTTGTCTTATTGTGTTGGGGTACTTAGTAGGTACATGAAGGATCCAAAGGAGTCGCATGGGGCTGCTATGAAGCAATGTTTGGGATATTTGCAGGGTACTACAAGCTATGGCTTGTCATTCGGTGGGAATACTACGGCATCAACCACAAGACTTGTTGGCTATAGTGATTCAAGTCACAATGTAGATCAAGATGATGGCAGGAGTACAACCGGTCATGTGTTTTACTTGGGTGACAGTCCGATTACCTGGTGCTCGCAAAAACAATCTGATAGCATTATCAAGCTGCGGCGGAGTTCATGGCTGGCACGGAGGCTGCACGACAGGCAATTTGGCTGCAGGATTTACTTAGTGAGATCAGTGAGATGCTGTGTAGCAAGACAGTCATACGAATAGACAATCGTTCGGCTATTGCACTCACACGAAATCCCGTATTCCATGGCCGATCAAAACACATTCATACCCGTTACCATTTTATCAGAGAATGTGTAGAGAAAGGTCTGCTAGAGGTTGAGCATGTTCCAGGAACCGAACAAAGGGCGGACATACTAACTAAGGCACTTGGAAGGACCAAGTTTAAAGAAATGAGAGATCTCATTGGAGTTCAAGATGTGAGTAAGATGGAGTTCAAGCTTAAGAGGGAGATTGTTGAGATAAGCTTGAACAACAAAGAAGCTTAAGACGCAAGCAAGGAGTCCTAATCCTAACCGAGATATGGAGATCAACATAATAAGCTTAGGAGTTATCTAAAGTTATGTTTATCTAATAGGATTAGGAAAAATATAAACTCTATATAAGGAGATATTGAGATGTGATATTACTTACAAGAGTTTAGAGATTTGGAGCTTGAGTTTTGAGAAGTTTCTCAAGTTTAATAAGAAGAGCAAGTTCTTATTTGAGTCTTTGAATTCAATAACGACTTACCAGTAAGTCGTCCAGAAAAAGTCAAATATCTGACACAATTCGGTCAAATGCAAAAGTAACCCGTTTATCCTGGACGACTTACTGGTAAGTCGTCTAGGGTATTCTCACGATTTTTTTAAAGAACAAAGCCGGACGACTTTAGTTAAGTCGTCCGTTGGACCAGAAGACTTACGGGTAAGTCTTCTACGCGAACAGTTCTGGAAAAAAATTCAATTTCCTACCTTAAACTAGTGAGATGACTTCCTTAGCACACAGAGTCTTCTCCAACCACCCAGAACCTCAAACGAAAGTAACCCACGATGAATTGTATGCTTCAATAGCTCTATCAACCATAAAAAGTTTTGAATCAAAAGCTTGAGTTTTTTGGATGAATATTGAGGCAAAGTGAGAGAGAAGTTGTTTTTAGTTCATAACAATTGAGAAAGAAAGAGTGTAAATCGTACGAGGTGCATTAAGAGCTCCAAATTGGTAGTTCGTTGTGGTTGGTGTATTGATGGCAATGACAATCTTGTAAATTTGTGAAGGTGATGAGGTTGAGAGAGTAAAAGAGCCATTTTCGAAAAAAAAAATACAAAAATTAATGGTATTTTCGTAAATAATGTGAACAAGTGGGGGTGAATAGAGCTAATGATTGTGCTTCATGAAGGAGAGGTTAGTTTTGTGGTTGACTTTGAGTTGTGAGTTACTTTGCAAAAACCCCTCTAAAGGATTACAAATCGGTTGACGGACAACAGATAAATTTTTATAAGTAGTCACTACAGTTTGAACACAAAGTGAACATTAAAATATGAGATGAAATCAAAGGAATCTTAAATGCATTCAACTAGGTGGTATGAGATTGTATGTGGGAGTTCCTAAAGCTTTAGAGGGCTTAAATCACAATTTTTAGCTTTTTAGGAAAGACTCCACAATGAAGTTAATGAATTGAAATAAAAAATTCTAACAAAAAGAGGAAAATAAGTTCTAATTAAATCAGTACTAACTGTGTTACATACTCATGTCATGAGTTTGTGTATATAAATCAGAGAGGACGAAACTGAGCTGTGCAGTAGCCCATTTTTTGTGTACTTGGTTGTTGGAGGATTTTAACATGGCTATTTTACAAAACAAAAGATAGAGGGTGATTTATGAATCAGTTTTTCTTTTTGCTAGGGTTTCTTTACTACCGTAATTCAGAATTTACTGACTCCATATATTGTATTCCACGTATTATGATTGGAGAAGTAATGTGTCAGCTCAATCTTTAATACTCAAATGACTAATCTAAAAGATTAAACTATGATCATCATGGATCCAACCTCTTGCACGAGACCAAAAACAAACCTTAAACTTAAATGTAAACCCTTCTTATAAGATTTTATCAACATGAATGTGGAACTCTAGTTTGTCAAATGGGATTATCGAGAATTATGACACATAACTTATCTTAAGAAGATAAATTAGTCAACCAATAAATCTGAACATAAGTGAGAGTCCTAGCGAAAGAATCCACTGTATTCAGCTCAAACATGGACAAAAAACATTGTATTCTCGATGAGTGTATGGCTGACAACGTCCTAAATTTTGCCTTTACCTTTGAAAATAATATTTTGTTTCCATGATAGATGGAAAGAAACCTCCTCACCGGTATAGATCTATAATGTATCAGATATCTCTCAAAAGAATTCCAAAGCTTCACATGTTGAAACATATATAGAAAGTTAACCACTTCAAGGTGTCCCAGTGGTAAGCGTCAAAGAGATAGCGCTGCGTGGGTTCGACTTGCGGTGGCCACCCGGGCTAGCGTTAAATCGCAAGAATACGTGGAGTGTCGTGGGCCTTGTGGGATTAGTCGGTTGATCTCGGTCGCCGGACCCCACGGTTATCAAAAAAAAAAATTTGACTTCAGAATGCATAAAAACAATCCTAAACAAACGTAAATAGTATAAAAAGTAATAAGTCGCCGGACTCCAGGGGGCATTATTGGAGCCGGGTTTCAGCCCACTCCTGACCCGATCCGAGACCTCAGCCCAGACGCAGCGGAGATCAAATCAAGTATCTCTAAGTCCCAAGAATAGATGATATATAAGCCCACCAAGATCAAGGCCCAACCCGAGCTGGAAGAGTCTCATACGTCGAGCTCAGCCAGCCAAAGCAAAACGTAAAGGAATCGAAGGCATTAAAGACCACCATAAGGACCCCTGATCCGTGCCGGAAATCACGCCACTGTTAAGATCCACCTTCTAAGACCTATAAATGGAGAAGGAAAAGCTATGAAATGGGGATCGATTTTTCTCTGTAGCTAAATTATAGTCTCACTACACTAATATTATCTTGTTCTTAGACACCCCTTTGTATTCATTGGCTGTTTCAGATCTTATCATCAATAAAACATACACTTTCTACAATTATTTGTAGCTCAAGATTTCTTCTTTTATTACTTCATAGGCACACCTCAATAAGCGTGTACCCTATTTCTGAGTGGATTTTAGGATCCAACAAGGAAGAAAAATCAGAAAGGAAGATAGCGAAGAAGAGAGACTGATTATGGAGTATGGCGAGCGTGGCGAAGAAGCTTTTCTGTTGCTGGAACTTGTCCGGACGGTGAGGAGACAGTGAAGGAGCATGATGGAATCGAAGAAGAAGAAGAGGTTACTGAATATTGTTGGGACAGTGGCAAGATAGTGATGAAGCTGAAGAAGAAGAAGCATTTGTAGTTATTGGAAGTTGAAAAGACGATCACGAGACAGAACATGACAAACGGAGCCATACACTATATATATGTATAATATATTTTTGTGTATCAATACAATATATGTATATACTTTTTACTTTTTGTATTTTATTGTAAAATTAGTTATTAAAAATATAATTTGTGAATAAATAAATCAATAAATAAATTTTATTTATTTTTTATTAAAAGTACGATATTTCTTTGTCAGCAACATAAGCAGACTCCGTTCAGATTCTGCAAACCAAACTGGAAACTCCGTATCCATGTGAACGACAAGAGACGGTTGCTTCCTAGCACATCGTGCGAGACTGTCCGTCCTTTCGTTTTGCGTTCGTGGTACATGTATAAGTTCAGAGTGGTTGAAACTTCCTCTAAGGATCTTGAAGTCTTCCAAATAAGTTGCAAAAACAGGTCATTCTTCTGGTTCTGAAACCATCTTCACCAACTGAGAACAATCAATTACAAACATCACATGAAACTGCCTTAAATTTCTTATGTTTTCCACTGCCCAGATTAGGGCCTCTATTTCCAAATGAAGGGGTGAGAGACTGGCTATCCCATTCCTTGCTCCCATGAGACTAACAAAACCTTTCAAAGTACTATACCAGTCCTTTCCCCTAAAAATATCATTTTCTTTCTATGACTCATCCGTAAAATACCACTGTCCAGGGATGTGAGGTAGATTCCCAAATTCTCCTACCCTTGATTGGGTTGCCTGTTGTGTTATTGATGTATGTGCCGCTTCCCAGAGACTAGATTAGGTTTCTGCCAATTGTAACGTGTCTCTTGGATCATAATCTAAGTTACTAAAAACCATGATATCTCCTCCTTTCCAAATGTACCAGAGAACGAACTGATGATTTTCTATGTTCGGGAGCACTCTCCAAAACAAGTGATCTATATTGACACAAATGGATGAAGCAAGGAAAATTGATGGGTTCGATGGAATATGAGAGAGGGACTAAACTTGGAAAAACTCGAAAAAACATGGTTAATTGATCCCTATATTGCTCCACATCGTGCACATTGGGTGTCACAATGTATCCCTCTGGTCCTTTATTTTTTCTTAACTGGAAGACAACCTGAAACTATTTGCCACAAAAATGCTTCATCTTCGGTGGGCAACTTATTTCCAGGTCTGCGCTTTCAAAGGAGTGACCTCCGGTCCATACGTTGAATCCACTTTTCCCGTATAAACCCTTTCTACGTGATACCCAAATTTAATCATATATTTCCCATTTTTGGCCTCAGTTTCATTCTTGTAGGTCGCTCTGTCTCTGGAATTAAACATATACTAGATTTGGACCAGCCAGCAGTGTTAATTCATTTTTATTTACATAAATATACGGTTTTTACTTCAAGAATGGTATATATTATAATTTTCAACGTACTTTTTTCCATCAAAGCAATTATGTAAAAATGTAACATTTTTGTATCTTGGTTTCTGTATTGTTGTTTGTTGAAAAAGTGTTTTATTTTTATAAATATTAAAAATATGTAGTTTGGTAAAATAGAAAATAATTTTCATTACGAAAAACATGGTAACTGACTTCAAAATTATAAAGTTAAAAAAAATTAAAATTATATCTTCTTTGAATATAATTAAACAGTAATTGATTAAAAATTAATATTTTTTAAAGTGAACTATCGAATATCAATCAAAAACATTGACATATATTAAAATAAATTACATACGATGTATACTATTAAACATATATTAAAAGTCTATATTTAATCTAAAGATTACAAATATAATGTATTTGCAAAATAAATAAATCGTAGATATTTAAAATATAGTATATATTATTTCATATTAGTAGATTTTACAATTTAATGGGACAATTTTGAAATCAAAATAAAATACTTAGCCCAAAGTTACTATGCATTTATAATTACCTTTAACCCAATATGTTGTAAGCCCAAATAAATAACCTAACAGTTTTTTTTTTGGGAAAAAAATAACATGCTCTAAACCTAACAAATCTTCAATTAATCGATGATCATCATCTCTAAAAAAAATATGTAGTTTGGTAAAACAGAAAATAATTTTCATTACGAAAACATGGTAACTGACTTCAAAATTATAAAGTTTAACAAAAATTAAAATTATATCTTCTTTGAATATAATTAAACAGTAATTGATTTAAACAATTTTTTTTAAAGTGAACTATCGAATATCAATCAAAAACATTGACATATATTAAAATAAATTACATACGATGTATACTATTAAACATATATTAAAATATATTTATACTAAAGATTACAAATATAATGTATTTGCAAAAATAAATAAATCGTAGATATTTAAAATATAGTATATATTATTTCATATTAGTATATTTTACAATTTAATGGGACAATTTTGAAATCAAAATAAGATACTTGGGCCAAAGTGACTATACATTTATAATTACCTTTAACCCAATATATTGTAAGCCCAAATAAATAACCTAACAGTTTTTTTTTCCGGGAAAAAAAATAACGTGCTCTAAACCTAACAAATCTTCAATCAATCGATGATCATCATCTCTAAAAAAACTTACGTGCTCTTAACCTAACTTCAATCCTCCAATCTTATGTACCTAAAACCGCAACAGGCATCGTTGCTTGTTGAATCCGAAGACTGAAAAATAACCTGTGTAATCTTGTATAAAGCCTGCTCTATGATCGATTCCTGGAAACAGAGGTGACTTTATTTCATTTGTTTTATATTAAGAAGTATAGATTTGCTTTATAATCTGAACTGAGCTACGTGTATTTGATATGATTTGCAAGTTTTATCAAATCTCTGTAACATACAAGCCGCATGTGATCCGATATGTTTTAACAATAAAAACATTTTTCAAGTAATGTATATCAGACTTTGGATTATGATTTTTAATACTATGGATTGTATATATATAAATAGAATATATATAGGGTGATACGTAAAATGATTAAACAGGATCAAATTCTGAGATGAGGATTGCAAAATAATATAGTTTTGGTTTGATCGATTTGTGAAAAACACATGTTGATTTTAATGTATTTCTTATTAATGAGTTTGTGTACAATCAAACTTTCTTTTGTTTGTCACCGAAGATGACTATTATTTGTTCCATGGGAGTTGATGTGGTAAGTTATCTGGCCTCTGCTGATAGATAAGTTGAATGATTAAATATATAAGTTTTTTTTTTATCTTAACAGATATGTAACATCACAGGCATCTTTCGTTTGGCTTCTGCTGATAGATAAGTTAAATAGTTATGAAGCAAAACTAATTTTTTCTTACTATATAGTATAATATCTTGTGCTCTATATCTCCTCTCAGCTGTTATATTGTTTCGTTTTTAAATATGTTTCAGTTACTACGAGCTTGGGTTCATAGTGGCAAAAGCATAGATCATGAACCTTGTCTCTCAATTCATGAAAACAACAGGTAAACTATCGAGGCAATCTTTTTGTTTTAGTTTTGGATGTGAGTTGATTGAAGGTTGCATATATGGATCAAGATGTTTTATTTCTTTGACATAGTTTAAGCATCTAGAAAATAAGTAAAAAAAGGTCAAGTACTATAAAAAATTAACACGAATCCATAGATAAGTCGAAAACAGTCTGAAGAAATTGAAGTACTCCAAACAACATCTTCCTCTCTTCGTATGAAGTGCTGGTGCATACATCTGAAAATCACATAACATTTCAAAGACGTTATAAAAATAGAATTTTAGCATTTAGTAATAAACAGTAAAGAAGGGAGAGCTAAATCCCATACCTCCTCATGCCTCCTTGGCTATTAGATTATCGAAAACCTCTTTGAAAACAGCATTGACAGTCTTATGTTGAGGTTTACCATTTTCGTCAACAATCAGAATTTTCAATCCTTTCTTGGATGTCATCCTAGAACTCGATCAGCATTTACCATTTTCAATTCTTTTGGTGATGGTTCTAATTATGGGTGAGGCGTCGATATATATAGATTGCTAGGTTTGTTAGGGTATTTAGGATAATATATCGTTGTTTTTTCTGCAAGTAATATATTATTAATTAGAGAATATTATTCTTAAGTTGTTATGATTAGTTATATATTAGATACTGATATCTTGTTTGTATATCGTTAATCTTATCTATTAAAAATAGAGGATATTCTTCTTAGCTGTTTCTATATTTTGTAGCAAAAATTTAGGAAGTGATAGTTCGATTAGTCTGTTAAGATGATTCTTTTTAAAATGTTCAAGTAATTGGATATTGTGTGATTTAATTTTCGTAATATAAAGAATATTTATATATATTATGGTTGCAACAGTTTTTTTTTTTAATATTGGCAAGTTCAAATTCGATAATTCTGTTAAGAATGTTCTTTTTAAAAGGTTATAATTACCGGATATGGTGTGATCTAATTTTCTATATATAAGGAATATAGAAACACGTAGATATCAAACAAAACATTATTATCATAAGTATTCCTTATTTTTGTATAGTAAATCCTATCTACTATAAAATCACGAAAATATAGTGATGGTATTGTTTAATCAATAATAGAATTTAAATTTTAACGACGTAAAAATGTTGTAACTTCATCTTCTCCAAGTCGATCAATTTCACCAGTAATTTATGAACATATATTCAGAGCTTATGATCAATTAATCTTCGTTAAAAGATTGGACAACAACTACAAACGTAATTGTATAAAGCGGCCTTTTCATAAATATTGTCTTTTGTTTCATTGACTGCAGAATACAAACAATGAGCTCTGAGTTGATTATAACATGGGAAGAACTCTGTTATTCTCAAACCTTGTCACGAACTTCATTCTCAGAATACCCATGGAGTTATAGATCATCATTAATCCTTTTCATTGAGAAACCATTGATTCTCAATATTGAGAAACAAAAGCACTCTTGAATGTTTCATATGTTATAAATCAATATGCCTTTCAATGAAAAACCCTCGATTGATTCACGTTATTACGTTTACATATAGATTCGTAAACAACGTTCTATGTTTTAGTTTTTGTTCGTAGACAATGTTATATATGTGATGATGATAATAGTTCATTTTGATTTGGATAACATATAATAGAAAACGTTCACGTACTTACATTTAATAATCCATGATTTAGTTGATATTAAAATATATTAATGATTGAAAATACAATTTGACCAACTCTAGTAAGTAGTCTATTTTTAAAAATATCACACATGAATGAGAAGTCATGACTTCTCTTTTAATATAATAGATTTATAATGTTCATTCGTGGATCCATTTTTCATGTGCTCAAAATGTATTTACCAAATAAAACAGATTGTGTTAGATGATTGGCCAAGAATGCTGGAAAAACAACGTTGTTATTCCATCTGGGCCAGAGACTTTCTCTGGGTGCATCATAAATAGGCTGCCTAACTTCCTCCTCGGTTGCAATCCTAACCAACCTCTGATTCATCTGATGAGAGATAGTTGGAGTGATCTCTGCTAAGAAAGTTTCAAATTCTGAGGGTGAAGTGGACCGCGACTTTTCTAATCCAGCTAAATAAATCCTCAAAGTAGTCGACCGCAACCTTTTCTGCTCCCTTATCCTCCGTTATCTAATGTCTGAATTCATTATGTAGATTCACAATCATATTCCTAGTCCGTCATTGTTTTGTCAAGTCATGATAAAATTTAGTATTAAGGTCCCCTGATGTGTGTCACAGGTTCCGACTCTTATGTTGCCAATATTTCTCCCCAGCCTTGTATATATGCAACCTGGAAACGTCTATGATCTCTTCTTGAGACCTAGAGTCATCTGATTTCACTTCTTCCAGAGCTCTTTGGAGTTCATTGATCTTCTCCTTCCCATATGGGGGCGGGGGTGTTCTTCCTCCATCTAGCAATTTCATGATGACAATTACTTAGTTTGGTAACAAAGTCCTGCTCAGGTGCATCCTCTGCATTGACCCCACCTCTCTCAATGGACTTCAATAAACCATTATGTCTTATCCATCGTTTATCAAACCGGAACTGTCACCTTTCTATGGGAACCTTATCTTCAAGATAAGCTACAACTGGTCGATGATCAAACCCTACCAATCCTAAATATTATGTATACGGATATGGAAATAAAGTGTGTCTGTCTTCATTTGCTAGTGTCCGGTCAAGACGACACCTTATCATTTCTTTTGCTCTTCTTCCTTGCCAAAACATTTGGTTTCCCTGAGTAGGGAATTCCAACAAACCACAGTTCCTAATCATATTATTAAAAGCCAAAAAAGATCCTGCATGTCTTAAGGCTCTTCCTTGTTTCTCGTGATTTCTGATAATCTTATTTAAATCTCCAATAACAAACCACATATCTGTTTTTGATAAACCATATCGCATTAATATTTCTAAACTTGTTCTCTTAATTTTTTTTATCGGCTTGCCGTAAACAAAGGTTACAAAAACCTTTTCCCAGTATTACAGTTAATTTCCACATCTATCATCCTAAAAAAAATTATGGTTAGCATTGAATAATTAATCATTTGATTACATATTATTTGTGTTTATTTTGTGACTAATTTGATCACATACCTGCCAAAATTGAGGTTAATAAGGCTTCAAGTGGTTAATGTGTACCGCATAACAGTTAAGAGCAACAAAAATCTCTACTTATACTTAGGTATCTATACATTTTTATTAATATTAGAACCGCATTGCATTTATTCTGTATGTTCTATTTGGAGCCTAAGTTAATCACTCACAATTGTATAGCCGCAAAACCTTTTTCATGGTTTTTTTATTAATTTATCATATAGCCATAGAACTGAACTTAAGTCACTAAAAATGTAAGTGGCTGGTAGATAAATTTTCGACTATTTGAAACAGGAAGGTGATTTCCTACGACATAATGTTTTCTCCTTCTTGTTTTATAAAGTTACTCACAAACTCGTACGTAATACGACTCACCAAACCAAGCATTTATCTTTTTGGCTTAACAACCTTCGTTCACCAATTTTGGAAATATAATATTTCAATGAGAGATTTAAACCCCACACTAGATCTTGATCCGCGTGGATGTTTGTTTTCATTTTTAGATACATAGATATTTATTTTAGATCATTAGTGATATATATTTTTTAACGTTAATCATATACTTAAATGTTTGTATAACTATTTCAGATACAACACTTTTATAATTACATGTTATAATTTATCAATCGTTTAAAATCGTCATATATATTTTTCACTTCTTATTATATATTTATCTTATTATATTTACATTAGTTAGTAAAAATTAATATATTAATGAGAAAACATATTTGAAAATTATTTATATTTAATTTATGCTAAATTCTGATCCATCCCTTAAAGTTGGATTTTCTTTTACCAATATCTTTTATGTTTATTGGTTTTAAATAATATACTATTGTATATACAAAAGTCTAAAATATGTTTATTTTTAGATATGTATTATATAGTTTGCTAATTTTAAGCCGTTCTGAGATCGTGTTATATTTTCAACATAAATAGTTTATATTTATTAAAATAAAATTCATAAATTTATCAGTTTAAATTACTTTTATCATATTTAGTTCAATATAATAATTGTATTTTAACATGATTATGATTATAAAGTATATAAAACATTATATAGTTTTAAGTTTCATTTTATAGCGATATCTTAATATTTATTAATGTATAATAATAATTCATTGATAATTATTAAATTAGTGAAAATATTTACATAAACTTTTGAAAATTAAGATATTGTTAAAATATTTTCAACAGATTTATAAGAATTTTAAACTATATTTATATTTATATTTAAAATGAAAATATATAATGATTAAAGTAGTTTCAAAGATTTTATATTATTAACTTTAATGAAATTCATGTTAATTTTATACATGTATTATATAGTTTGCTAATGTTAACCCGTCTTACCAACATATAATATTTTTATTTTGAACATAAGTATATTTATCAATGTAATAAAATTTTATCATATTTATCTGAATATGATAATTTGATTATGATTATATTAATACTATTAAAACTAAATTGTATTTTTTGAGGTAACCTTGAAGTTTTAAAGTATTTACCAGATACTGCCACTGGTTTTATTTAAAACCTATGCTTTCATTTGTATTAATATTTAACAAAATATTTTCTTTCAAACAAACAATAGATTGCTTTATTTATCTATTTTTCAGCAAAATCGTTAAACCATAAAAAACTATCTAAATTATTTCTATGTGGTCAAAACCTAAATCTTTAAACAATAGATGTTGTAACGAAACCACATTCTATTCAGGTCGTTTGGGGAGATTTAGGATTTCAACATCGAGATATGTTAAGAAGATCCAATTAAATTATGTGGTAGGAGATATAATGGATTCGAAGGAGAAGATATTTGGGTATGGAGAATAGATTTTGGTATGTGATTGGTGATTTTATGGATCTTGGAAAGAGATTTGGTTATCTTCTCTGTCGTTACCTTGGACGTATTCATCATATGTCAAATTAAAGTCAACGTGATTCATTGAAGGACTGATAATACAAATCATGTTAACGAACAAAATTAATCGACTAGGTTTTTAAGGAGATGCTAGAAAATTGTTGGAATTTTATTGTAGACTTTGGAAATGTGAGATGGTATTATGGTCTTACGGACATTATTCGTATAGGTCAGCATAGAAAAAATTATACTTTTAAGAATTCATGATGTTATTCATAGTAAGATTTTTTTTCTTCTCTGTCGTTAACTTGGATGTGTGCTCTTTTGGTGTCATTATGGACTATGTAAACTTCCATTTTAATAGTTGTGTTCCGAATTTCATAAACGCTGTTAGGGCAGATGATTACTTTGATCATTAATATCAATTATATTTGATGTTTTAAAAAAAAGTCTCCGGTGTTTTACGTACCGTATCACCATATTTTGAATCATTTTTCAAGTACGTATAACTGGTTTCAAAGATGCCAATATCTGTTATATACTCTGGGATATCAGCGTATGGACATATGATCATTGTAATTGAGGTAGAATGGTATTGAGCTATTTCGGGTCATCTCTTTTGGCCATAAAATGGTTCAAATGGGTTCAAATGGTTTTGAGATCTATAAATGCTCATACATGTGGTCTTTTAACTTTGCAGGAGGTTGCGCCTATATTAGGATAAGATGCCAAAGTATTTCATTTGAGACTTTTTGTATTTTGGTTGTAGGAAAATCCTAACAGAGACGCAAAAATCATTATACCGAGGAACTTGGTTTTGCAGAACAAAGAGAGTGGATATAGGAGATTTAATTGGATTTCATATATGGTTTAAATGGTTTTGGAGTGGTCCAAGATTTAAGGAGATACAGTTATCACATGTGTGCATCGCGGTTGGTGTAACAGTGGTTAATACTGATTTAGTCAATTTTCAAACCCAAAAGAGTAAGATCAAAGAAGCATAAGAGAACACCATATAAATATATTGCATTGATAATTAACAAAGCAAAGAACTTGGCGATATATGTCAGTGTTAACTTCCAAAACAGAACACGTAGTGTCAGCTAAATTTGTATTCTGCATCCTTTACCAAAAACAGTACCATACTCTTGAGAAAAAATAAGATTTCAGTTGATCGATCTCTACTAAACTGAATGACAAAATCTGAATAGAGGAGGCTAGCTCATGAGTATAACTGAAAAATGTCAAACGTTCCAAAACCCAATGTTTTCTAACCCGATAGGAAACTCAAGCGGACAAGTTTCCGGACATTATAATAGCAAAACTGATTCAATGTAGTAAATAAAAATCTGTCGCCTTCAAAATTTACACATCTATACAACACACATTATATATATTTTTAATACAAATTTAAAATAAATATAATAATTACTAAACAATAATATAATATAAAACTTATGTATATGTGTTATAAAATAAAATATTTACAAAATAAACAAAACCAGCTTTCAAAGCGGTCAAATCTAATAATAGATTAAAATAGGATAGAATTTTTATTTTCATTTTATTGAGGATAACTGAATATATATATTAATGTATAATAATATTTTTAAACTAATTTCGAAATTAGTTAAATATTTAAATATAATTTGTGAAAATGAAGATCTTGTAAAAATCTTTTCAAAAAGATTTGTTAGATTTTCTTAAATAAGTATATTTATATTTAAAATGAAAAGATATCAAAAGATATTATAATTAAAATAGTTTAAAGATTTTATATATTATTAGTTTTAATAAAATACATCTAATAAGGTTTCTAAATGATGATCCAAATTAAAAAAATCACACATGAAAGAAGTCATAACTTCTATTTTAATATATAAGATATAACTACTGATCTAATATCAGTATATCACCTAGGAAGTTTTACTTATTACCATCTTCCAAGGAATATACATGAAATATCACGGACGCCTTTTATTTGATCAAACGGAATGTGACATATTCATACAAACACAATTAAATTATAAATGTAAAGTGGAAATATTATGAGTGAAGGCTCATTTACGAATGGGAGGATCCAACTACACCGTCTTTTCCCACCTTTTTCTCCCCTTTTTTTACTAAATCTTCGATATGAACATCATCCTCAACAGATAGTACCACTGCCTCTGGTCCATGAGGTCCCTCGACTATAGCTTCCTTCATCTTGTAGTGCTCATCGACACGAACTATCTCACTTTTATCACTGTTCTTCTTGCCTTTCTTCCTGATCATGAAACAAATGACAAACGCTAGAAACGCCAAGAACATAACGCAACCTAGAGAGACGAAGACAAAAACTACGACAGTCGTGTCATGGTCTGGAGTTGGTATCGGGCGGTTAATAGCGTCCATGGAGGCCATTGATGTGTTCGATGTGTAAGGCTGAGGATTTCTTGAGGTGGTTAGTTTGAGGAAGATGGAGATTCAAATTCCTTATTTATAGGGAGGATTGAGAACAGTACGTTGCTGCTAAGTTTCTCTAACTTGGCTCCCCTCCTAAGATTTTTTTTGGATTATGAAACACTTCTAAGCATCTAGTTTGATTTATATTTCCAAGCGAAGATAGAAAACAATTAAATTCAAGAGAGAGAGAGTAAAAGCCAAGAAAATCAGGCTCCCAGTATCTGGTTTTGTTTGCTGAATTCTACATTTTGAAGAATATGTTAGAACATGAAGAGGGAAAAGTCCTTGTACTCTATTTTCAAAAAAAAAAAAACTCCTTGTTCTCATCATTCTACAATTTCTCTTTTTTTTTATAAAAACAATTTTCCTCAATTTTACAGCATAACTCCTTGCCGAGGACCTGGTCATACAGCACCATGCTTCTCGATTATCTCTATCTTTTTGTTAGGTCTTAACATTTTACCCAGACCCGAAAACCCGAACCAGAACCGATCCGAAAATATCCGACCCAAAATCAAACTGAAAATTTATATGTATCTACTGGATCCAAAATTCTTCTACCCGAAAGAACCAGAACCGAAAAGAACCAACCCGAATAAACCGACTCGATGAGAATCGATTAATATTCAACTTAAAAACATGAATATCCAAAACTATATTTTTATCTTCTATTTTCTATATTTTACTTTCTGATTTAGTTGAAATATCTTTTTATTAACAATCTTTGTTATTATTTTTATAATATTTTAAAGTAACATGAAGCTTTAAATATAAAATTTAGAGTTAAAAAATGTTTAATTTTAATTTTTAATAGTTTATTTTAAGTTATTTTATAAAATTTTAGATATATATGAGATATTTTAACTAAACTTGATGGAATTTGGGTATTTCTTGTCTTTTTAGATCCTAAATACCTGAACCCGATCCAAACTTGATACGGATCCAAAAATTACGGATATTCTACAGATTTTAATAATATACCCGAACTGACCTACACCTAGGAGAAACCCACCAGAACCCAAACCGAAATTTTAGAAATACCTATTGGATCTAAATAATTAGGACCCGAAGGATCCGAATCGATCTGAAGACCCGAATGTGCAGGCCTACTTAATGTGAATATTGGCGGATCTAGTATATTTTTTTACTGGGGGCAAACTATTTAATATATATATATATATATTTAATATTTAGTATATATATAAAATTTCAAAATTAATTTTATATCAACATTTTGTTTAAAAAATTAATTAAGTTATAATAATTAAAGTAAAAATTAAATTTAAGAAAATTGCATTTTAAAACATAAAAACTCAAGATTCTAAAGCTAGTAAATAAAACAGTGGAAGTAAAATAAAATATGGTAACAAAATATCACAAATATGCTGAAAGAAATAAATAAATGGCAAGTAGATCGTGTAATTATTTTAGAGAATGGAAATTGGTGTTTCCATGCTGAAATAAATAAAAGTAAAGGAATTTATAAAAATAAAAATAAAAATAATTATGCAAAACAGATATATAAAGAACCTCTAATAAATGACAAGTATATGTCTGTTCTGTTGGGAATAAAAGGCACTCAAATCACACTTATTCATATTATATAAAAACAGAAGATGTGATTTTCCATCTAAAAATATACTCAATAAATTAAAAGAATAAAACATTAGGCCTAAAAGAAGACACAAAAGTTTCGAACCAGAGACAAAGGGGTCAGAGGCCTACGAGGGTTGGGACAACAACCGCTTCGACAAGCGTTTACTATGAAAATTGGTAACACTAAAATTTATTATAATTTATTACTGGTGTTTGGTTTTTTGTGTAACCAACCATCCTTTTAACAGTGTATTTTTTGAGGGTGTTCCACTGTGATAAAGTAAGTTGAGGAATAATGGTGAATAATTGTAAGAGTTTATTGAGATAGAGAAAAAAAAAAAGAATTTGTTTCTGACACTAAAATTATGCATATGTTGCTTAGATGTTGAGCTTCTTACGGGAAGTTTCTGTTATGGAAAACGTTTTAGGGGGTATAATAGATAAAAAAAAATTTCCTGGGTGAACCGGTAAGTTCACCCATCAATAGTATTTTGTTATTTTATATTTCATATCTTTTTTTTAAAAAAAACAAAATAATAATATTTTATCAAATTATATTATGTTTTTAAATAAAAAGATAAAAATAAATAAAATAGTAATAGTTGCCATTTTTTAATGCAGTCAGTAAAATACTAAACTCTAAATCCTAAACCTTATGCCTGAAACCCTAAACACTAAATCCTAAACATTTTTAATGCCGAAGCAAAACATTAAACCCTAAATCCTAACATTAAACTCTACCCTTGGGTAAACCATAAATCTTTGGGTAAACCTAAACCTTTATATTAACCTTAAACCCTAAATCATAAACATTAAACACTAAATCTTAAAAACATAATATAACTTGACGCTAAATCTTAAAAACATTAAATCTTAAACACTAAATCTTAAAAACAATAAATCTTAGGGTTTAGGGTTTAGTGTTTAGGATTTAGGATTTTGCTAACGGAGTTGAAAATATTTTTTGAAAAAATTCTTTTTTTTGGTAATTACTATCATTTTATTTATTTTAATTTTTATTTAAAAACATAATATAACTTGACACATTCTTATTAATTTGTTTCCTTTTTTAAAAGATATAAAATATGAAATAACAAAATACTATTGGTTGATGAATCTACAAGCTCACCCTAGGGGCTGAACCCAAGAAAAACTCATATATAAATGCAAGTATTGGTGATATAATATGGTTTTTAAATTGAGGCTCCCTCAAGTGTACATGAAACACCCCAACCCGAAAATCTTTAAAAAGCCTCGAAAAATCTAAGTAAAAATTCAGGAAAATTTTCAACAATAAACTCAAGCAAATACTTCAACTTTATTAATAAATCCGAGAAAATAATGTAGAGTAATAGAATAAGATTCATAAAGCACACAAATAAAATCCCAAATTTATAAGAAAAAGAAAACCCACCCCGATGGTCTTCACCGTCCCGCGCTCCAATCCAACCAACTACTCATCACCTGCATCACAAAAGGAGGCATGAGCATACACAAATACTCAGTGAGGACGCTCAATACCGCCCACTACAGTCCAATAATCAAATACTCATTCAATACTAACACCCTAGCATTTGGTTCTAACGTTCGTGTACTTATCTAATTCCAACATTTCTCATTAACTTTAGCCTTTCCTAACCTTTCGACCCAAAGGTCCATAAACCTGCGGCATAGCCAACATGTGGCCTTAGCCCAACCTGCGACCGTAGCCGTACTTGCGGCCGTAGCCATACCTGTGGCCGTAGCCGTTCCTGCGGCCGTAGCCAACCTGTGACCCGTCAGTCCATTACGGAACATAGCCAAACCTTCGACCCGAAGGCCCATTCCCTTAACCAGTTTCCTTAATCAACTCGTTTCAATTATCCTTTCCTTAAATGCATTATAATTTCCTGGCCTAGGTTCTCAAGATCAAACATTCATTTCTTACATAAAACATCCTAACATGTCTCGATTATCCATACATCAAATCTAGCATGCATTTCCTAAGAACACAATGAACAAACTTTCCATAAACAATTGCTATGATACATTTATTAAGAACACGATGAATTTCCATAAACGAATTATATCATACATTTTCCTATGAACACGATGAAAAAACTTTCCGTAAACGAATTCTAACCAAACATAAATTCAATCATACTGAATCAAACCAAACAAACAGTTCTTATTGGACTGCCACGAATCACATCCTCACCTGGATTGATCTGAAAAAGATCGAAGACTCTGAACCTAGCTGTGTTTTCCGGCGAAGAATTATGTAATCCTCCATGCTCGATCCTCACCTCCCAAACTCTCTCTCTCTAGGACTGCGTTCTTGCTCTAACCTCTCTCTAAGACTTGCTTTTTGAGTTGTGTCTAGAATGAGAGTTGGAGGTCCCTATATATACTACTCCTTGACTTGCTCACCAAGCCAGAAATTTATTGTTGTTTCCTTATTTGAATTGGCCAAACCTTGCCCACAAAGGCTTGACCGAATCTCTACAATTATTTCCTTATATGACTCCCGCAGACCCGACCTTCCTTTCGGAGCATCGCGTCAATGATGACTAATAAAACTTGCCTTACTTGGAACCCGCATTCCCGAACGTCTGAACTTCCTTAGTTGGCTCTACGGTCCATCGACCACTCCATTTAACTTTGATCGTTCTACGGTCAGTTTATCCCTAATTATTCTAAGTTATCGTTGATTTGATAGTATGAATGGCCTTTGATACTTAGAGAAAAAATGCAGTTCTTATTCCATTCATAACGAAGAAAAAGTTCCAACACTTAGAATAATTTTCACTTTCTTACAAAGAAACCTCTTTTCCGGACCCATTCTTTTATAAATAAAAATACTCCGAGAAGGGGTCGTTACAGTACGTCTTCCACCAAGGGCCTGCCCTGGACCAAGCCCATTGAAACATTTATTTCAGACCCTCATTTTAATAGGCCCCCAAATAGAGAAAAAGTCCAAATATGTATATGTAATATGTGATTATAACTTAAATACTTTGAGCTTAATAACTACAAAATAATTAATGGACCAAGTAACAAAACCCATAAAAAAGTTCTCTTTTTTTCTAGACACGTGCACTTTTTTTTTTTGGTTAAAAGGCTTATAATTCTTCTTTTCTCCATCGAATCACCACCTGCAAATTATGAACACAATTTCACTATTTTTTTATTTTTGTCATAACATATAGGTCCCCATTCTCAGTTTTATTTCAAGCCCCTATAATTTCAGGGCTGGCCCTGCTTCCACCCTTCTCGCTAAGGTTGTGGTCGGGCAGCAATTTTGGAGCACCACCGGTTTATGAGTTATCCATTTCTCTAAACTGTCGGAGAAATTAGTAAATGTGGCTGAAGACGCAGGAGACATTTTTCATAGCAAAATCTAGTTGTGTGTTTCAAATATAATATTAGAGAGCTAATATATAATATATTTCTAAACCGTCGGAGAAATTCGTTTTAGTATGTTTTTGGTTTTTGAGCAAACGATGCATACAGAAGTGGATACAATGAGATGTATTTTGACTTACAATGTTGGTGTTCTTTTGTTCAGAGTCATTTCCATACGACGATTTTAAAACTACCATGTGTAAAGTAGTACTTATAGTGGTGAAATAAGTCTATAATATCAACTTTAAAAGTTTTTGAAAATTTATTTTGTATAATTATATATGACATAATAATAGTTTGACTTCATATATGAAAATTAATAGTAGTTTGTTACGAAGTTCTTCTTGAATGAGATATTGACATATATACTAAAGATTTGAGATTTCTCCTTCTAATACATAGTAAGATATATATAATTTTGATGACTTGTTATCTCCGTTTTCTATATGTATATTTTCCCTAATTCATTCTCTCTAAGAGGGATGCATCTGAAGATACAAATTTTCCTATAGATAAACTAGGGGTGTGTCCGCGCTTCACGTTGAATATTGTTTTATTGTTGTTAAGTATGATTTTTGGATTATGTGGTCATCTTTATTTGTTAAGAGCATTATTAGGTGTTTTTATTGTGTTAAGTAGTAATAGATGATATGTTAATTGATTTTGTATTTGTTTGTCAATAATGTGTTGTCGTGTGTAAAGTAGTACTTATTAGTGGTGAAGTAAGTCTATGATTTAAAGCATATTAAATTTCAATAATTCTGCATTTAGGCATTTTGTTGATTTAAGATTTAGGGTTTCAGCATTAAAAATTATATTTTATTTTTCAATTATTTGAACTTTATTATTTTAAGATATTTTGTACCCTCTCCCTATATTTTGACATTGAGCGTCACAATCTATGTATTTCGTTTACTTTTCCAGCGGTGATGTGCTTCTCACAATCACCGGAAAATGACTCACCTCCATGCTTTTGTTCTTCCTAATCTTCTTCTCATGTGAGATTATCTGGTATTTGTTATAGATCCTGTTTTTAAGTTTCCAGTTGTGCGGTTTTTTCTTAAGGCGTTGTAAGCTAATCCTGTCAATATTGGCTGCTCCTGTTCTTCCTTAGATTTTGCCTGATGTTAGGAAGTGCATCTCTTTGTGTTGGGTCAGAGTTTAGTCGACTTTGATGTTGTTTTTTCGTCGTTAACTTGCCGTCGATAGTCCCTGTTTGTCTTTTCAGGATCTGATTTTTGGTGGTCTGACTTTTATGCTCTCTTCCAAAGCTCGAGGACGGTTTCAGGGTTTGCTGATTTTTTTCGTCTACCCTTCCATCTTTGTTCTCTCATCTTGTTGCAGCTTTCATCACTGCTCGCATCTCTGGTGGCTCTCCCTTTCGCCATGTTTACTACTCCAGGTTTGGATAGTGTTTTCTTCTGTGTATGCTCTGTAGGTTCGGAATGTTATTTCTGTCTCAAGCTTAGGCTTTGGTTTTTCGGTAATGTGCTTCATTCTGCTTCTTTCAAGTTGTTTCTCTTCTTCTCCTACTTCTCTCAGTAAAATGTGTGGAGCTAATAGTCTCTTCGGATTTTGGTCTCTTTTATACAGAGCTTTTTGGTTCTTCACTGGCATAGGCGTCTTGTTTGTGCTTGTTTAGTTTGTGCGGTGCTTCTTACCTCTTAGTTGGTGGTTGTGTTTATGGTGCGTAAGGCATGTGTCTTTCTGCTTCGTGGCAATTTTGACCTTCTGTTGATTATTCTTCTATTGGTCTTTCATCGCGCTCCTTTGTGTTCTGGATTGTTTTATCTCAGAGTTTATCTTTTCTACCCTTTTCTAACCTGTATTTGTTATGGCCAAGACACTCTAATATAAAGTGAGGTTTAATCTTTGTTCTTTTTATCTCTTTTCAATTTAGACTTTTATTGAGTTAGTGTTACTTTGGTATTTTACTTTTCTCTATTATTATGGAGGTTTTATGTTTAGAATCTATGTTGTGTTCTAGTTTATTTTTCTTAGTTTGGTTAATAGTAAAATAAATATATAATTTGTAAATGAAATAATAAAATAGTAAAAATAACAAAATAGTGAAAGTTTATGTTATTTTTAGTTGTGAATAAATTAAATATTTATTAAAATATATTTATATTATTTTACTTGTTTTGTATTCATATTTCATTTTTGTGACCAATAAAATGATTATCAAAGTTCAAAAGATGATGGTTAGTGTGAGAATGATTAAATAATGCACAATTAGAAAATGATGAACCAAATTGTAATAATCTAAAAGAAAAAATACCTAAAATTTAAAAATAAGAAAAAAGGACACATGTCAACAAACCGTTCTTCCACATGTCACAATAAGAGAAAAAAAAGTGTATTTTGTATATATAGATTAATGTGTTAAATTTGATATACTATCTTTTATTTAACCAAACTGCTATGCTATAACCACAGAGAAAAAAAAAAGATATAAGATTAGAAAGTTGTAAAATTATTTTGCAATAATTCAAACTTTGATATGTACGATAACTTTTTTTTTTGATATGTACGATTACTTAGAACTTGTAAATACACAACCCATCAACTTAGTGAAATAAAGAGAGATATGGCAAAAGGAGACAAAAAAAAAAAATCTCTTGTTTTGTCCCAATAGACCTTTTACCAATTTTTTTTTATTTCTCTAAAATGCCCTAGAAGATATTAAATTATTGCAAATAAATATTTTTTTTTTCAAAAATAGAAGAAAATTACAAACTTGGAAAATCAGTTTATCACTAGTAAAGTCTTCGTTATAGCCAGGAAACAGCCACATAAATCTCGTAGTCAATTTACAAAGGCCACAAAATACCACGAAATAAAAAACATATCTAATCGTGTGTAAATGGTGGCAAAAGAGCTATGAAATTGCTACCAGTTAAAATGTGCAATTAAATAGTCACGATTCTAATCAAGTTTATTCTCGTAGCAATTATTTAGTCAATGATTGTTCTACGAATATTTCGTGGAAAGGTTCACGAAATTAAACGTGGTTAAAATCGTAGCTAATTTATCTTTAAAAAAAAATATTTTTGCTACAATTTAGTCATATAAAATTTTCTTGGTTAATATCTAAAATATTTTAGTCACGAAATTATTTGTGGTTATTTATAAATAGCCACGCGGTGCCACAATTTGCTATGATTTTTTAACTATTTAAACCTGAAATCCTAAATATATTTAAACTCCTAAACTCTAAACACAAACTTTAAAACTTTAATTTTTTCATACTGCAGCCTCAATCTTAAGTATAAATTAAATTTTAATATTTTAAAATTTAATTTCAAATCTTAAATCTAAATCTCAATCCCTAAACTTTCAATCTAAACCATACTCCAAGTTACATACCTTAAACTCTTAACTAAAAACATTAAAAATCTAATCTAAGCATACTCTAACCTCAAATCATAAACTTACTTTTTAAATTTAATCTCAAATCTTAAGTCTAAACCTAAAAAACTATATCCCTAAACTGTAAACTAAATCCTATACTCCAATCCTAAATCTAAACTCCAAATCTAACATTTATAAACATAAACACTAAATCTTAAACACACAAATTTTTTAAATTTTTTAAATTTTAACCTCAAATCTTACCCAAACCTCATATTTCAAATTAATTTCTCATATCATAAACACAAAAGTTTAAATTTTAAATACACAAATCTAATTATTATAGTATATTTTAACATAATAGATTCTAAATTTTAAATCTAATCTTTTCAAATTCAAGTTCAAAATATTAAACATAAACTTAAATCTTAAATTTTGAAGTTATATATAGAGATTAATAAACTATAAGAATAAAAACAATAAAAATAATAAATTTTATTAGTTTTTATCTTTGTGTATAAAAGATTGATGTTTTATTTTTAATTAATACATTTCACTTTGAAACTAAAACATAATTTACAATTTAAGAACATGAATAGTAAATTTTTTTTTTTGTCAAACTACTACTTGCATTAAAGGAAATAATCCGTTCAAACAACAATCAATAAGCTAGAAAGGCATAATCGAGCTAATGCATCAGCTTGAGAGTTTTCAGAACGAGGAATATAACTAAACGAAAACGAACAGAAGAGAGTAACAAGGATTTTGATATCCTGAAGGACTCCTGCAATCTCATTCATGTCCACCCTTGAGCGCAGGGTCGAGATAAGGACCTGAGAGTCCGAAAACACTTGTAGACTATGAAGATTCAACTCCTTAGCCTTCTTGAGGGCTTCACGCATTGCTAAAACTTCCGCCATCAGTGCTGAGCTGATGTGAGTACGAGTCGAGGAGCCCCTGCATGACACCTCTCCTACTGGATTCTTTATTATCCATCCCATGCCTCCTGTAGAAGAATCTTCTTCGTCAGCTTCTTCACATTGGCCTTCTCCCATTCTCTAGCATCAGTAACCGCTTTTGAGATAATATCTTCCACCTGAAATTTTTTATCTTCAAAGATCAATTTATTTCTTGCTGTCCAGAGGTTCCAGAGTAGCCAAGGAACAATGGGCGAGGAAATTAGGCCTGTCGGAGGTAGTATGCCTTTCGAAACAATTTTATTAAAAGCAAATAAATTAACAAAATTAATAATCAAAGTATATATGTATCAGCTTGAGAGTTTTCAGAACGAGGAATATAACTAAACGAAAGGCTCCTCCGCTTGGTTCTCTCTCTCTGCGTGAACCGCTGGAACCGCCTGACCCTCCAGACCCTCCATACGCAGTTCCTGCTCCAGCTCTTCTTTGGTTCATCTCTACCTCGCCCATCCGCCGCGTCTCCTCCGCCTTTCATCTCGATGTTCCTCTGCCTCTTTGTTTCATATGCCCTAGCTCATCTCTCCGGACTTCACTAATTTCAGATCTGTCTTCTACGGCTTGGACGTCCTCCCGCGGAGATGGTTCTTGTCAGACCTCAGATTTGAAGACGATACGATGTGCTTTATCTTTCTCGTCTCCTTGGACGATGACCGTTCTCCCTAAGGGGAAGATTTACTTTACCTGGTTCTGGTCGATTAACCTCCTCTCCGATGATCATCTGACACTCCTCTGTTCACCACAAACACCGCTCCTATCGCCTCATCCCGACAACAATGACCAATGGCTCAGCTCTGACTCCCGCAAATCTCTATGGGTCCATCACGGTAATGCTGGAGTCGACAGGTTTTGCTGGGAATTAAGACAGGTTCCTTCGGAAATTGGAGTCAAGCCTATCCTACTGTTAACTGGTGTGGAGGAGTCAAGCTCTTTAATGTCCATTTCATTTCAGGAGAGGTCTCATTTCACTCCTTTCGCCATCACTAGCCACATCCAACAGGTCTTAAACATGCTATATCCACTGCTCTCGTGCTCTCATCTGTGTAATTATGCTGTGGACTTGAAGAAGGAAATGCCATCAAGTGAAACTTACGGATTGGGCATAGTTGGATTGTCCTTTATTATTAATGCAGTCGATGGTGTTTTCACATCAATATCAAGCGAGTTTCGTCATCAACGGGGTTCTCCGACATGTCCAAATAGTCATGTCCGCTTCATTCTAGATCTAGCTCAGAGTCATCCATTGCTTGAAGATTGCAGTCCCGTAGCCTTACAACAAAAGGCTAATCAAACCTCCTCATGCCGGGGCCATGAGAGAACCTTCGCACCCGAGTGCAAGAATTGTTTAATGCTGCCTTACTCTGTAACTAGCTCTAAAGGAATCTTCCCAAAGTCCCCACTCAAAAGGCAGAGTAGCAGAGGAGCACAACTGAAGTCCCTTGGTGATTTTGATCGGTCTTGGAAAGATTTCAAAATGTTCATCAATCAACCAGCGACTACAAAGCCCGGTATTTGCTCTCACTTTCATACTATGACAGAGTATAGTGAGGAACTGCTTGAATCTGGTTTCATTAATACTCTCTGGTACCGATACGGTAATATTGGCATCGAGAGTCTTTTGTTGGCCATATGTCATGCCTTCTCACCAAGTCTTGTCAAGCTGTATTGTTGCTTCACCGGTGTGATGATGGCCCGGTCTTCATCGTCATCCTCACTTGTCCACCACTGTCCTTTAAAATTATCCTTTCAGGATAAGTTTATGAAAATGTCCTCTCGCCAGGGCCGAGAGAGATCGCCATCCACTTCCTCCTTTCAGGAGAGAACCTTTTCACCACAGTCCCTCTTTTTAAGAGGTGATTCTCACCCGGTTCTCGAAACGTGGATCATCGCTGATGCAGGAATATCCACATCTCACTCAACGACAGCTCCTTTTGTAGCTTCGCCCCTAATTGCGGAAACTTTGGCAAGTCAAAACGCCATGATCTCTGCTCACAGTTATGGGACAAACTCCCTCAGCTTAGAAGCCCTTTATAAGAAGCTTCCGGTTTTTGTCCATGATTCAAACCGTTTAACCTATCCTTTTATTGCTTTAGTTTCCCTTAGTGTAACAAGTGAGTTTTACTCTGTGACAGTGAGTTCTCTACTTGTAATCTTTGTTTAAGTTTTAATATAATCTCTGATTTCACAAAAAAAAAAGTATATATGTAATTTTTATTAATATGTGTAGAAATCTTAACATTAATTTTTAAAATCTATCCAAATAGTCATGACCAGTTCGGGATGGTTTCTATCGGATTCAAGTCCTTCACGTCTTAAATATTTGAACCTAGCTATGTATTTCAAAATTTATGGTTGAGTTCGAATCAGTTCATGGTCTGGATCTGTTCGGGTCTACAATTTAAATATATGTAATTGTATCAAAATTACCCAAGCTTACAAGCTGTTTAATCAGAATTAATTGTGCTTTCTCACTGTACACGATTAATGTTTTAGAGCATTATTCCGTTACGAAAATATAAATACAATGCTCCTGTCGTAATCATTTTTCCAACACAGGTGAATGAAACCCAAATATTGCTTCCCTTCTCCATTCTATTTCAACGGAACTATATCCAGCTTCCTTTTTCTCTTTGTACAATTCATTATCTAATAAATCTTGTCCACCTTGCGGATTCCCTGCAACAGCATGTGTTCCAGCCAAAAGAACTGCATCAGCAAAACTTCTCTCACCCATTTCTACCAATTTTATTCTCACAAGTCCCCCCAAATCTACATTCCCATAGACTCTACAAGCAGCTAGCAAAGCACGCCAAGCTGTTGAGTCGCTTGTGATAGGTAAATTCTTTATCAATTCATATGCTTCCTCTAACTGCCCTGCTCTACCCAAAAGATCAACCACACAGCCATAATGCTCTACTTCGGGTATGAAGCGGTAAACCTCAACCATCCTCTTGAAGCATATGATTCCTTCCATTACCAGACCTCCATGGCTACAAGCATTCAACACAACCAAGAACGTAATTTTATTAGGCTTCACTTTGATGCTCTCGTCCTCCATCTTATAGAAAAGATTTATTGCTTCTCTTGCTAGTCCATGCGTTCCGTAACCCGAGATCATTGCGGTCCAAGACTTGACATCCTTGTTCTTCATCCTATTAAAAATTCCAACAGCTTTGTCAAGCATCCCTAGTTTTGCATACATATCAACGAGTGCAGTTCCAAGTACTGCATCCAAAGCTATTCTTTCCCCTTCCACCAACTCTCCAACGCTCTGTCCTATAGATGAGGCTTCGTAGCTCGCACAGGAAGACAACAGCCCAACAAACGTAGATGAATTTGGTTTCATTTGTTCATACTTCATCTGCCTCAGTAGCCATAAAGACTCTTCAAGTAGACCCATTTTGGCATACTGGTCAATCATACAATTCCAGATAACAACGTCCTTCCTTGGAGCACAATCAAAGATCCTGCGCGCTGAACTCATGTCCCCAATTTTGCCGTACACACCTATCAAAGCAGTGATTAAATGCAACTTAAGATCAAGGCCAGTCTTGATAGACAGCCCATAAGCAGATTCAGCTCCTAACAAGTCTCCAAGATCACCAGTAGCCGAAAGAAAGCTAAGCAGTGTACTATCATTGACAATGATCTCACTTTTCCGCATATCCCTGAACAGATACAGAGCCGACGCAGGCTTAGAAATCTGAAGATACCCATTCATCAAGGTACTAAACGAAACAGCATCGACCCTCTGCGGCATTTCGTCGAACAGTTTCCGAGCATCATTGATCCTCCCAGAAACACAGTAAAAATGAAGAAGAACGTTTCTCAAATCGGTAAACGGCATGAAACCAGATCTCAATACGATCCCATGCACACCCTCACCGAACCTACTACACAATTCACGAGAGCATGATTTTAAAGTTGCGATGAACGAGAAGCGATCCAAGATGTAAACTTTAGCTCTCAATTGGTTAAAGACAGGAAAGGCTCGCTCTGGCTCGTCGCTGATAGAATAACCTCTGAGCATTGTGTTGAACATGAAGAGATTAGTGTTGGAGACATTCTCGAAGATCGAGGAGGCGTAACGGATATCTTGAAGAGAGGAAGCAATGAGCTTGCTCACTGTGAAATCGTCCTTGTCGATACCTGTTTTCACCATGTAGCCATGGATTCGAGAAACTTGGGCAACGTCTCTGCAACATCTTAGGTCCTCGATAAGTTTCTGGAACAGTGGAGATTCAACGCGTGTTATTGTTGTGCATATGCGAAACGTTATCGCCGATGCCATCGGTAAACGCCAGCTTACGGCGGAATTAAAAACACGGTTTAAGTTTTTTAGCTTAAGAAAGTCATATTAGGCTTTAATTCTTTAATGGGCCTGTTTGTATTATTAATAAAAGTTGTACTACGAGTTCTCTTTCGATTTTCCCTGTTCACTGACCTCTATCTTTCAGAGGACTTTAACTCCAAATGCCCCATGCCCTCCTAAACTCAAGCTTACTACCCCAACCCTATTCATCCTACCCCTTTATCCTTGCACTCCCTAAACTAACCTTTGTCCATTTATTTCTATTTATTCCTCAATTAAAAATCAACCACAATTCAACTACCTACATGGCCCACATCCTAACCTTAACCAATCAAAATTCTTTGACCCACATGTTCTTCTTCTTCCTCGTACTCTCTCCTCCTCTTCATCCTCCATTGGTGATTTTGGAAGCTCTTAAAGAAGGTAATTCTTGATCGTTTTAGGTGATTTTTTTTGTAAAATCACCCTTAAAATGTCGTGTATATCATGGAGATATTCGTTCTGATGAAAATTAGAAAGTTTAAAAACGATTTTAAAAACTGTGGTAGGAGATTTTAAGTATAATTTACGTCTGTTTTTGATGATTTTTTGCTGAAATGTTATTAAAACATGTGTATAGCTCGGGTAGTGTAAAACAGCAGATCCAATGAAAATAATGAGGGATTGAAAAGATTATGAAAACTGTTTTATAGATTTTGGGTATATGTTATCTATGTTTTGATGATTTTTGTGTGTAATTTCATTTAAGATGAATTATACATCATGGGTAATGTAAAATCCTAACAATAACATCCTAAAACGGATTAGTTTGTGGAAAAACAAGTTCGGTATTACTAGGAGAACTACGCATTGCTAAGGCAAAATAGCTTTACTAGAATGTACTTGAATTCTGGAGTTACTGGAATTACTCTAATAATGATAAAACTAATGGTATTCTATTTTATCTCGGAAAATGAAAAATCCAGACGCGTTCATTTGTTTTGATTATGGGGATATTATATGAAAGATGGTGCTGAAATAAAATGGATCTCGGGAGATGGTGAAGGAGAAGATGAAATTCACACGATTTTGTTTAGGAAGTCAATGGAGGAGATCACTTACTCTGGTTTGTTTGAGCGTATTTGCAGAAAGATAAAGGTAGATGAATCTAAGGTGAAAGTGAAGATTAGTTACTTTCCAATGGTATTGTATTCGCAAGCCATCATACATCCGAATGATGACGAAATCTTTGGTTATCTACTGCAAGTAAACCATGAGAAGTGTAGAAGTGTTCTACATGTGGAGTTCATCAATGAAGAAGTGCAATTTTCATAAGAGGATGATGAAACTGATGGCTATGTCGTTGTATCTGATAGAGAGGCTATAGAGGCTGGTGATGACGATGGTACTGAGAATGATGAAACTGATGTCTATGTTGGTATATCTGATAGAGAGACTATAGAGGCTGGCGATGAAGATGGTAATGGTGGTGTGCTCACTTTTGACGAAGACATTGAGATGCATGATGGTGTAAGTCAGACACGGGATGATGGCATGGATTTGGTTATAGGTCAAGAATTTTTAACGGGAAGGTTTATACTGTTGATTTGGCTATGAAAACTTGCAGCTGTGAGCAATTCGATAAAGACAAATATCCTTGTGTGCATGGAGTAGCTGCTGCCACATTTGTAACTAAGGCAGCGGGAAGGGAACTCCATCTATCTGAGTATTGTTCAAAATAATATTTAGTGGAACAATGGGCTTTGGCTTATCACAGGACAATATATCATGTTCCTCATATGTCTGATTGGATTATACCAGAAGATGTTAGAGCAAAGAAAATAATTCCTCCAGATTATGAAAAGAAGAAAGGAAAACCACAACAAACAAGATTTCTCAGTAGGAGAATCCCATGGAAGAGGAAAAAGAGGCAGAGGGGGAGCTTGAGGAGATAGAGGAAGAGGCAGAGCCAGAGGAGCAGGTATTGCATCTTATTTCGAATGTGGAAGTGCTTCAGGTACTACCTAGGATTTACTGGTTTTATTATGTGTAATCTGCACTACTAGGGATTACTCGTCTTATTAAGTGTAATCTGGACTACTGAAGGTTACTGGTATTACTATGTGTAAACTGGACTACTAGTTATTACTGGTTTTATTGTATGTAATCCGAACTACTGTGGATTACTTGTTTTATTATGTGCAATTCGTAACCAATATATATCACTAGGTAAATTGTTTATGATGTACATTTAAACTATTTTTTGATGATTATTTTCACTTCCTAGGCTATGTCTATGATAAATATATACATTGAAACTATTTTTGATAATTATTTTCAATAATTAAAGAAAAGCTTATCAGTTTCCCAAAAAACATCCTTAACTTTCTAAGTTAGTTTGTGAATGGTTCTAGTATAGTGAAGAGAATTTTTCAAAATACGTATTCCTTGTAAATTGTTTATGTAAATGTCTTCCTTAACAAGATTCACTAGGTAAAATCATTGGTTTTACTACAAAATCTTCAATTTTGTGATGGTTTAACTAGATAAACGTAAAAATTGCCAAAATATTACTATGTGTATAGTAGTATTACTACAACCTTGGAGATTATTATGTGTATTACTAAGTGTTACATATAATACTAAATTTATATATGACGGCTGCACGTTTTACATGTGAAATTTGACGGCTGCACGTTTTACATGTAAAATTCATTTTAAAAAAAAAATCATTTCATCTTGGCGTTTTAATTCCATTTTATTGCATTACTATAAACCCAGTAATTCCAGTTATCACAACTATTCATTTTTGGGCAGAATAACACATGTAATTCCAGTTATCCCAGCTATTCCATTACCTGTCTTAAACATCCAAAAGAACAATTCAACCGAGTTTTAACATCCAAAAAAAAACCAAGCATTCTCCTACAAGTTTCGAACATCCAAAATACTTAAATTAACCATCTAAATACATAAGGGAGCTCCATACATAAGCCTTTAAGACTTTGTTTTAGGTTTCTTCCCCGCCTTCTACCCCGCCGTGAAAGGAGTCTGCACCCAATGTGATGGTTCAGACTTCCTCTTTCCCGTTATCGTAGGTGCAGCATCAACACCTCTTGTCCTTGGTCTGCCCCTCTTCTTAGGTCCAGCAGTCGGTGTGGCCTTTTTACCTGAACCTTTTCTCGGTTTTCCATACATTTCTGTCTTCTCCTTGCATCTAAGCAAGATCCTAGGCCTCACTGCTTCTCTGACCTCCTTTTTCTCAGACTCAACCGGAGCCTCATTGATTTCAACCTCTTTCCCTCCACGTGGTGGTGGTGTTGGAGTTCCGTCTGACTGATTCCCACGCCGTGGTGGTGTTGTTGGAGTCTCAGACTGAACCGGAGGCTCATTGATCTCAGACAGAACACTTGCCACAATGATCTCTGCCTCAACCCGAGCCTCATTCCCACCAACCTTTTCTTCATCTTCTTCAGCCTCTGATTCTTCCACCTTTTCTTCATCTCCACTCTTCTCCTTCTCTTCTTCCTCAGCAATCTGCTTCCAAAAGGCATCAGCCTGTACTCTACTTTTCTCTTTCAGTTGCTCCAACTTCAACATTTCTTCTGTCTCACTACCGCTTTCCTCATCAGACTCATTGGCCTCTTGCTGAGCATTGTCACTGTTTTCTTTTTCTTTCTCACCATCTTCATCATGTTTCCCAGCCTCTTGCTCAGCATCTTCTTTTTCTTTCTCACATTCTTCATCATGTTTCCCAGCCTCTTGCTCAGCATCTTCTTTTTCTTTCTCACATTCTTCATATATATACCTCACTTTCGGACCCCTCCCTTTCGGATTCATTTGAGATTGAGCGCGATTGGTAACTCGGTTCTCTCACTGGCGTACTCTTCTTACTCCTCTGAAAATATATATATACATGTTAGTAAATGCTAGTAATGCTAGTAATACAAGAAGTCTAGTAATGCTAGTAATACAAGAAGTCTAGCAGTACTACTAATTACAAGTCAACATTTTTCACTAACAGTAACAATGAATACAAAATATATACCTCACTTTTGGACCCCTCCCTTTCGGACTCATCTGTGACTGAGAGCGATACGTAACTCGGTTCTCTCTCTTGCGTACTCTTCTTACTCTTCTTACTCTTCTTACTCCCCTCAGGAATTACTGGTGTTTTCGCAATTGGGGTCGTTCTCGGCCTAAGAGATAGACGACGCCTTTCATTGGAGACTCCCTTATTCTTTGCCACCTTTTTATTTCCCTTCATAACTTTCCTGTTCAAGACATTACAACACTAAATCACTCTAAATGCAAACCGCAAACAACAACACAACATCAATTAACTCTCATCACCAACTCGCTTTCACATTAAAACCAAACATATCCGATTCATATATATTTTCTCCCTAATTTATAGTCTCGGGTTTAACAAGTATCTTAGTTCTTACCAATTCAACTTATTCAGTAAAAAACATACGAAAATTGCACAATTTCATCTAAAATAGGAGTAAAATCAATCCCCAAAATAGTTTCTATCATAACATATTCATAACATAAAATCGCACTATTTCACCATGTCTCCCCCAATTTCATACCACAAACTAGCACAATACTTTAGTTTCGTCTATAATTGACAAGTTTTTCCCAATTTCCCCAATTTTTTTTTAACCTAAAATACATATCACAGAGAAATCAACCACAATAAATCACTTACAAATACGCAGGAAGTCAATTCGGAGATGGGCGAACTCGATTATCACAGAGAAAGAAGAAGAAACGAAGAGAATGAAAGAGTTGGGGATTTTAGGGTTTGTCGCTGTTGGAGGTGGAGGTTCTATCGCAAAAGAAAGGGGAGAAGTCTCCTGGTTTTTCAAACTTGAAAAAAATTAGGAGAATTGAAGAAACACAGAACGACGACGTTTAGGTCTAACTGGGTTGGATCTGTCCGGTTTGCTTGGTCTGGGTCGGATCTTCATGGTTGGATCCTGTAAATATCTCATATCTCTATTATAAAACTGTAATTAACCACTTTTTCTATTTAAAAATAAATGAAAAATATAATAGATTATAATAAAAGGTTAAAGGGGAATTTTTGTGAGGGGTATGGGGTATCCCGAGTTAATCTCCTCTTTCAGAGGGGATCGATATATCTTTTTCTGTGTAAATTCTCTTTCGATCTCTAAGATCGATCTTCTCTTTGGATTAGACACTTTTGATCTTCGCGGTAGCGATATTTTGTTGTGTTTCTCTTTCTCTTCGATGAAGCGGATCTGCAAGCTAACTTTTGTTTTCCATGGAGAGTTATGTGGGGTTCACTTTACATCCCAATAATTACTTGGTCAAACAACTTCTTCACTGCTTCTCTGATTTCTTTTTAAGAGAATCAGTGTATACTATATCTCAGTGGCAGACTCAGCAGGAAATATATGTGGGTTCACAATATAAAAAAGATATTTTAAAGTGTCATTTGATTGAATCAAACTCAACATCTGTGGGTTCATTACTGCTATTTCCAACCACTGAGCTACAATTTCTTAATAAACAATAGTTTACAAACTGAAAGTTATAGTATTTTGGTGGTGTTAGTTGACCCCACAACCTTTCAAATGGGTCCGCTCCTACTACATCTATGTAGTCATCTATGGCGAGTAAGTGGAGCATCTTTGATAAAAAGAAGGAGGAGTTGATGGAAACCGAAATTGTTTAGAAGGAGATTCAGTAGAGACGACATCTGTTTCAAACGGTCCAACAAAGAGTCTAACTTCTATTGATTTTCAGTTTTCCTTTGTTCTTAGTTCCGATGGAATCAAGGACTCTTTTCAAGTAAGTTCGGTTGAAATGGAAGGCAATCAAATTTGGTGTTGGGTTTACGGTGAGGACTCAGAGCTAGGCGCTTCTGTTGGAGCGAGTGGAAAAGATCAGAAGCGGAGATGATGAAACTTTCGCGGCGAAGAGACTCTGACGGTAGAGATAGCCGTCTGTTGCATGAAGGACACATGGTGTCTCGTGAGACTTCTTCAACTGACCCGTGGGTGATGAGATTGCACAAACCGCTTTTGTTTATTTTCTGAAATCTAATGTAAATTTTTTTGGGCGTTACCTATGTAGCCCAATACCAAATTGCAACACTACCCATTGGGTTTTATCCAATGAAATTTCAGTTGACAAAAAAAAGTTGTATTGCAACAAATTTCAACGGATAAAAAAATAAACAGTAGAGCGAGACACTAGATTATAAAATCAATATGACCACCGTTTTTCTTTGATTTCTCTTATACATTTGATATGATTCTTATCCGTAAACTCACTCGAGCATATCACTACGATCCAACTTCTTCGATTAACAAATCCAGAGAAAGAATACAAGATGAAATAGTAAATATGACTCTCGAAAGTCACAGCGATCTCATGGCGATCACTCAAGTCTCATAGCGAGTCATGAACATTCAAGCATGCCCCCAAATGATCTATCATCTCTGTATTTATACTTCATCCTAATCTATAACAACAAACCTTCTCAGCAAGGTAAAGTCTTTCCTCACTTGACAGCTCATCAATGTTTTCTCTATTACTTTTTGATTGCTATGTACTTGCTCTTAGACTTATCAATACCCTGCCGCCTAAATTCTGCTTGCCGTCAAACACAAGCGAAGAAAAACTGCAAGCATAACACTTGTTTAATGGATGCAGGAAAATAGAAACACTTCACGTCCACAACAAGCTAGCTCCTCAAGTGATACTTCCATTTTGTGTCCAAGCCAAACACAAGATGAACGTAGTCCATACTTCTTCAGCGGTGCCAAATAGAGAAACAAGACGTGGTGCACAATCCATACTTGATGAACTGCCATGATCGTTTTCTGAATTTGAACAGCCTCTATGTAATTGAATATGCAGAAACAGCAGTGACAGACCATCTCTTTTGCACTATAATAAGCGCTGTCCATGTAAGAAATCCACACGTGTATAGCTTCCTCCATAGACTGAGTCATTGATCCCCAAAAGCTATTAAAGAATTTTTTGTCCACGTGTATAAATTCAGAACTGTCATCTAACATTCCAGCCTGAATCTTTCAATGAAGCAACACATGAGATGTATCAAATGTAGTCTCTGGTACAAACCAAGGATCTTCTCGTTGAATACTAAAAGACTCTGTAATCTGCAGCAGAGGAGTAGTAGTACTGACTGAGGTAACTACAATGTCAAGGATGTATAATGGTCTACTTGCAACAATGAAACACTGCCACTGCCATTATGTTCTCACTTACAGGTTTGCGAACTATAGCAAACACATATCCCTTAATAAAGATGCCCAACAATCCATGTCCTGATGTTGCATAAAATCCTTCAAGGCGAACAGATAAGGAAATGAATATGCCTGCATGAGCTCAAACTCTTCTCCTTATCAGTAACCGACTCTGAATGTGATGCAAATTCCATGTTCCCCATTCCATGACGTTTGTATTTGAAGTGCCAAGCCTTTAGAATGTTTTGCTTCTTCCACTGGTGACGGCCCTTGTTTTTGAGCAGCTCCCCATCTGAATATGCAGAATCATAATCAAATGTGATAGACCAAACCATGTCCACATGAAGCCAAAAAATTGCAACATCAATAGGAATCCCCACACTGTCCGAACAATCATAAATATGGAAGAGAACAACTGATTCCTCTTTTGATAACATCGTCTCCTGCTTCACATAACAAACTAAAAGTTATCTCGGCTTTGTCTGGTCATGTCAGACCTCCATGATCCCAACTACTCTGCCGTTTCCTTGTTACCAAACTAACATGAGCAGCTGCATAAAGATATGTGTACATGAGACTCTTGTGTTCAAAGATTTGACATTCCTGTCGTGGCATGGCTTGGATGGAATCGAAAACACTCTGAAATATGTAGCATCTTCATGAATTGCCATGGTATACGAAGTTTTCAGAGCTGCCTTCTCTTGTAGTTAGCCTCAGAAATTATTGCTTTTTTGTTCTCGAGTGTATGGTGCCCACAAACTGGTTTAATTCTCTGCAACTCCATATACTTGTATTTGAATTCCCGGGCCTTCAAGTGCTACCACAGACTGGTTTAATTCTCTGCAATTCCATATACTTGTAATTGAATTTCCGGGCCTTCAAGTGCTTTCTTTTTGCTTGTCGAAATAACTCTTCTCAGATTAACAATCCGTCAAACACTTTGTAGGCAGTCAGTGTGGAGCTCACGTATGCTGATTGCACACAAAACTCATCCACCTCAGATGATATGGCAACAATGAATGGATTCACGGCTTTCTTCTGAATCGAGTCTTCTACTTGAGATACTAGAGACAACTCATCCACTGTAGATACTCCAGATACCAACTCTTCCTCGTGATCAATCGTTGGAAAAATCTCTATGATCTGCTGCACTTTCTGTTTAATTGAGTCTTTTGTTGTCCATTAAATCCTGAATATCTTTTTGTAAACACACTGGTCTAAAAGATGTCATCCTGAAATATCCAAATTGAGCAACCAAACGTTGTTTAAACTCATGCCAATCCAGAAAAGACTGTCTCGGGATTTCATGGTGGAACCAAATAAACGCATCCCCTACCAAACTTAGTGGAACCAAATCAATAATATGTTTTCCATAAAGCAGTTCCTCCAAAAGTATCGCTCAATGTTAGCCAACCAACCAAAACTATTATTGCCATCAAAAATAGGCATCTCTTCCACACTTCTGATTAATCTATCGTAAACACCTAGTAAGCTACGACATGGTTCCAAAGGAGAATTAGGTACCTCGTTTCGATGAGTGAGTACTGGTGTACCACGGATTTGACTTGATTCGTCCACCACTTGTTGTGGTTCTATTCTTGGTAAGGATTGGATAACCAGATTTCAAATCATCCAAGCGTCGACTGAATCTGGAGAATTTGCCTAAATTTGTAGCCGGTGACATGATTGGAGCACATGTATCTGGAAATTTACTGCGCAATATAATCATTTCGATACGAGTCACAATGCACCAACTGATATGCTTCTGATCCGTAAACTCACTCGTAAGCTTATCAATAAGATCCAACTTCTTCGATTAACAAATCCAGAGAAAGAATACAAGATGAAAGAGTAAAGATGACACTAGCTCAAAAGTCACACTGATCTTATGCCGATCACCCAAGTCTCATGGCGACTCATGAACATTCAAGCATGCCCCCAAATGATCTGTCAGCTCTGTATTTATACTTCATCCTGATCTGTAACAGGAAACCATCTCAGCAAGGTTGAGTCTTTCTTCACTTGACAGGTCATCAATGTCTTCTCTATTACTTGTTGATTGCTCTGTACTTGCTCTTTAGGCTTATCAACATTCCTATGTAAAGCCACTAGAACAAAGCTAGCGAATTTTTTAATTTTTTTTGGTGTAAACCAAAACTGAACAATCAATGTATAAGAGAGAAGCAAAGAAGTATTAATGATTCAACTGTAAGACGTTAATTTTGAGTCTTTGCTTGCACATCTTTAGGTCTAGTGTTCGTCGCACCAATACAGTGTACTGACTAACGATAACAACTACATTATCAATGAACAAATCTCTCACTGCTTGGTTAAAGCCTCAACCTTCGTCCGAAGAAACAGGATTTCGCCATGTAATCTACCCTGTTCAGATTCTTGACTGATACCTTCTGGTTTATAATGACAAGAATTTATCACCTCCCAATCATAGTTAATGAAGCAGCAAGAGGGTCAGATGACCCCATCAATTCTTGAAATTGATTTGACATAATCATGTTATTATGATTTTTTCATATTATAATGACTTAAATTGATAAGTTATCTATTTTCCAATGGTTTTCGACCCCTGTAAATTGTGAAGACTCCATAACCTTTTTCTAACTTAATATTAGTATTAAAGCATAAAAATATCAGTTACAAAGTTATTAATATATATATATATTGACCCAGTAAACTTTTGTTCTACCTCATCCACTGCTCCTGCCTGTACTTCCGGATCAACAACTGAAAAAACAGGAGCACCTTTGGCTGGCATGGAATACGAATTAGAACATTAACTCCATCTTCATCTTCAGGTACTCGTCAAAAATGCTGATGCATGTGTCTGCAGTCTATTCTCTATAAATACACAAGTGCGAAGAAGTGAGCAATAGTCGACAAGGGGACATCGATCCTTAGAGCACCTCTAATGGGGGTTCTACCCATTGGAATTCTAAAATTGCATATATGTAGTATATGTGTATGTAGGTGTGGGGTCCACAAAATAGTGTAGAATCCCTATCTAAAGATTTTAAAATTTTTGTTTTTCGAACTTTTGGATAGGGATTCTATACTATTTTGTGGATCCCACACCTACATACACATATATAACACATACATACACACATATACAACTTTAGAATCTTAATGGATAAAATCCCATTGGAAATGCTCTTAGTAAAATGAAACACACCCCAAAATATGGCTGCGAAAAAAAGCTTTCTGACTCATCAGGAAAGATATACTCATCCCCATCTTCTCGGAAGGTTTAACGCTTCATTTACGATGTCTCCCCTCGAACGTCAATGGTCGAGAAACAACTACGAATACAAGAATACAAATTGATTGGGAGGAGAAATTGATTTAAAAAAAAAAAACTATGTGTCTTTAGAAATTTCTAACAATTTCTAAAATGCATAGTGTCTTTGGTACTCTTCAATAGTTTTGACAATTAGTTGACCTTTTCGAAAATAGATATGATATAATCTTTTTTATTATCCAAAAAAGTAAAATAATATACATTTAACGCTTTGTGGACACCAAAGTCGTACCTTAAAATTCCTCCAATACCACAATTAAAGTGTTTTTTTTTTTAAATCAGAGAGGATCGAACTGTGAAGGAGAAATACATAAGTAAGAAGAAACTTCGCCAATCAGGACTGGTTGGGAAACCTAGTCCGGTTTAGTTTATTGGTATACACTGAACTCAAATTGGTTTGCAAGATAAGGTAATTGTATATATATATCTGTACCAACAACATTGGGTTGGAACTTGAAAGTGGAATAAGAGATCATTTTACCCATTTCAACTCTTTGCTCATGATCTCCTGATACAAACCTCGCCGCCGAAATCGATAAGAGTCTTCCCTGAAATTAGGCGAAATCGAAAGCATGCCAGAAGCTCCACGTCAGCGCATGTCTCATCACTCGACGATCCTTCCGATGTTGATTTCTCTTCTCTCGTTTTCCTTAACGCTCCAAAACCATCTCCCATGTCCGTTGATTCTCCTCCCCAAGAAACCTCATCCAACGGCGCTCCACCAATTCCTCTTCCTCCTGCTTCTCTGTTGAGTTCCCAATCCGATTTCTTCGACGATCGTACAGGGAGGAAAGGACATCATCATCGGAGTAAGAAGAACAAGGGTATGGCTAGTGACAGACTTGCTGAGCTTGAGCTTGAGCTTGAGCTTGCTTTGCTTGATCCCAAAAGAGCTAAACGGCAAGTATCCTCATATATCAGGGTTCCCTGCAAATATAGTTTGATTTATAGTCTCTGTGATGACTTCTTCTTGATAGGATTCTAGCGAATAGACAATCTGCAGCTCGGTCAAAAGAGAGGAAGATTAGGTATACTAGTGAGCTGGAGAGAAAGTACAGACACGTCAGAACAAGCTACCACACTCTCTGCTCAAGTCCCTATGTTGCAGGTAATGAGTTGGTCAACCACACCATTTCTTTAAACCCTTGTGCTTATGTATCTTATGTCTCGACATTAAATGGTTTGTGCTTTGCTTTGTTAGTTTCGGTAGCTTATAACTTTGTTTGTTACGCACAACAACTAACAAACATATGATAGCTGTGGAATAGTTTAAATAAAGAATAGAAAACAGATTAGAGGTCTTTGATCAGTTTCTCAAGAGATCTCTACAACCTTCTTCTAGTGTTTTTGACTTCCAACCAACACTTCATGATCAATAAAGGAAGACTGGTTTCTGATTGGTATATTAGTATACAAACAGTACTAAACAATCTGTCTTGTTATGTCAACATGTCTTTTTTTTTTGTTTAATGATGAAAACAGTTGCTATAGTGATTTTTGTATGCACTTGAGTAATTCTGGAGTACGACATATTTTGCATTCATTCTAATATGTCTTCTTTGTGTACACTGTGCACAGAGGAACATCAGATCTGACAAATGAAAACAAACATCTCAAAATGCGGTTGCAAGCATTTGATCAACAGGCTGAACTTAGGGATGGTAAGCCATTTTTTCACTGGGCAGCATTGTATATAATAAATAGATTTTTTTACATCCCAGACCACTTTTTGACTTTGGCATATCACCATAGAGCACATTCCACTTGGGAAGCACTTTCTTACTACTCAAAGACATTGATGCCCTTATAGCAAACAAACCAGACCATTGAACAAACCGACACCTATTTCTTTAAACCAAACCGGCAGCCAAATTAAACCAAACCCAAACCCTAATTTTATGTTCAGTTCCTTTTCTCTCTCTCACACTCTCCCGACGATTTCGGCGGTGACCTCGACAAAGCTGGAGCTTGATCTTCATCGGCAACCAAGAGGAAACTTTGCGACTGATCTTCACCGGTGTAGACATCTCACCACACTTCTTCCGACATGCGAGGTAATTATCGATTGAGATCTTCATCATTCTGTGTCCAGATTCAATCTTTTTCCTTTTTCTTAAGACCCTCAAAAATCTGAGACCAGATCTGTCAAGATTCTGTGTTTTCTGGGCCCAGATTCATTTTCATAATCTTCGATATGTAGGTAACAACAAACCGGACAACCGCCTCCCACGGAGGCTGTTCACCACAGACCGGTTCCCCAGCGCTCGGCTTAACATCTACTCCAAGCCAGACATTCTACCTTTCATACAACATGTTTTAAGGAACACGAAGGAGCTCCAGTACCTAAAAAATTCTTGTTTTGGGAAGTTGTTCGAACTCCCAGCACGCCAATGTCCTGTCTCGTGCAAACTAATCCATGCATTTCTCACCAGACAACTAATTTGCGAGGATAGTCACACACTCTGGACAGTCTTCCAAAGCGATCCCATCCGGTTTGGGCTTCAAGAGTTTGGCACAATCACCGGATTACCATGTGGGGAGTTGACTTCAGACTACGAAACTGAACTAGAAGACCAGAGCCAAGCCAAAAAAGATCCAGACTGGATCAAGCTGATAGGGAAGAAAAAATTTGTTACAATCGCTGATCTGCGTCACAGACTCGAGACAGACACACGGATGCCAGGATCGAAGAAGTTGCAACTAGCCCTTATTTTGATTGTCGACGGTGTTCTAATAGCGCATCAACAGAAGACACGCCCCACTCTGAAGTACGTCAAGATGGTTCAGAATATCGACGCTTTCTGCCAACACCCTTGGGGCAGGGAGTCTTTTCTGAAGACAATCACTTGCATGAAACCTCCCGAGGACTGCAAAGACCCAACGGGGGAGCTTGTCAGTTTGTTGAGGCAGGAAACTTTCAGGCTCAAGGGATTTCCCCTAGCATTACAACTTCTTGCCTTTCAGGCCGTCCCACAACTGCAGACCATTATCCCAGCCCCCGTAGACACGCTCTCAATCAGTCAACTTGAAGAACCTCATCTTCCTCTTATCTCCAATATAAACTATGTTGACATTCTACGCGTGTAAGCTGTGCAAAACATAAGAACCTTCCGACTTTGCTATCTATTATCATTTTTTCAGTTCATATGTGCACAAGATATGTCTGAATATTTGTGATATGTATCTTAATTTTCAGCTTGCGGTAACATCAATGATACCAATACACTGTCAAATACAACCAATAACCAAAGTTCCTGCTGATGAACGGGTGAAGTACATGGAGGACCTATAGCGAACCGCTACCAATTCGAGAAGCATATGTGGCCTGGGGGAGACAGGTCTGGGCCGATATTAATTTATAAACCTCCTGAGGAGCAGAGAGCTTCAAAGAGGAATGTTCTCAACCCCAGGAAGACAATAAACAAACCATCAACTTCGCGCTCGCAGAGGAGGATCAGCAACTACTTCCCCAGAACAAGTTCCACTTGCGACCCCAACGCTGAGATTCTTCAAATGTTGACTAAAGTTTCCACCCAGTTATCCAAACTCCGCAAAGAAAACAAGGTTATTCGCCAGCTCATCAAACGCAGAAAGTCTCGTAGCCACAGCAAACGTTCTGCTTTTCATTCACTAATCTCTTGCTCTAAGAAAAGACATATATCAAACAGAGGATGCCAGACTGATCCTATGGACCAAAACACAGATGATCCACCTGAGGTGACGGTAGTTTTCTGTGTCCCCTTACAACTCTTGTCTGTTTAATCATTATTACTAATCTCTGAATCTATTCCGCTCGTTCACACAATGTAGTGTCCGACACATATGGAGGAAGACCAGACTCACTGCAACTCACCCCTCATCAGCCAATACGCAGCTCAGCACTACGGGAAACTCCAACACACATCTCCTGGACCCGACCCCACTGAACACACATCTCCCGTCCCCGCCCCCACTAAACCCACATCACCCTATCACAATTCCCCTGAACACACATCTCCTGTTCACAATACCACTGACCACACATCTCCTGTCCACAATTCCCCTGAACACACATCTCCTGTCCACAATTCCCCTGAACACACTCCCCTTGACCACAACCCAGCTGACCACACCGCCACCGTCCCCAACTTACCTGCGGAGATGCCTGAACCTTCTGGCACACCTGATTGGTTGTGCACTCCGAAGTCCCCACCTGTCATTTATCGTTCCTACATATACGATAAAAAGAATCATCCTAACAGCCCCGAGTTCCATCACCTCTTGCAACAAGGTCTTGAAATCTTCGAGCACATCAGTCCTGAGGCGTCCTCACAGGACAATCCTCGGTATGATACCTCAACGCGCAGAGATCCACCACAACCCATCACACCAGATACCTCTCCAACAAAAAGCAGCGGTTTTGCAGAACATGCTAGCTCTGTCAATGCCTTTGCTGCAACCGGTACATCAAAAGAAACATCAAAAGCTACATCAAAAGGCACCTCCATCCCCATCTTAAACTTCGATCAGAGCCCGGTACTGTTTTATGCCCCACAGTCTATCAACAATTCTCCCACATCCTTACTTCTTTCTTGCATTTTATGTAGGAGAACCTCGCAGAAGAGGATTGTGTTGATCTGAGTGACTCATCGCCTGCGAGGCCCACTCCAAGCAATCAGCTATCAGATGAGGAGCGCCACCTCGCAGCAGAACTCATCAAATGTCCTTCTGTTCCAGCACTCTCAATATTGGCTCCGCTCCCACAGACTCAATGGGACCTCTTCTTCTCGACTCTGAAAGGAAACAATGAAGCGTAAGGCACATCCTCCCTGAATTCATGTACAATCTACCTATTTGAGCATTTACCCCTAAGTTTTTATTCTACATCTAACACTTTCTCAGGTTACACATCACTCCCTCTAAATTTGACTTCTCTAACAATTTCCTTCTGGAGATAGCTTCACCTCAGACCTGGGTGACCACATTTGTAAGTTCCAGATCCCTTCGTTTTTTTTTTTGAATCTCGTTCGCTTACTATCATCATACTGGTTTAAGATTGTGTCATGATTAACGTTACATTTGTATGCAGCACATGGAGATTCTGATGTACATGCTCGCTGAGAGGCACCGCGAACTGCTACAACGAGAGCAGCTTGCGTTCACAACACCCTTTCTAGCGTCCGGGATTCAGGAGATATGGAAGAGGTTCAAGCTGATTAGAAGGAAAGACCGATTCCAATGGGACAAGCGTCTGACTGAATTGGTGCTCAAGCCGGGGCAAAAGTGGATGGAGGATGTGATCACGATATACACTCCAATGTGCTGGGGCGAAAAACACTGGGTGGGGCTCGCTATAAACCTCGACTTGGGTTGCGTTGAGATTTTAGATCCACTACCGTCGTTGTACTCAGACAAGAAGGTTGTCAAGTTTATGGAGGGTGTCCTAACTTCACTTCCATACCTCGTGAAGAAGGTAGCCAAACATCAGCAAACTCAGTGTCGGGGTCTCAAGCCTTTTTATTGGAAAAGGATGGAAGATATCTACATAAACGAGCGTTCAGGTGATTGTGGACCCGTCAGCATCAAGTTCATGGAGCTACACGCTAACGGTGATCCAGCTCCCCACATGTCAGGAATCACAGACCGCGCAGTTGACGATCTGAGAAAACAGTATGCTATGGATATCTACAAAACCATCGTGATACCGGCTTATCACACTCCTACCTTCCCTTGATCACAAGTCCAGCTCATTACTTCTCATCCTACTATTAATGTCTTGAAAATTTTGTGTGTCTTATAATATGTACACTCGGGTGACATCAAAACTAAATTCAGGAGTGTGACTGTAGTTGATCACTTTTTCTAAACTGATTTCAGTTTCTTTCAGCACTTTCCCATCTCAATTTAAATTGCTAATATCGTGCAAGTACATAACCGATCGGTTCATGACCAATTTAAAGCCAATTTAGTTAACCGGTCTTCTTCATATGTACACACAATGACTCAACCGGTTATCTACTACACGACAGCATCTCTCAATTAGGGTTACAATTCCTCTGAAATCAATCTCCGCCTCTTTATTTTTCTACCAGTAATCCCTCTCTATTCCCCTCCAGTAATCCTCCAAGACCGATGACCACTTCGTCCTCTTCATCATCCAGATCCGCGGCGCGCAGATCTGTATACGGCGTCCCAACGAAATGTTGGTGTGGGAAAGGACTCAACATCTGGGCTTCGGAAACTAAAGACAACCCACTCCGCAGGTTTTACCGTTGCGAAATCGCGTTGCAGGTCATCCTTCTCACCCCCATTATTTAACCATTTCTCTTATCTAACACTGCTTTCTTTTTAAACTGCTTCTAATGGTATTTTTCTCTTTTTCTTCTGCCCCTAAAACAGAGGAAATCCGAGTCACACCTCTTTAAATGGGAAGATGAAGCAATATTAGATGAGGTTAGAATGGTCGATGCCAAAGTATTGGATCTCGTCCACGACTTCCAGTTACTCTCCAAGAGCGTCATGGAACAGCTTGACTCACACAAGACTTGGCTAGATACACTTGAGCTTGAGATGATGTCTAAGCTCGATGCACACATGTCGAAGATGGCCCAAGCAATAGATGCAGCAACTGGACAGATGAAAGTAGACATGGACGAAACTCGCATTTCAAACATGAACACACCACAGCTACACGACAATGGGCCGCTACCAAACTTTGTAGTTGCTGTTGCCATTGTTGGGGCCATTGCATGCCTCTATTGGAAGCTCCTCTGAAAGCTCCTCTGAACATGTTCAGGGATTATAATTGTAGTGTGTGTGATTCAACTTACCAATGACTGCATCTCTTTTTAGTTATTATGTTGTTGTGTTTTCTAATTCTCTTTTGTATGAAAACTGGTTCAGACTACTATCTTTTATGACGACGATGTGTTCGCATCCGACTCTGTTCACCACGCATGTGTTCCACGTACTTGTACACATATAACCACATGTAGAACAGAGGAAACATAACCACACGTAGAACAGAGGAAACAATTAACAGAGTCTCAAGAAACAATATCTTTTCCGAATTAAAAACTGGCTCAGACAAATATCTCTTAAAACACAACTATCCGAATTTTGATCCAAAAACAATGATCTTGAGTCCCAACAAATAATAACTATCCGAAAAAACCACTCTCACATCATCAAGTTCTTTCTTCCTGAAAATAAAAAACATAGGTAATCCGATTTGGGTGCTACTCCTCTTATGATTCCTGCAAAAAAAACCAACCCCCTCTCTATATGGGTTCATTGCAACGAGTCCTGTTGTGCCCAGTTCCACGACATCTGCCACACCTATTAGGAACCAGCTTCGTCTTCTTAGGGACCTGTTATAGAGTAAGCAAAAATTTCTAACCATGTTTTTAAGATTTTCAGTTATGTTAACCAGCTAGGTATACTAGGCATTTACGTACCGGAAATTCACCAGTAGAGGGAATCCTGTTCTTCCTACGGCGCCTTGCTGGCCTTGACGTCAAGGGGGGCATCAACTGCATCTTCTTAACGTGGTCAGGGACATCCACATCTTTTGGATCACCCTCTGGATTAATAATACCAGCATAGGTCTCCCTCCAAGTCGTTGTCTTGTACCAGTGACCCACTAATGGTTCATATGTCAATCCCAAACTGTCAGCAGCAATCATAGCATGACCACAAGGAATCTGTAGCTTATCAAAGTATTTGCAATCACATTTCTTTTCAGCAAGCATCACACGCTCCTTCCCACCAAACTTTCCCACAATTTCGGAAGTCCAATTAGAGACAGAGTTGACCTTGCTACCCTTCATTGTTGCCATATTTTTCGTCATCTCTTTATCAACCTCAACGCTAACCATCCCCCTATGCTTCTCCGCTTTCTTTCTCCTAGCAGCAAACCATCTCGTCATCATCCTTTGAATGAAAATAACCAATTCCATAATTGGTGACGTCCTTCCTTCCACCAAAGCGTTGTTAAGTTGTTCAGCTATATTACTAGTCATTATATTATAGCGCTCCCCAGGGAAGTTCGCCCTAGACCAATGAGCCACACCGATCTTCCCCAAATAAACCCCGCATGCACTGTTCGTTGCTCTAACCTTACTGTACTTATCTTTGTAATCACGTACCCTGTACGCAGTAGCAGCTTCAGTCACCATCTTAGCTAAGTGTTTGCTAGAGTAGCGTGAGTTAACGTTCCTTGCTAAATGAACAATGCACGCCCCATGTTGAGCAGATGGATATACACGTTTCACCGCATTAAAGATTGATGTAGCACGGTCAGATATAATAGCCAGAGTGAGAGAATCAGCTAATATGCGCTCAACTTTCTGGAGAAACCATGTCCACGCCTCAGTGTCTTCACTATCCACAACAGCAAAAGCTAGAGGAAATATCTGGAAATTTGCATCTTGTCCACTAGCAGTCAATAACACCCCTTTGTACTTCCCTCCTAGGTGTGTACCATCTATCACCAGCACACGACGTAGCTTCTTAAACCCATCTATGGACGCCCCAAACGCCAGGAACATATAAAGAAACCGTTCATCTCCATCCTCATCTAACTCTGTCTCCAAATCAGCCACAGTTCCGGGGTTCGCAAGCTTTAACATGTGCAAATATTCAGGAAGCTTCAGGTAAGAGTCTTCCTCCGATCCACGAACCCCCTCGATTGCTTTCTCTTTGGCCCGATAGCACTTCATGTAAGACGCTGTAACTCGTAGATCCTCCAACACTAGCCTCTGCAACTCAGAAGCAACTGGTCCTTTACCAGTTTCCCCAAACTTTGATTTGTAAACCGCAGCAATCACCTTAGATCTGGCTTTGCTCTTATACCCCTGCCTTGAATCGATGGGGCAACGATGATCTAGTTGAGCTTTCCTTATCTCATAATACCCACACCCCCTGATCTCATGAGCTGTAACCCGCCAATCACAGTGTTCATCAGGACACTCAACAACAAAGGAATCAACTTTGGTTCTCGTCTGTTTAAAATGAAACTGGTGCTTAATAGCATATATTGCCAAAGATATCTGACAATCTTCCTTGTTACCAAAGACCTTCCCAACATAGATCCTCCCGTCACTTTCATTCAAATCCATGTCCGGGATCTCTGCTGCAGCGTAGCTAGTATCGTCAAACAGTGGAGGGATATCAAACTCCTCATCATCCACTTCATCTAACTTCCTTGTGGACACCCTGCGCGGCCTGTCCACACCAACACGAGCATCCACGCCAAAAAGCCATGGGTTTTGTTTACGGAAGTCTTCATCTTTCGGGAGTTTGACGCCACTGCTACTCCCCCCGACCTCAACAACATGGTCAAAAGCATCATTAGTGGTGCAAGTGTAACGGCGAGGTCCAATATCCTTTGTCAAACCATCAACAATCTCGTCCTCATTGTACACGACATTAACAGCATTGGAACCTAGATAGTCGCTGTTCAGTAATGGGCTCCAGAAATCTTTGTCATACCCTCGAGGACGAACGTCTAGCTCATCAACTTCTCCTCTCTCTGTTTCCTCCTCCTCCCCCCCACTACTACCGCTAAAAGCTTCCCCTTCGACAAATTTGCCACCGCTTTTCGATCCACACCCACGAACACTCGCACTAAAGGAGTCACCTTTCCCACGCTTCCTGCCGCTTTTAATCTCTGTTTCAACTCTCTCCAACTCACTCATAAACTCAACATCGTCCAAGTCAACAGCTTTAGCTTTGGAAGCACCCGTTGAAACATTAACCCCCTTCGAGATTCCAGAGGATAATGTGGCTGAAGGCTTTCGAGCAATGGAAACTGGCGTGACGAAGCCCAATCCACTGTCGTCAACGTTCTGGCTCCCATCATTGCTTGTAATCTTCTGTTCAAACCTCACAAACAAATTCATAGCACCTTTCACCCTAAGATGCTGCACAAAGTACTTTATAGCTCCATCACTTGTAAGCTGGACCGGAGGTGTTCGAATCCCTGTTGCTAGCTCCAAGCTACTCGGCGGCCAGTAACTTAGAACAGGTTCCCACACCTTATCTTCTTTACCAAACTCTCTTGACACACTCCCCTGAAGTTCTTTCAAAGTTATACATTCCGAAACAGGAACAAGACGAGCCATCTGCCGTTTGTCTACCACAAAATCCCACCTGCTTCCATTTCCAAACACCCACTCGCCGCAAATCACCAAGCACTGATCCTCCATATCTCCTGCAACACGGAAATAAAACAGGTGTGGATACCCCTACTTTGTTTTTGTAATGCTCGAAGGAAAACAACAAAGATTAAGAACAAACAATAACCTAGTTTTGTCGCCAGAAGAGATGTTCTCTTTCTTGTTTCCCAAAGACGAACAAGAAGGTGCATTTAATTCACGTCCTTTTCACAGCCAACGCTCTTTTAAATATAACCGATGGATCTAAAGTGAAGGTTTAATCCAACGGTGAGACACAAACCACAACTACCTTCTTTATTTTATCACAAACCGACATACAAACCGGTTCCCTAACCAAGCAACATCATCGGTCATCACATACCAAGGGCAGATGAGTCCTTCCCCCTCCCAGATCCAACAAAATGTGCCTTGCAAGCACAATGTGTCCCCCCTTATAAACAAAAGACACAATGTGTCCTTTGTGGTAATCAACTCTAATAAATAATACAGACCTAATGTTGTTCGGTCTAATTTGCAGCTTCGAGTGAAGCACTGCGGGAAGAACTGAACCGACTCAAGATATCCGCTGGAGAAATTCCTCAGGGGAACGGAAATTCATACAAGCGTGCTCAGTTCTCATCTCAGCAATCGACAATGAATCAGTTGGGAAACAACAAGAACCAGCGGATGGGCAGCAACCATCACGCTTGAGCTTCATTGATTTCACAAGGAGAGGCTTAAGTTTTAAACCTTGGCTGCGTTACACATACCTTAGGTTCATTTGGGGGATGCAATATTGTATGTATGTTTTCTGGCTTGTGTTAGAAGTTTATAGCAAATTGTTATATTCTTCAGAAATCATTATAGCAAACATCTACACATCAGTTAGTCATATAAAACGCAACATTGTTTAAAATTCGACTATTATTAATAAGTGAAACCGAATACACGAAAATTCCAACAGACAGAAATTCAAAGAAATGTCAAGCGTATGGTGAACAACGCAATCACTTATGAGAAGGACAGATGCAGTTGCTGGTTCCTACATCCTTTGCAAGGCATGGTGTTTGAGATCCATCTTCATACCAGACTGATCTATGTTCGACCAGGTCTTTCAGAAAATGATCGAGCTTCTCGATTGTAACACTTGGCATCACCACCACATGAGCTATATTGCCTTGGCAAGCGAGCTGCCACCTTCTAACAAACTCTTCGTCTTTAGGCCTTTCAAAGACCACAGTGCTGCTAAGCTCGTTGAGCATGGCGCTGATCCCAGCTTCATGGAGTCTGTCTTTAAGGTAATGCGCGTTTCTCAGGCATTTCTGAACTTCTTTCTGGAATCCTTTGTACCCTTTTCGGTTTAGAGTGTACCAGAGGAACAAAGGAGCATGCCCGTTCCTGCTTCCCATGATTGTTGCATCCCTTGACGCCAGGTACTCGACGTTACTGGATAGAGTTTTAATGTGTTTCATTCTTGTTATCTGAACACCACAAGGCATTGGACACCCGACAAATTTGTGGCCCGACACACTCACACTCCCTATCGGTTTATTAAATGAGACCTTTGGTGCCTGCATTTAGGAGAAAGAAAAAAAAAAAGAATCGTCAGAGCACAGTTAAAGCTATCACAATGGTATGATCACTTACACGTTTGACAAAAGGCATCATAAGACCAAACAGAGCTCCATCGCAGTGAATATAGAACCTGTCATGTGAGAACCCACACTCTTCAAGAGTTTTGATTACAAGGTCGAGATCATCGACGGCTCCTTTTACAGTTGTTCCTGCAAGATGTAACAACCATCAGAAAAAAAAACTCCACCTTTCCCTAACCAAGTAATAAAGAGAAGAACCAACCTATGTTAACATTAAGAATGGCCGGTTTATCTTTGTTAGCCAACAGCTTTAGTCTGAGTTCATCGCAGTCGATCTCCCCCGAGATAAGCGTATCAACCTTCTCGCACTCCATTCGATACATACGAGCTGCTTTAAACACAGAGTAATGCGACTCACTCGATGCATACAGAATCCCATCAGGTAACATCTCTCGCCTGAAAAAGATATTAATCCATAAAACAATATATCAATAGAAAGATTGAAAAGAGAGAGAACCACACAAACAAAACGTACCCAACTAAAATGCCGTGAAGGTTTCCTTCTGTGCCACAGTTAGTGATGTAACCCCAATAGTCATCTCTCTCAATCTCCCAGAGACGAGCAAACCAATCCAAGACGCCAACTTCAAAAGGCCTTGAGTGTACTCCATAGTTGCTTTCTATAAACGGATCTCCTAGGTTGTTAATGGAGAAATGCTGCAACTGTCCAAGCGCACCGTAGTCGAAATCCAAGTTATATGGATAACCTACACCATATCACATATTCTTTAACAATAATAGTCTCTCTAGCTAGGCGGCTAGGATCTACCGTTATGATGATGATTATCGTTTACCTAGATGATATTTGGTTCGTTCAACCAAGGTTTTCCTGTAACGAGCCAGGACGCTAGCCATGTAAGCCTCCTTATCTCCGGTGAATTCATCGTTCGACTCCGGCTCCGTCACGGCTAGAGACGTTGTGTGAACATTCCTCCCGAGAACCATTTCTCTTTCTCCTCCTCCGTTTGTTACATTGGTCTTTTTCGGATCGTCTTCCTCGTGATCTGGTCCGACCCCGTTTGTTACCGGGGAAGGTAACGGTTCGGTGACCACAGCTGTTGGATCGAAATCATCAGACAAGATCTCGAACTTTTCAGCCATTGCAAAGCTTGTTTGATCAGATTCCAAGGCCCCGACCATGGTGATTTAAGAAGAGGAGAATCTCACGGAAAGGCAGATCTGAGAGAGAGAGAGAGAGAGAGGCGCGGCTTCGTTCATTTATAAGTTGCAAACCACGATCTCTTTTTTTTGTCGGCGAAAATACTTGATTATTTGCTTTTTGTTGCCCTTTCGTTGCCACTTTGTGCTATTATTTCTTATTAAAGTAAAACTCTATTGTATTATGATTTTTTTATTAAAAAGATTTGAAAGATTCTCCCGATTTGCCTAAAAACTACAATTAAATATGTGTTTCTCTTTCATAAACTTTATATATCACCAAAACTATACATGGTTAAATTTTGTAACAATTCTATTTTAAACATATTTTCCGGTAAATTAAAAATCCAAGACATGTATGTATACACATATGTTAAAATGGACTATGTTCCTCATCAAAACTTATTGGTCACAGAGTTTTTATAAAGTTAAATTACGAAACACAACAATCACTTCAAAGCACGAATATTTTATGATGAAAATTTTTAGTTTTACAAATATTTTATTAATTTGTAAGAATTTTGTCTATTTAAAATATTTTGTATTTAAATCAGTGTTTTTAAACCCGGCCCGGATTTGCAATCGAAACGGTAAACCAATGATCTGATATGTAATACGGTTACAATTTTAAAAAATATCTATTATTTTAAAACCTGATAAAAGCAGCAAAAATACTAAACCTCAAAGCAAACCGGTTGAACTAAACAATTTGATTTAAAGTGTTAAAAAGTTAACTTCAATGTTAGCATTAGATATTTAAATACTTACTAATTTTAATCTTATTATATTTTTGTGTAGTATTGAAAATACACCTTAACTTCAACCAAATGACACCTTAAAATATCTTTTTTATACTAATTTTAATAGTATTGATTTTGTGAAAGTATTGAAAATACATATTTTTTCCAGACCAAATCAATACTATTAAAACAGAAACACAAAATTAGACCTAATTTATTTCTGGGTGAAATATTTTTTATAACTATATTTTATACTACAACTTTAATATTAATAATAATTTATCCTTAAATATAGCCTAACTATGAAAAAATTTAACTAACAAATCTCCAACAAATATCTTATTTATTAAATTTGGTAATATGTGATTTAAGGAATATCCAACAAAATTGGTATGGAATCCTATTAAAAATTAAAATCAGTTAATTAAGAGGCAATTCCTCTCATACCCCCATATCTCATATGTCAATCTCTATTGGACACTTTTTTTCTTTTAATTTTATATGTCAAACAAAAAATCATAAAATTAAACTGAAAACGTGAATATTTTTTATTTGATTTATAGAATTTGATAAAATTATTTCAAAAATCGAAAAACTATTTTTACATATTTTTGCGAAAATCATCAAAATATGATTAAAAAACGATTTTAAAATAATTTTTTTCAAATTTGAAAAGTATAGAACTTAAATACTTACCCATGGGTTCACTAATTCATAGGGGGTTTTTTGTTTAGTTTTGAAACGTGGGGGGATTTAATTTGGGAGTTTGGATTTTGATAAAAAAAAAGAATTATGAAAAAGGGGTATAAGAGACTAGTGAGGGGTATAGGCGATTGTCTCTAGAGAGATAGGGGTACAGGAGATGTTGACTCGTTAATTAAGCATACTAATAGTCTACTATGCCCCCTTTAATATTATAACACAATAACTTAACTTGATATTGCTATATTTTATGCAAAAAGATACTCTCATTATTATGACCATCGAGTATCAATTTTTTAAGATTTTGTGTGATATATATTATTCTTCTATTATACATCGTATCAAAGAAATTAATCAATGCCAATTCATGGTGAACCTATGCTTATTTGTAGTCAAATATACTTCAACTTATACATTATGTTTTATAACAGTTACATATTAAACGGAAATGATATACATCTTCCTATAATTATTCGGCCACTATAATATAGTTTCACAAAAACATAATAACGTAACATCTATAAATTCTATATTTTCTAATGAAAAATTTATAATATTGGGTTATTGGGTTGACGATAGGTGAATTGTGGGTCAATAGTTTAACTAAATTTAATATATAATTATATATTAATATTAAAAATAAAATAAAAACTATGTTTAAAAAAATTTAGTAAGGATGCAAAATCCATTTTCTATTTTTCCAATTTCAATAAAATATATAAAAAGACAATTTAAACAATTTTATGTAACAAGTTAGAGTTAAGACATATTATAAAAATATAATAAGAATAAAATTAATATGTATTTAAATATTTAAGGCAACAACAATTTAAACCAAATTAGATTACATATCGGTCACTCATCGGTTTAACCAGTTAGCCTTGGATTTTTCCGTTTTTATGGGTTTTATCGAGTTTTTAGATAATCGATATTTCTTAAAACCCAAACCAATTACATATAGAATCACTGGATTTACTGGTTCGACTGCTGGTCCGGGTCGGGTATAAAACGCTGATTTAAATGCAAAAAAAAAATTAAAATTAAAAAATTCTTTTCAAATTAACAAAACATTTGTAACATTGCTAATAAAAAATTTCATCACAAAATATCCCGCACTTTTAAAGCGCAGATCAAAATCTAGTGCTAATAAAAAAAACCATTATATATCTAAACACACAGAAAACAATAAGCCCTCGAAATATTAAAAAAATTTACAAAAGGTTTATTCAATCAATCATGTTACACGACATATCAAACAGTGGAAAGGGAAATTGAAGTTGATGATAAAGAAAAACATCTCTCTTAAAACTTATTTTCCTTCCCTCCTAACTTTCTCATTTCAGAGCTGCCATAGTATTTCGGCATTTCGCCGGCGTCGGAGAGTTCTCTACAACCCTCTCTCTTGTTTTCCATTTTGCTAGTGTGAGATTTCGAAAAGGACTAAAATAAACTTGACAAATTAGTGAAGAACAAGAGACAAAAAGATCTGGTCGAAATTTAGAAAGAGAAGTGTGGAAGAGAGAAATAATTCTCTTTGGTTTATTATTTGAAATAGATTACATATTTATACTACTTGTATGACGAGCCTCTAATTCTAAAGTTTAACATTCATAGAACATCATTTCCTAGAACAGTAAATGTTAAACATGCAGAGAGTTTCAATTCCAAGAAATTGCTTCAATTCCCAGAGTAAGCCATAAATGATTTCTTCAGGTTAATTTTTCCCCTAAAACTTAAACACAAGAACTGGTCAAGTTTAGAAACCATGAAAACTTCTTTCATTAAAAACATTAGTAAGAAAATTCCAGTGGGACAAAATATTACCATGGGAAAAGAATGGAGACTACACGTTTAGAGGAATACGGCTGAAAAGATCAATGAGTCCCAGTCTTGAATGAATAGACTCAATTGTCTTCTGCTTAATTTGCTGCTTTTATGAACACATTTGCTAGCTGATCTTCACTTCTCTGAAGACCAACTGAATCTCGACAAAGAGAAGGTTAATCAGGCCTATCGCTTTTGCCCTCGTCAGAGATAGATTAATTCATGGAATGATAACTCCTTGAACCACTAACTTTCTGACCTTGTGACAATCGACATCTATGTGTTTGGTCTTCTCATGGAACACTAAATTTTAGGCAATGTTGATGGCAACTTGATTGTCGCAATGCATGGTGATGGGAGTGTCAGATTTAATGCCCAGATCTTTGAGAAGTCCCTTGATCCATACTAACTCATTTCACAGCTTTCTCATTGCCATATACTCAGTTTCAGCACTCAAACAAGATATAACCTTTTGCTTCTTGCTCTTCAAAGTAACAAGATTGTCTCCAATGAATGTACAATACCATGTGGTTAATCTTCTATCCACTCTATCACTAGCCCAATCAACATCACAATATCCAACAATCTCAGTGCTCTTATTACATCCAATCCAAACATCTTGGCCCGGAGCTCTATTTAAATAACTCAAGATTTTGTCCACCATGTTCCGATGATGCATCTTTGGATTTTGCATATGTTCACTTACCTGATTCACAGCAAAACAAATGCCAGGTCTAGTAATAGTTATATAGACCAGCTTCCAACCATCATCCTATAGAGTTTGAGATCTTCAAATGGCTGATCATCTTCAAACTCCCCCTTCACGCAAGATTTTTTACCCATGTTCAAGTGGATTTTTAGTTGACTTTCCTCTGAATTTACTTGCATCTTTCAATAAATCAAGTGTCTATTTTTCTTTGGTACATGAATAATCTTTTCTTAGATTTATAAATTTCAATCCCAAGAAAGTACTTTAGTTCACCCAACTCCTCGATATCAAAAACAGATTTAAGAAAGTGTTTAGTAGATTGGATACCAACCTTTTCACTTCTTGTTATGATGATATCATCAACATAAACAAGAAGAAGAATAATACCTGATGGTGAAGAAAGAATGAAGAGAGTATGGCCGAGTTCAGACTTAGAGCCTCTTCCATTGAGAATTGTGCTCAACTTGTTGTAATAGGCTCTAGGAGATTGCTTGAGATCGTAGATAACTTTCTTCAACCTTAACACATTTCCTGGTTTAACCATATGCTCAAGACCGTGAAGAGGATGCATGTAGACTTCATCTTCGAATTCACCTTGAAGAAAATCATTCTTCACATCCATTTGCTATAGATCCCATTCTAGGTTTGTTGCAAGAGAGAGCACAATCTGAATTCTATGAAGTTTGGTCATTGGAGTAAAAGTATCCAAATCATCTTTTCCATAAGTTTGAGTAAAACCTCTTGCAACAAGTCCTGATTTGCGTTTTTCAGTCTTCCCATTGCTCAGAGACTTAATGGTGAAGATCCATCTACTTGTTTCAACCTTCTTTCCTCTTGACAACTCAGATTCATACCAAGTATTATTTCTGGCCATAGCATCTGTTTCATCACTCACTGAATCTCTCCAAACCTTATGTTCCATAACTTCTTCAAAGGGCTTTGGGATTTTCTCTTCATCCATACTGTTTATATAGACTTGGTGTTCAATGGGAACATGTGCAAGAGAACAAGTTGCTTGAGTAGGATGAGCCACAACCTGAGCATTGTAGTAGACCCTTGTGTTAACCCAGTTTGAAGGATTTTTTTCTTGTGTTGTTTTCGGGATCCGAAAGAGAGTCCTCAGGTTCTCCCAATAACTAAAATGTGTCTCATGCCTAGAGGTTGAGGTTCAGTTTCTGGTTCATGAGCGTTTTCTTGTGTCTCTTCATGAACATCTTCTTGCATCTCTTCATGAATATCTTCTTTCCCAATTTCATTGTCTTGCATAGAATCCTCTTCCGATTCTTCTTGTATCAAAACTTGATTATGATTTCAAGAATCATCTTCTTCTTGTATCTGTGTCTCAAGTTCATTCCTCCCGGCCCCTTCATGGTCAAGATGGGATGATTTTTCTGATTTTGATGATCTTTCAACTTCTTCAGCTTCTTGAGATGGTAGAGTAGTAGATAATCCCCTTTCTAGTTCTTGATCTCGAGTAAGATTTATTCCAAGATTCTCCAGGATGATCTGAAGGTTTGTGGCTTTGTCTGAGGGTGTTTAAAAGAGATCCTGCAGGTCATCAAAACTCTTCTTTTCATACTACTCTCTTGACACCAAAACTTTACTTCTCTTGACACCAAAACTTTACCAGCAGCAGTGTCATAAGACCTGTAGCCTTTCTGAGTTGTTGAGTATCCAATGAACATTTCTTTTAAACTCTTTGCCTCAAGCTTGTTTCTCTGTTCTCCTGGTATCAAAACATAGCAAAGACACCCAAACACATGCAAATGATCTAAAGATGGTTTGCTTTTGTTTAATACCTCAAATGGGGAGATGTCTTTAAGAATCTTGGTGGGAATTCGGTTGATGAGATAGCAAGCTCAGATAACAACATCATTCCAGAATTTCTTTGGAACATTTGTGTGAAACATCATGGATCTTGCAACTTCCATCAGATGCCTATTTATTTTTTCAGCAACACCATTCTACAATGGTGTATAGGGATATCCATTTTGATGAATGATTCCTTGCTGAGTCAAATGTTGCTTAGCTTGGCTTAAATTGAAAGGGCTTCCCTTTTTTCCTGCTTGACCTCTGTAGCGCATCAAAGATACTTCACTAAATCACTTTTTCTTTCCAAGTAGACAACTAGACTAGAGCCAACTATTTGATTCGGCTACACTAATGCCTCAAGAACATCTATCTATAGACTTAAGCAAAATCCAAGTGTATTTCGATTTTTCATCAATGAAGGTGACATAGTACTTCTCTTTTTCCTAGACATACAAGGAGCAGTCCAAACATCTGAATGAACAAGATCAATGCAATTTTCATAGGTTGGACTCGATCTTGGAAAAATGGTTTTGCAATGTTTACCTAAAATGCAAGCTTCACAATCATCATTTTTAACAAAAAAAATCAGAAAAAACAAATTCAAATCTCTAACATGAGGATGACCAAGTTTAGCATTATTCCAAACAGAAGTAGTTTTAAAAGCACAAGTAATTTCATAAAGAGATTTGGTGTCTTCAAACAAGTACAAGTCTTCTTTTTCAACTCCCTTTCCAATCCCCTTTTTATTATTTGAGAAGCACTTTTAATAATTAACCTTGTCATGATGTGTGTAACAAAAATGTCATTGTTGATGTAGCAGCTTCATAGCCCTTTTCAGGTCATTTATTAAAGTAGACATAATTTACAAGAATATTTACAATAGAATGCCATTGAACATATTTGTTACATCATGGACTGTTACAAGTAAACAAAGAAATATAAATTGGTTAACTTTAGCTGACCAAACGAAATTTAAATATTAAATCAGACCATTATGTTATTTGTTATGTATATTGGTTGTTCAAAGATCTCTATATATATAAAAGACAAATTGCTTCCTTCCTAGCTATGACACGTCAGATCCACGTCATAAATTCGACTTATGTAGGCGTGACACGTATCCAGTAAGGATAAAACGCAGCACCTCATTTATTCTGGAATTTAATGGGCTTCGTCTAAGAAACTATGACTTTATGTTTAAGGTGGGCCAGTAACATGTCTAGAGGAAGCCCAATGATTCATCAACTCACTTCATCTTCCTCTCCGTGAGATGACCGACCTAACTTCCTTCTTCTCTAATGAACATCACCGTGATGTGTCTATGGTGTAACAGTTGTCGATTGGATTCACTACATATAATTAACATTCTCATTAACATCACCGACCCACTCATCCCACGATATCTCATTTAATTCACCTCCTCACCTCTGAATATTTACGGATCTCCACCTATAAACAAGCGATTCTGATTCTGTGAAGTTCATCACTTTCTTCTTCTTATCCATTGCTTTACAAAACCTTCGACCCAGAATGTCAAATTCCTCCAATCTGCATGCCGACTTCAAGATCATGTCTCTCACCGTAGCTGAGCCCAACCAACCACAAGTGAAACTTTGATTATGACCATGAGCTCTTCTTTGACTCCATGAGGAAACTGAAACATTCGTTAAAAAGGAGAAACCGTAACATGACAAGAGATTATTTATGGGAAAGAAGGGAAGGAGTTTATCAACAACTAAAAATTATTCTTTTTGAGCGATGACTTCAATATCTCAGAAGAGGTTCGTCGTCAAGGAGAAACATAATCTATCTGAGATTGGATATTCCGAAGCAATGCTGAAAGAAAGATTGTATCGATGCTTCTTGGGTATTCGTCTTCTTTTAGGAGTCCACGAAGAATATGGGACCAGGATCCAACTATGCTTTCAGATCTGCTTCAGAGTATTTCATTAAGTCTGAAACATCGGCAGGTAGTTTTTGTTTTTTCTCCGTTTTGAGAAACAATTACCATTAGTTTGTTGACCAATGGTATCTTTGATATTCTGTATAACTGTCAAAAAGAGATGAAACTGCTTCGTTAAGACAATACAGTAGCCCTTCCGTGTCCAATGCCGACCACAACTCCGTCACCATTGAGATGTCAGTACTTGAAGCTTATGATTTAGAGAAAGAAGAGGTTAGTAGTATACTAAATTTGAGCCAACCTTTTGAACTTAATAGTGTTTCTATACAAAAGTCTTCGCCATTGAAATACATAGCAGAATTATATGGTTGCTTTCCTTTTTTTTTGTTCTAACAGAGCTCCCATGAAGATAGCCAACCACAACCGTCTCTTCTCTCTGCGGCCTCACCATCTCACTATATATCTAGAACCGATGAATACACATTAGTTCCGAAGCCGCCCTTTGGTCAATATCAAATTATTCCAGCAAGAGGTATGAGTGTTTTCTCTTTCTTAAAACTATACTTACTACTGAACTTAGGAATTAGAACTCTTCAATTAGTTATTAGCAGAAATTGACTCATCTCCCACAAAAATCAGGTGAAGCAAAGAGACATGCTTTGTAACCAATTTGGAGAAAGATATGATCCTATGAATGAAAAAAAACAGTGTGTAAGTACATTAAAGTGGTTTTGGATGCCTCATGCTAGGAAGTATTGTACTTGAAAACAGAATTCTCCAACCAGATTCTCAACCCGGCTTTTTCTTCAATATACCATTTTATCCTACTCAGCATTGTTCTGCTGACCATCCATGAGCTCCTCTTTTGACTCCATCAATGAACTCATATTTTTCTACAGGTTTCCTCAGTGGGTCTCTTTTGTTAAACCAAGAACCCAAGTCTTCTCATTCAGTGCTGAGAGCATCGTTCGCGAGGTTCTGAAAGAGGTTTAGTGTTGTCTCTTCCCATTGAAATTGGATATCAGGCGTATAACCTGACAAAATAATATTTAAAAATGAACACCAACAGCTTAAACAAATATCCACGCCACAAGCTCACTGTATGAAAGAGTTTGTTGCATACAAACATATTCACTCTATCGTTGAAAAAATGGATTGACATTTATATTATACATAACGCAAGGACATGGAAGGGTGTAAATAAAACTTAGAAATTCTTCACCGGAAGACGGTCCATGATTGACCAAGTGGTGCTATGACGCGAAGAGAAATGCGTCATTAGCTTAACACCGTCCAGCCTCATAATCTTTTACCCCATTACGGGATCACCAAACAATCATGGATTTGGTCAACCTAATATAATCGCACATGCACGTCACAGAAAATAAATAATCTAACACAAATTAAGTAAATGCATTATATTACAAATGTTAAACTCCATCACGTATGCAGCAAAATCGAAAACACGACCTTAGTGAAATCACACATGAATATTTGGAATACATCTCACTAACTACAGATTAATTCTTCTACAAACAAGTTCATATACGACCCATGTGTATCATAATGGTTTCATATTTCCATTTCAAATATCATAATCAATAAATTTAAATCACATACTCTTCGTCGGCAAAAATTACTTCCACAGCAGAAGCTATATACACCGACCGAAATACATCACACCACTATGGCCAAAAAGGTCATACAACAAGAAACATTTAAAAATCAACACATAATGCCACAGACTCGAGAACTGAACTTGCAAAAATTCACGACCCTATCACACTCATCCGTATAACATGTCCCATACAAACATGAAATGAACCTTAAACACAACCACCAAAACTCATGAATGATCTCACTAAAGTATAATATCCCGCGCGTAGCGTGGGTCTCCCCTAGTATACTTATATACCTAACTTGACCTGATGTTAAGTTTGAGAAAAAAAAACCTTACTCAAATCAACTTCTATTCTCAATTTTTTTTTGTTATATACTAAACCAAACCGAAACCAGGAGTACGATACTGTGCAAAGTTATATTGCATAAGTCTCATTGGTTATAACCATAATATATTGTTCAATTTCATGTTTTTTATAAGACTTTGATAAGTGACATTTGTTTTTGTTCAGATAGTGACATTATATATTACATACTAGGGCGCGCCGGTTCAGCGTTTATTTCTTCATCGAGTTCAATTTGTTTATTTGTTCCATTTGTTAGTTGTTAGTTCTATATTCTAATCTGTATTTATCGTTTGATTTAATTAGAAATAGGATAAGTATGTGATAGTTGCACCAAAGTTAATATACTTGAACAACTTGAACATAAAGTATAGTTGATGTTCCGAAGATAAAATAATGTAAATACATGTGTTTGTTTTGTGAGTATCTTGGCTTTGGACGTCATGATAATGCATTTTTGTGTCCTGCTGAATCATAGTGGAAGTGATGCAATGTTTTTTTTGTTTACTACTAACTATTTTACGGTTCTTATGTATTGATGAATATATTACTTTGCCTTTTATGGTTTTATCTTAAACAGAAACTTGATAGCAGGAGTCGATACATAAGGAAATTATAATCATTTTAAAAAGGTAAATTAAGCAATAAAGAAACTTTTAAAAAAATTTCTTGATAGAAGTAATATAATTTCCTCTTGGTTTTTAAAAAGTAAAGTAAACAATAACATAATTTTCTATTTATGAGCAATGTAGTCGACAAATTTCTCCACGCTTAGAAAGTTTATTTGTCGAATAAAGACGATGGACTTATGAGCCTTGACATGCTACTCATTGTAAGCACCTTTGTCGACTACATTGCTCATAAGTCCATCGCCTTCCTTCACGTTTTTGGCCTCCCAGAATCGCAGCAACCTAACCTCTGCAGTGTTGGAGCACCGCCTGCTCTCAAATCGGCAAGAAAGATTTGGGGATTCGCCAGTGTAATAACCGGAAAGTTGAACAGAGTATTTTCTGGTTGTTGTCGAAGCTGTAATCTTCATTTCTGGATGAGGGGGTATTTTTACCCGAAGCTCCAGTAAGTTACTCTGAGAACGCAATGAGTCGGATTGAATGCTGCAGAGTGGGGAAATCACGAATAAACGGGAGATAAAGGAGATCCAAACAAAACGTTGCAGGGGTCGATTGGTTGGATCTAGCTGTAGAAAATTTACTGTAGAATTTAGACTATAGTGTAGCTGTAGAAATTAAATGAGAAAAATGACAAAAAGAAAATATATTCCTACAACAATATTTTAAAAAGAAAACAAATTCCTACAGCCATATTTTTTTTGCTTTAGAAAATAAGGTTTCTAAGCCATTTTTTTATTTTATTGACTTTAGCTTTAAAAACTAGTTAAAGCATGATTGGTAACTTAAGTGGTTGTAGATAGAAATTAAAGCTAAAATCACTAGATACAACCCAACCAATCACCCCCGTAATGTTCCTCAGAGCTTTTCATCGTTTCTCATCGAAAAAAATCTGCGGCTGAAGTAAAAATCTCACACCTAGGTGACGGAGAAACCTATGGGGGGAGCAGGCCACAAAACTAAACTAAACTCACAAAGGACCAGCTAATTAACTAATTAAAACACGACGGACAAAATGACTTCAGAACTCAATAGCCCAATACACAATTTAAGTGCCACGTGTAATTAAACCCCCTAAGAAGATTTAAAAACCCAACTTTATATATAAAGATATCTACGTATTATATATGTATATCATTAATTTATAAATTACTTTTATCTGATTCATAATTTCTAATATATATGGCATTAAGTGCCGACATAATATATGCATTATATATATCCACTTCTATATATATCTAAATTAACCATATAATATACCAAACATATTATATATGAAAGTGAAGTCTGACTAAATCATTTACAGTAGCATGTAGATAATACCAAGACTAAATATATGCCTTATTAATCTGACCAGTAAAACCGGCCGGATTAATATAATTGATATTTGGTTAGGGTGAACCGGACTGTTTACTGTAAATTAATTCGATTTGTTTTAAATATATTTTCAATGGTTTTGATGAATCAGTATTGAAACATATATATTTTCTTCGTATTATAACCTTACTAGCTGAATCACTATTGAAACAAATAAATTTTCTTTAGGTTTATTATTTTTTTAATGATCAAAATATATTTTCGCAATGGTTTTATTATATAGTAAATCAATTCGGAAAATTTTTTAGTAACTGGTCAACTTCTGCATATGTGAATTGTTAAATGTTAGTTTAGGTTTGTTAATGTTCAAAGTTAAATCTAATTAGCTATAAGGTAAAACCATATTCCAAGTTATCTTCTATACATATATCATTTAGTCGACGACGATTTGCAAATATATTTAGAACTTGAATAAGAAAATATAATTGGTACGATATATTGACTGATTGTACAATATTAAATTCAGTCATTGCAATTCCTTAAATTAAGCACCAAAACTTTTCAACTAAGCAATCAACATAAATGGTGACAGACAAATAATTTTGACCATAAAAATTATTGGATTCCTTAATATTGTCAATCTCATAGTTAATATTGTTTCCTAGGGTCAAAGCTCCTAGTTAATATTGTTTCCTATTTGTTGATTACTTAATTATAATACTTTACAAATTTTTTAAACTATAAACTAAAAGTTAGGGATCATTATGACTAAATTTTGGCGATAGAATATTCGTTTTCTTTCAAATCGAGGTAGAATTAACCCAATCAGTTATCACTATATATACATGACATATACTAATATCTACGGTATCACAACCTACAATGATTGAAACTAGCAAAGAAAAGAAATGCCATGAATTTTGATAAGCATTGGAAAGATAAAAGTGTGGAAAAATAAACATTATTTATTTTCGCAAACATACTATATCAATTCAAGAAGTTTTAATTACCTTTTCAGAGCTAATTTAATGTTTGTTACTTGATTTATAACAGATCATAGCATCTCAAATGCTTACAATGTTTCTGATGTTTCATTGAACCCTTCTATGGCAGAGGTGGATGTGTTTATTGAATTGTAAGACAAACAATAGTTTGTATATATTAATTTGTTCTTTCGATGATTTTTTTAATGACACTGCAAGTATGTTGAAATGAATATATTGAAAGCTTTAATCGACTCACTACTTCAAATCAAAGTTTATATCTTCTATTATATAACATGTTTTTATATGTGACTATAGTTTTTACCTTTTAATGTATATATTTATTAAAAAATTTTAAAAAAATTTCATCCATTCGCTCCGCGCAGAACGCGGATCACCATCTAGTCAATTTACTACTCTCAATATTTTATTAGTAGCAACTTTTTTAACAGATAAGAGATTCAAAGTAAAATCAGACATGTAAATAACTTTATACTTTTTATCAAATAGTTGTGGATTCCCTGCTCTTCGATTGATATTCTACCATCACTTACAATAATAATATTTCAGATAGTAGATTCAATATTGTTAATTAGTCTAGTGTAATTGATTATGTGATGAAATAGACCAGAATCAACAATTAAGGATTTAGACATTGTGTTAAAAAAAAAGGGTTTAGACATTAGATGTAGCAAAGGAGATACCAAGAATTTCATCAGAGTTTTAATGAGAGCATCAAAAATAAATAGGCATTCGAAGGCAGTCTCGAGATGTTCGCCACAAACCCTTCTTGACTCAAACCATCTGATCAACATCAGTATAACTCTGGAAGAACTCTAGAAATAAGCTTTTAATCTTACATCTAGAACCCTATAAACCTGTTGAACATATTCAATTGTCTCAAATAATGTGAAGTCTCAACAAATAACAAAAGTTCTATATTTAATACAACAAAAGAAAAAACGGACAACGCACAGAAAGTTCAAACGCGTCTTAACCACCAAATCAAATCAGCAGTTTCCCGTTTTTTTCCCATAATATAACATTCTTCAGACAATACTTGGAGGATCCCCAGCCCAACTACAAGTAGCTCGTGACCACCGAGTTCTGATACAATCCACCAATGGTGCATGCTGTGCCGTCTTAGGCTGGTTCACTTCTGAGTCTTTCTCAGAGCTGCTGGCCATGTACTCTTCTGGTGTCCATTTAGGGGGAACAGAGACGTTTAGTCTCGTGAGCCTTGGCCTTTGCATAGGAACCGTCCCACCTTCCACAGCCATAGCTTGACCACCACCGTTTATATCTGATTTAGCAATCCCATTGAAGTGATAAACATCAAATACTTTCTTTCCCATCATTCCTGATGAATCTTTGATCCCTCCCAAGTTTCTGTCTAGCTCCAGGATCACTTGCCATAACTCGCTCCACACAATAAACCCCATGGCGCAGATCTCATTCATCTTCTCAGTTGGCAGTCTAATGTTTGTTTCCTGAACAACTTGTTGAAAGGCCTCCACGCTGATGAAACCTCCTCCTCCGCTCTGGTCTCTTGCATCAAAAGCTCTTCTTATCTGAGACTCTCTAAGCTCAAGTTCATTTTCTTCCTGGACAGATGGATCGAGTGCAAACAGGACGGTGTAATGTGACTCGCTGCCAACGACCCATATTGGCCATTTGGGAGATTTGAGATTCTGACCGACTTTGCAGAAATTGAGAGACTCAAGCAACGTCAGGAAGCCCACCTCCACATTCTTAGGTATGCCTTTCAGAAACATGCCGCCTCCAAGATCCATCCTTCCATCAAACACATTAGGAACCGCTTCACCACACAATAACAGGTTTACAATTTCCTAATCAAAAGAGGGGCACAGAGAAAAATCAGTATTACTAAAGGACAAAAGAGAGTAAGAGGACAAGATACAGATCAAAGTGGATTCTGAAATGTGTTCGTTCAATCACCTGGGAGGCATGTCCAAATGGTGCAGTTACTAGGGGGAGGTTTGGATCATCCCTGTCGTTTTGAACAGTATCCTGTTTATGGAAAAGTTAATTATATACGGCTACAACACTAGCAAGTCAACCATCCTTCGAGCTGACCTAAATAATGGAAATGAAAAATCTAGCACAATGATCCAGTATGCAACTTGACATTCTGATTCACATCCGAATCAAAGTATAATCTAGAACCTAAACCAAAAACTCTAAATGCTGATGTGGTCTTAACACGGTAAGACTAGCTTTTGCCTATCAGATGAGATTATCTCTATAAATTCTATTTCTGGCTATAACGTCAATAGTAAGGTCCACATGACCAAATACATGACCAAATAATCCCAAGTTGTTAGAAAAACTGAACCCTATCGTGTGAGTGAAATGTCAAATCAATCCCCTATAATCTTTTATTTTTTAAAACGTAATAAGGATCAAGGTTACGGTCAATACCAGTCCACGGGAGAGTAAAGCAGAAATAAGGAATAGCAGAGCACCCATGCGACTCTGGAAAGCAGTAATTGTGCCTTCTATCTTATTAAGAGCACTGGACTGAGTTGTGAATGTCTCAAATCTTAAGCTCTTTTGCAAATCTGAAGCAGACTCAATGGGGAGCCCAGCAGCCATTACCTGCAACAGTAAATTAGGGACGCAACATAACCAGTGAAAGCAAAACAACTATTTGCACCAAATATGGAAAAGTAACTTACCTCATCTTTCTGATTAGTATTGAGATCCTCAGGATTAAGGAAACTCGCTACTACAGCACGGTTATTGTTTCCACACATAAATAGAATCTCACACATGCTTCTAACAAGGGCCCTGCAAAATCAGGAAAATACAATGACAGATGGTGAGATCATGATAACGAAAATTCGGACTTGAATCATAGTCTAAGAAATATTATTGAGAAAAATTCACCTTGTTTTTACTTCTTCTGGTACAGAAGAGAAAGAGTCGGATGCGACATAATGGTTTTTAGATGTTCTGAGACCCAAACTCGGGGAATCTTTTCCTATGTCATCCGGAAAGTAAAGAAGGTATTTAAGAACAAATGCCTACACAGAAAAAATGGAGCAGTCAGCTTCCACTGTAAGAAGGTTCACATCCTCGAGACAACATTTAACACAGACAACAAATCAAAACAAGAGAATAACCTGTAATGCTGCTAAAACACCGCAGGGCCCACCTTCATGCTGCACTAACCCTATAGTAGTTTCAGGATCAGGGCTAAACCTATAACAGAATTGTCAACACACTTTAATGAACAATAAAAGCGAGATATAGATATGGGAGTAAAAAAGACATTATTATGCAAATGGAAATTTCGAGTGAAGAAATATGTTGCAATATGACATGCCTGACACAAAACAAAATATGGTCAATATACATACGAGGAGAATAGCCTCACATGCAAATGACTTCTGAAATCAGATACAATCACAAGCAGTGTAATCATGCATCTAAAGTGTTTTAGCCTAAAAGGGAAAAGGATCTAAAGAGTTTGATATTGATGAGAGGGTAACAAAACTAATGCCTTAATATATACCCTAACTCATAATCTAGCATTTGACGTTTTTGTTTTAATCTTCTCAGCTACATTATCAATTAAGTGTTCTCCTTAATAATTTCTCAAACCATATAAGATCAAGTGGTTAGGAGAAACATGGAATACTTAAATCCAAAGAATAAACTTCTAAAACCCTTTCTTCTATACCAATAGGTAATAAATAATACACAAAGGCTAATCCAAAAAAAAAGCACATAAATTTGAATCAATCCATGGTACCTTATGCCTTGATTAGTCCACTGTGCAAGTATGCTTCTGGAAACCTCATTCCCGAACACCATCGTGAACAGCTGATTAGACTCTTCCGGCGATAACTCCAAACCACCACCGGATCCAATCTCTTTACAGCTGTTAGCAACAGTGATTGGAGAAGCCAGAGCTCTGGGCTTAGGCTGAGGAGGAGGAGGAGGGCTCTTAGGAAAAGACAACATTCGTTTCTCAGCCGCAGCAGCCATGAGTTCCCGCTGCAACCGCCGTGTTTTGGCCTCCGGCGATTCACCAGATCCGGATCCGGTTTCTTCAATGGGTTTGCTCCGTTTGGGCTCTGGAGGATTGTATTGCATACTCATCTTAAGAGCCAATTCCAAATCCTCGTCGTCTTGATGATCGGCCATAGGGTCACCCGGATCAGATAAGATTGCGGTGCGGACAGGAGAGACCTCAAGATCACCAAATATAAAGGGATAAGAAAACCCAAATCGAATCAATGACTACAAGTCCCCAAAGGGAAAGAAATCAGCATCGACTGATAGAAGCGAATAAAAAAGGCTCCTCTTTTCGATTTCAACAGTTTTTAGGGCAAATAAACTCTCGACTTTTTATTAGTTTGTTTTTCAATTTCATCTTTTGGATCCGTTTCACGAGTTGAATTATTTGCTTCTCTTTTTCAGTCAATAGATTGCTCGTTTTTTTAATGACCTTTACTAAATTTTTTAAAAAAAAGCATGGCATGGCATACATTTGACATTCGGTTCCCATTCAGATACTGATAGATTTTTTTGGATATCGAGTCTGAAGACTACGGTTCTCATATAAAAGAACCAGACAATTTTTGGATACCGTTGTATCTAGTTCGGGTTTAGATATTTTTAACCAAGTAACTAAACTATCCGATTCGGTACTTTATATTTAATTTTTCCAGACTTACCCAAAAATAACTAAAAATATTCATTAGATTTGGTTCAAATCAGTTATATATATATATATATACAGTATAACCTCTTTAAATTAATACTCTATAAATTAATATAAACTAAAAATCTCTATAAAATAATATAATTTTATAGTCCTAAATTGAGTTTTTGGTTCAATTAGTATATCGGTAAATTAATACAACCGTTCTCATAATATGTGATTTCAATATGTTATTCACATATATATGGAATAGAGCATCAGGATCTTGTCATGATACAACCGTTCTCACAATGGCACAAGAAAGTGATCATGAGTTTTCTTTTCTTCCTAAGGAAAAGTATTATGTCGTTGACTCGATTATCCATACATGCAAGTATTTTTGGTTCTATATAAGTCATCACGAAATAATGTTGTCAGATATTATATATCCAGTTCAACTATGGGTCTGCTCTACGAAATAAAGAAGAATTGTTTAATCGATATCGTGAGTCTTTACGTTTAGTTATCGAGAGAAGTTTTGAAGTTTGGAAGAAAAAATGGAGGATTTTTTTTTTTTTGCAATTTTTTCAAGATATAGTATTAACATACAGAAGAAAGCAATAATGGCTACAATAAGATTGCATAATTTTATCAAGATTTCAAAATTTTCAGATTTAGATTTTGTTGAAGTAATGGGTATTCAACACTTAACGGGAGACTGATTTTCATACCGATTTGGATGATGTGAAAACAGTTGAGGTAACAAGTTGAGGACATATGATGCAAATAAGAGATAATATTGCAAATCTGTTAGGGGAAAATCAATAAAATAAATTCATCTTCTAATTATAATTTATTTGTATTTTATAAAAATATTTAATATATATTTATAAATCAAGTAAAATATAATTTTATATTTTTCCGTACTTCTAATCTATTAATTTAGAATCCTAATTTTATCTACCGTTAGAAGTTATCATTTAAATTTTGGACTTTTTTAAAATTGTTACTAAGCTACTTAAATTTTGGACCTTTCACGTTTGTTAAACACTACTTAGATAATACAACCGGTGTACTTAAACTTATCCAATATCGTCTAATAAAACTAAACCAGTGTCATATTCGGAAACTAAATTGAAACTAAACCTTCGGTTATCTACTATTAGAAAAACAATACAATACACTACTCTTCTTATAACATGTCATAACATAATTGGACATCAGGTTAGTATATATAGATGATCGTCTTTGCTTCTCTTCAAATCACTAACTGCAACATAACAAAATATAATTAACTCATATTTTGTCCATCTTTCATCATACTAAATTATCATATATTATATAAATTACATATAAATATATTACACTACATAGAATACATTGACAATCATATACCATAATAATTTTATAATAAGTTTCATAATGGCAGTTTTATATATTTAGTCATTTATAACATAGACCAACATGTTTATATGATTGTCCAATACCATTGTATTTTTAAATGATAATATAATGATATAACTTTAATAATTTACCATTATAAATTTTAAAAATATTTTCAATGTAGATACTATATTTATTGTTACACATAATATTATCTATACCACCATTTTAGTAAATGGAATATACTTATGCTAAAATTAAACTACTAACTAAAATTGTGTATATATTCTTAACTAATTTATTTCAAATCTATATTATTAAAATGAAATCATTTTAAAATTTACTGTAAAAAATTGTCAGGACTATCTAAAAAAAAATAAATCTATTGTATTAATTTAGAGTTCTCTTTAAAATTTACCAAACTAGGATACATGTTGTGACATTTTTTGGACCTATTGAACATTTTAGACTTAACCAAACCAAAAACCAAATAACTAAACACAAACAAAACCTAAATTCATAACTAATCAGACGGTTCATATATATATCTTAGACCGAAAACAAAAAGCTACAACCGAACTGGAAATAAATCGAAGACCAAACTCTCATACCTAAACATAGTAGTGAACAAACATATATATTAATAAATTTATCAACAAAATACAATTACGCGCTTTCAAAGCGCGGATCGTATCCTAGTTTTAGTTTATAATAACCATTCAAACATTTGTCTCGCACTATCTATTATTTTGGTCACCTTTCGTATATTCTTTTGAACCGCTTTTTTAGACGAATCACATTTGTTCCGCCATATGCTTTTGTAATACAAACCGCATTTAAATCACACTGCATTAGCCAATTCGCTTGTCCCGCACCACCCAACCTGCTGTCACCATTCAGACCCTATAAATTCAAAATTATAATAATTCTTTAAGATAGCCTGTCAAAAAAAAATTTAAATGGTAAATCTATTATTATAAAGTTGAGTTTTCTCACTCCTAAGGCATGCCACATGGGCGTCCACGTCACTAATTCGGTGTTTGTGGTGGCGACACATGTCATGGTCAATCAAAACTTAATGTTTTATTAATTCTTGAGTTTAAATGGTTTTATGTGTTTATTACGATCCAAATGCATATTCTCCAGAAAACTGTATACAAAACCTAGGGAAAGTGGCCATCGTGCAATAATTTCCGTTCAGTCAACTGTCAATAAAAATCTAATGGTTTCACCGGTGACGACGATTCGATCAATGTCAGTTGGAAGCTGAATAGACTTCTTTCATCTGGCGTTCGGAAATTAACTTGGTTTCACCGGTGACGATTCGATCAATGTCGGAAGCTGAATAGACTTCTTTAATCTGGCACCGTACGGAAATTAACTTGGTTCATGCATCTTCATTAACATTTGCATTAATACATATTCTCTACTTCTCACACGACCTTACATTCAATGAATCCCTTCATTCATTCTTCGTGTTAATCCTCCATTGTAAATATGAAAGTTTTCTTCCAACAAGATCATCAGTTCATTTCTCTTAATAAACAACACAAAAGGTGATGAAAAGAGATATGTTAAGTCCATGGTTGTGCTTAACGGATTGTGACAGAAAAGTGATAAGAAACAAAAGAAATGAGATGAGAAACAGAATAAACAAAGAAGAAGAGAAATGAGGAGAACGATAGAAGAGGGAGATAACTTTTTTTTAGTGAACCTTTTTTAAAAAATCTATTTATCTTTAACTCATAATAATTTCCAACATCTTGGTGTTGATTTTTCATTATTGTGGCTCCCTAAAAGGTTGTTGGCCCTGATCTCAATGATCAACAGTTAGTGCAGACACTTATGGATAAGAATCTTGTGTGAGTATGCATGATTGTGATTTGTGAGTATATTTCAATTACATCTTTTCCATATCAACTTGGACTATGAATTCTATTTAAATTGGCTGCTTCTGTGTCTCCAAAATGGGCTGAGTTTTGATATATACGTAGAATGCATTTTTCTTATTATACTTCTAAGTTTGAGTCTGCATATATCACAATAAAATGAGGATGATGGACGAATGAGCTGAGTGTGGAATACTAAACATGTTCTTACGTGAAATTAAAGCGTTTTAGTTTTGTCCAAATATTAACTTATGCCTTATTTAGAACACTCACTTCCCATAACATATATACTCTCTTCTCGACAAATTGACACCTGCTAACCTAATAAAAAACAATAGTTTCAAATTTAATAAAGCTGAATCCTTTATTTTCGTGATGGCATTTCATCAACAAAAATTGTCTAAAAATTTAACACTATAATTTTTAAAATTTTATTAAGTATTCCACATTTTAATCATATTTTGTTTAAACCAAATTTATTAGTAAATTATATAATAATCTAGAATTTATTTTTGATTAATACTTTATTTTACGTCTAACAAAACATTTGATATCAATCTAAAATAATATTTTATCACATAAATAACAATATAATATCAAATATGTAAGTTTTTAAAATATTCATAAGAAAAAAAGTAATGTAAGATTTTTGTATCAAAAATTATTTTACTTATTATCAAAAATTATCATAATTATAGAATAAACAAAGATAATATGTAAAACTATTATGTATCATGAACATTTAAATATTAAGATAATCATAATCTATAAAAGAATAACAAAACATACACAATAAAATTAATATCACCTTAAATATACTTTTAACTGGTATATTTATATATTTTCGGTTATTAACACACCCGTAGAGAGAGAGAGAGAGAGAGAGAGTAAATTATGCTAATAGTAAAAATTAGTTGTTTGGTTAATTCTAAATTAAGAAAATAGTATATCTCATATACATCGCTTGCAAATGTAAACATAAAACACAAACCACAAATCATATAAAAAATAATAATCTTGATCACAAGTTAAGTATATCCACGTAGGGATAAGTTATTATTATAAAGTACACTTTCTTTCACTTCTAGGGGGTCCACGTGGGCAGACACGTCAGATATTCTCTCACCCGCGTGCCGACACGTGTCCCTGATCCAATACGCGTCGTTTCATTTAAGTGGGAATAACCCATGTTGGGCTTACGAAACAAAAGAAAAAAAGCCACTTTGGTTTGTGTATGTGAGTGAAGCCGACAATTATTTTTAGGGCTCTCTGTCTCCATTAACGGATTAGGTCTAACATCAATGGTGGTTCTGCAACTCTCATATATTAGCACAGGTGTGTATATGTTGGTTCAAGTCATTTTGATCTCGATTCATCTCCTCTCAGACGTTACAAGATGCATTCATTCATCATCATCAAGGAACTATTTTGACACACTGAAACCACATTTACGCATTCAATTGTTCTTATCCCTCTTCCAAGCGGTGGATCTACATCTATAAAAAGGTGAGTCGTGATCTCATGAGAATCATCCTCACAATTCCAATCTTTATAGAAATTTCTTTCTCATTTTAATGGCTCTGTTCAACATGCAGATTTGAAGGCTGTTGGCCATTGTTCTTCCACCGTGGAGGTGAGTCTGGTCAGAATCTTAGAAGCTAGAAACATTAAACGTTGTGGCAAGTCGTTGGATGTGGACATACTCTTCCTCGACTCTCAGGTTTTAAACATTTCCGTTCTAAACTCATAGGGTCTGTTTGTTTCTCCATCTGGATAAGCCATTTGGATGAAGATGAGAGTTTTGTTTGTTTAGGCACTAAAAGTGCAACTCATTCAGATGAATTATTCAGACGACTTTCGAAAATTTAGGCTTAATTTTAAAGTCCATTCAGCTGAACCAATTTGGATCATTTGAATGGATATGGTTCATTCAAAATGATATAATGTCTATTATGCCCTTAATGTAATTTATAAATTACAAACCGAAACATAATATCATTTTGTCACACACAAAAACTGACAAAACCACAAAAACGTTTTTTCCCGCAAAAATCTAAAAACTAATTTTTCACGCAAAAACCCCAACAACGCATTTTCCCGCCAAAATTGTAAAAACATATTTTTCCGCAAAAACCGCAAAAACGTGTTTTCATGCCAAAATCACAAAAATATGTTTTCACGTCAAAACCCCAAACACACAATTTCCCCCAAAACACAAAAACATGTTTTCCCGCCAAAATTGCAAATTCTCGTTTTCTCGCCAAAATTACAAAAACGTGTTTTCACGCTAAAATCCCAAAAATGCGTTTTCCCGCCACAATTACAAAATCTCGTTTTTCCGCCAAAACCGAAAAATCTTGTTTTCTCGCCAAAACTGAAAACTTTCGTTTTCCCGCCAAAACTGAAAATTTTCGTTTTTCCGCCAAAACCAAAAACATATTTTCCCGCCAAAAACTGAAAAATTCATTTTCCCGCCAAAACCGCAAAAACGTGTTTTCCCACCAAAACCACAAAAACGAGTGTTCCCGCCAAAAATTGAAAAATCTCGTTTTCCCGCCAAAATCGAAAAATCTCGTTTTCCCGCAAAAAATTGCAAAAACATGTTTTCCTGCGAAAACCACAAAACGTGTTTTCTCGCCAAAACCGCAAAAACGAGCTTTTCCGCCAAAAAAATGTTTTCCTCCAAAACTGCAAAACGTGTTTTCTCGCCAAAACCGAAAATTTGTATGTTCCCGCCAAAACAAAAAAAAAAATCTCGTTTTCCCGCCAAAAATCTTGTTTTTCCGCCAAAACCGAAAAATACATTTTTCCGACAAAAACGCAAAAAAACTCGTTAATTTTGAAATAATTCTAAGGTAAATATATTAGACTAAATAATTAAATACAATATATTTAAAATTTATATCAAATATATTATTAAGTCAACACAAGGATATTTTGGTAATTTTGTTACTAAACTCATTTGGATGGAAATGAAAATAAAGAAACAAACATAAGATTCATTTAGATGATTCATTTAGATGATTGATCTAGATGAGCTATTTGAATGGACAAACAAACAGTCACAAAAATCTGAATGTATCATCTGAATAGATCATACAACTAAATCATCTGGATGGAGATGACAAATGGTGAAATAAACAGCCCCATAATCGTCTTTGTTTAAAAACAAAATTCAGCTTGCAATCTCAAAATTTACCCACCTTACGATCTAAGTTTTTCTTTTTGCTCTTTCGGAGTTAATTTCTGTTTATTGATTAGGTTTTCCTTTGTACATATGTTTCAGCCACCGTAAAAGCAAGGAATTACTCACTCGCTCACCAACCAACAACACAAACACAAAATCGGTAACATGATTCATCTGGTCTTGCAACGACGCCAAAACTCACTACCATAAGTGGCACCAAAACTGAAACGTCTTCGGTTGATGGACCTACAAGAAGTAGTGGCTCATCAAGGAAAGAAGAAGAAGAAGATGCAAATCTTTCGGATGAGGTCTCAGTAAGTAACAAAGGTCAATTGTATTTTCCATTTTTCATACATGTTCAAACTTTCTCTTTGTGAGATCTTGCTAAGAAAGTACAGATACACACTTGACAAAAACATTACTTTTTCGCTTCAAGAATTGTTTTGCAGGTTGTTTTGTGGATGGAGTCTGTCAGAGCTGCTAAATTTGATGTTTCCACTTTGATTTGCTTATTGTGGTATGTTTTTTGTTCTGTTTTGTTTTCAGGGAAAAGTTCATTACTAAACCATCTTTAAACAAACCAGCTGAGAAACATATGCTTTTGCAGAAAAGGTTAGCAAGTCACTTTTTGCTTCTTTATATTTGTTTATTGTTATGTTTGTGTTCCAATCATGATTTAATGCAGAAATAGTGTCTTGATAGCATCCCCATTCTTCTCAGCCCTCACCTATTAATCTTCTTAGCCACATGGGTTAACAATCATCATGGTTGTTTTCTAATTAGGAGAGTTTTCTTTTTTCTTTTGTATAAAAACAATCTCTTCCTTCTGCATTCGTTTTAGTACTCGAGCAGATGATTGTAATAAAGTATAAACAGTTGGGTTGATCTTATCGAACGCTAAGAAGATGGAGATGGTGCCAAGGAAGAAGAATTAGGGTTCTTGAAAAAGTTGTTTAATAGTGAGCAGCAAGAAATTATAGAATCACAACCAGTATTAATAAGAAGTCCTTCTCTTATTATTCACTTCAAAAGCTCTAGAACACAACTCAAGACTAAAGCTTAATCACTTCACACAATCCGTTAGTGATTTATCATCATAATCATTCATATATATAAGACTAGATATCTCCTAATCTCATTAGAGATAACACCTTCAATATTTCCTAATCCTAATAGATAACTTTCAACTCCTTAGGATAAGGATGACTTTTCCTTCAAGTTAACTACAAGCTTAATCAACATTCTCCCCCTTAAGCTTGGCTTCATCTTTGCTCACAACTTGTACTCCAATAAGCTTCCTCATCTCTTGAAATCGTACTCGACTAAGTGCCTTAGTAAGTATATCAGCTCTTTGTTCATTTCCCGGAACATACTCTACTTCGATTTGATCATTCTCAACACACTCCCGTATGAAATGAAATCTCCTGTGAATGTGCTTACTTCGACCATGGAACACCGGGTTCTTAGTGAGCGCTATTGCGGACTTGTTATCAACACGTATAACCACCTTCTTGTTTTTATCTCCCACGATTTCACTTAGAAGTTCCTGCAACCAAATTGCTTGCTTTGCCGCTTCCGTGGCCGCCATAAACTCGGCTTCACATGATGATAATGCCACAATCTCTTGCTTTTGAGAGCACCAAGTTATAGGACTATCTCCAAGATAGAAAATATGTCCAGTCGTACTCCTTCCATCATCAATATCAATATTATGCGAGCTATCACTAAAGCCTTCCAACCTAAGCGTGTTTCCTTTTGTGAACCGTAGACCAAGAGAAGTAGTACCACGTAAGTATCTCAATACTTGCTTTAGAGCTGCTCCATGAGATTCTTTTGGATCTTGCATATATCTACTGAGCATCCCGACACTAAATGAGAGATCAGGTCGTGTATGCAATAGATATCGAAGACACCCAATGCTCCTTCTGTATTCCCTCTCGTCAACACTCTTCTCACGAGGTGACTTGCCAAGCTTTGCATTCACGTCCATAGGCAAGTGAGCCAGATTGCAACTTTCCATTCCAGCTTCCTCAAGGATCTTCTGAGCATATCTATCTTGAGATAACATGATGCCTTCGTTAGTCTATTGCACTTCGATCCCTAGATAATAGGTTAATCTGCCTAGGTCGCTCATCTCAAACTTCTGCGCCATCTTCCGTTTGAACTCACTGATCAGCTTCAACGATGACCCTGTCACGAGTAAATCATCAACATACACGCAGACGACAAGAAGACCCTCCTCTGTTTCTTTGCGATACAGCGATGGTTCTTTAGAGCAATGAGTGAACCCAATGTCTTTCAAGCTTCGATTGAGTTTTACATTCCACGCCCTAGGTGCTTGTCTCAGGCCATAGAGAGCTTTGTGTAGTTTATAGACTTTCTCTTCCTTGCCTTTGATCACAAACCCCTCAGGTTGAGTAACATAAACCTCTTCCTTCAGTTCTCCATGCAAAAAGGCTGTTTTCACGTCAAGATGATGAATCTGCCATTCCTTGGATGCCGCAATTTCAATGACCATTCTAATGGTTTCAATTCGGGCCACAGGCGCAAAAACCTCGTCATAGTCAACGCCATGGCGTTGTACGTATCCTTTTGCCACCAGCCGCGTTTTATACTTGCTTATGCTTCCATCTGCGTTCTTCTTCAACTTAAATACCCACTTCAAGCCGATAGGCTCGAATCCTCTTGGTAGATCAACCAATACCCAAGTGTGATTCTTCTCAATCGAGCTTAACTCGTCTTTACACGCATCCACCCAAACCTTTAGTTTTTTCGCCTCACTGTAATCCCATGGTTCGTTGTTAATCACCATTAAGAGTCTTTCACATTCCTCTTCTGCCAAAAGAATATAATCGTCCAAGTATGATGGTTTCGTGGTTACTCTGCTCGATCTTCTCAACTCTGTCTGTATCTCTTCTCCATCGTTCTTGTCTTCTTCGTAGTCACTGATTTCGTCGTCGTTCAAAACATCTTCGTATGAAGCATCTTCTTCTTCGTTTCCATAATCAGCTTGTGCTTCAGAACTCCTTAGAGGTATTAGTTCAACTTCGAACGTATCCTGCTCTGTTTCTTTTGTTCCTACCGTTGAATTCCAGCTCCATTGCTTTTCTTCGTCAAAGTATACGTCACGACTTACTACTATCTTCTTGCTAGAGGGGTCATACAGTCGATAGGCCTTAGTGCCAGGCTCAGTTCCTAAATGCACCAGCACTCTTGACCGGTCATCAAGCTTTTTTCTACCTGGAGTCTCTGTTTTTGCATAGCAGACGCACCCGAAAACCTTGAGATGTGCGATGTTTGGCTTCCTGTTTCGCAAGGCTTCGTATGGTGTCTGTCCTAACAGAGACCTTGTTGCAACTCTATTGAGTAGATAGGTGGCGTGTCTGACCGCTTCTCCCCAGAACTCATTAGGTACATTCATATGTTTCAACAAACTTCTGGTCATCTCAAGCAAGGTACGATTTCTTCGTTCAACAACACCATTTTGCTGCGGAGAATATGGAGCTGTCATATGTCTGTTAATTCCATGGGCTTTACAATAGTTGTCGAACTCATGAGAGATGAATTCTCCTCCTCTGTCTGATCGAAACGTCTTCACCTTTGTCTTTGTCTCTTGTTCTACGAGGTTTTTGAATGTTTTGAACTTGTTAAAAGCCTCACTTTTCTCTTTAAGCAACACGCTCCACATGTATCTTGAGAAGTCGTCGATTAATACGAACACATATCGTTTCCGACCAGGTGTAGAAGGAGTGATAGGACCACATAAATCACCATGGACGAGCTCAAGAGGACTTACAGCTCTATACGTCGTAGCTTGTGGAAATGGCTTCCTGGTTTGCTTCCCAAGCAAGCAAGATACGCAGGTTTGTTTCTCGATAATCATATTAGGCAAACCAGTGACCAGTTCCTTGCTTAGCATCGTCTTCATTGTCTCTGTATTAACATGCCCCAATCTGGCGTGCCACCTTATTGACTCCGTAGGTGAAGCAATTTGCAGACACTCAACAACATCAGCTTGCAAGTTCACTTTATACAAACGGTTCTTTGATCTTGAGGTCTTGATCATGAGATAACCTGTTCGATCAAAGAGCATTAGCACATCTTCCTTCATTCTAACCTCACACCCACCTTCGGTGGCTTGTCCCAGGCTCAGAATGTTGCTTCTTAACCCCGGTATAAAGTAGACATTACTCAAACTCTTCTTCTTGCCTCCTTTCAAAATAAACCTTATGGAGCCCTTTCCTTTGATATCTATGCGGGAGTCATCTCCGAAGCGTACTTTTCCGGTAACACTTTCATCAAGAGTATAGGAAAATTTTCTATTACCACTCATGTGATTACTCGCCCCGTTGTCGAGATACCACATATTTTCCATGTCTTGTTCAACTTCGAAGATGCTTGGTTTTACTTTCTGTTCGTCGAGATATATTAACTCGTGCATCATCAATTCGTCTGCTTCATGTGTGCTCTCATCCTTTTTCTCAATGGTTTCTTGTAGCTTGAGCAACTTATCAGGACACTCGGTTGCATAGTGGCCGAGTTTATCGCAATTGAAGCAGGTAATGTGGCTTTTGTCTCTGTTTTGACCTTGACCTTGCTTCCACGCTTCTTTCTGTGCTTGAAAACCTCCATACCGTCCTCGGCCTCTTCCTCCTCTCCAGTTACCTCGTCCACCTTGTCCTCTTCCTCGACCGTATCCAGACTTCTCAAGGTTTGACTCGTTGTTAACATACATTAACTTCTCTTGATCATCATGTTGTTCTTCTTCTTCTTCTTTTATTCTTTCTTCATAAGCTTTTAATCTACCAACTATCTCCTCAAAGCTAGTTTCATTGAGGTTCAACATCTGCTCAATTGAAGCCACCATATGAATAAACTTCTTTCTCGGTAAGCTCTTCAAGAACTTCTTGACGAGTTTCGGTTCTTCAATGACCTCCCCAAGAGAAGCTGTCTTTGACGAGATTTCGCCAAGCTTTCCAACGAATGTATCTATGCTATCCTCTTCTTTCATCTTAAGCTTGTCAAAGTCCGCCATTAGTGTTTGTAGACGCGCTTCTCGAACTCTTTCAGCACCAACATGTCTGACCTTTATAGCTTCCCAAAGAGCTTTGGCCGTTTCTTGGATTCCGATCTGCAACGTGAGTGTCTCGGGAATGGATTGAAATATCAATGCGATGGCTAGGTCGTTCTTTTCTTCATCTTTGCTTCCGGATTCAATAACTTCCCATACTTTATTAACCTTAAGAGCCATCTGCATCTTCATAGCCCAAACTGTATAGTTGGATGAGTTTAACATTGGGAACTTGATGGACGAGGATCCGGTTTTGTTGCTATGCTCGGTTTCATTCTTTACGTCTGCCATGGTTCTTCTTCTCTCTGTCTCGTGATACTCAAGTTTTTTTTTTTTTTTTGTAGAGGCTCTGATACCAATTATAGAATCACAACCAGTATTAATAAGAAGTCCTTCTCTTATTATTCACTTCAAAAGCTCTAGAACACAACTCAAGACTAAAGCTTAATCACTTCACACAATCCGTTAGTGATTTATCATCATAATCATTCATATATATAAGACTAGATATCTCCTAATCTCATTAGAGATAACACCTTCAATATTTCCTAATCCTAATAGATAACTTTCAACTCCTTAGGATAAGGATGACTTTTCCTTCAAGTTAACTACAAGCTTAATCAACAGAAATGTCTTGCCTTCTAATGAATAAAAACAATGATATAAAGTTTTCTGATCAGGGCTTTGGTTTTATTTTTCCGTCAAACGGCAGTTTATGTATATGTCTATTCATTAGAACTGTATGTTGTAATGTAATCTATCAATGTGTTGAATATGTAATACAATAATACAATACTTTATAATAATAGATTTTTATTTTGTATGAAATCTGCCATTGTAATTTTTTAATGTATGGTAATTAAGATTTCCGTTGATTTTGATTAATTTAATGAAAAATATGTAAATAATTTGATTTTACCTATATGATTAAATTCACTAATTATACCACATCTATTAAATATGTTTCACATTTATTTTGAAAATTAAGATGCTTTATAATAAAAGATCCTTTGAAAAAACTAGATAACTTATAATACAAATTTTATATGTGACAGGGTTTTAATGTTCATAATTTGGCTATATCTATGTTAATGTTGATCACTTCCAAAATATAAGATAAGTTATTATTAAGTCTTAACAAAACAAGAAAAAATAATAAGCAAAGTTACAAATATTTTTATGTGAAGAAAATTAATAAGATTTTCATGCATATATTTAAGTTTGCTTACTATTTCATTAATCTTAATATCACAATAAAAGATGTAGGAATTAAACATAAAATTAATATATTTTATAATTTTGAAAATATTTGTTTTGCTAAATTTACAAAAAATACATATTAATATCTTTTTTGGTCAAAACATATTAATTTCTAAACTATTTATTTAAATTTCCCTTTCTAACCTGTCCCCAACCACATTATGATGATAATGAGATTCTGATAGATGCCGTAAATGATTTTTTGCAAAAGATTTCGTGGTGTTGCAATAGCTTCTATTGGGTTATAGGATCCACGAGACCACAAAACTCTTTGGACCTATGTTTACACAAACACTATCACATTGACCACGAGATAATATCCAAAGTGGAGATAAAAAAGAGAAAAATTGGTGTCTCTAAATTTAAAATCAGTTTACCTCCAAATTTGATATGTTGTTCAGTTCCATCTTATTTATCACGCTCTGGATTTCTTTAGCATGATCACTCCAATAAGACTTCTGTCTTAAGACGAAAAAAATCAAAGAAATTTTTAGTGCATACTAATACACAAAATCATTTGTAAAATTCAGATTCAATACTGTATAATCTAACAATTTGCAGTTCAAACAATACAAAAAAGAAACAAATACAATGGTCTTCGAAAACTTATTCTCTTTTGATCGATTTCAATTTATTTAAATTATAATGTTCAAGGTATAAATGTAGAACAGTGTTATGAATATTATAACATTACAAACTTTTATATAAAAACTGATACATCAAGTCTCACGTATAGCGCCGACTCGCCCTAGTATATATTTATAGTCATAAAGTTAACTAATTTAGACTTCGTATTTACGTTTCGAGTTAATGGATGAGGTTTTGGGGTGTAGAATTTAAATTTATTTTGAAAAAGTAAATATTAAAATTTTAAAATAAAAATTTAAAATAGTTTGAAAAATTATTTTAAATTTTAAAAAGAAAATTTGAAAAGGAGTTTTGAAAAGGAAAAAGTTATAAAATTTTGAAACTAAATTTTTTTTTAAGAAAAAAATATTTATTTATATATCTATAAAGCAAATGGTAGAAGAGTTTTTCAACCTTTTTAATAAAATTTATTTTGTTTATTTATTTTCTTTTGAAAATTCTGTTGTGACAAAAATTAAAAAGTTAGAGAATTTCCTTTCAAATAAATGGGCCGGGGGGTTAACACCCTTACATAGAGGAAGAGAAGAGCAATTTAAGAAAACGAAAAGTCGCAGTATCTTACTGTCTTGGAATTTGTATACATCCACAATAATGAATTGAATTTGTTTCGGTGGCATCGCGTAATGGAATGGTTGATATTTATTTTATTTATGCAAATATCAATAGGTTGATTCAAAAGTCCCCAAACCCCTGGGAAATCGGAAAATCCTGTTCCAAACTAGAATTTTCCTTTCTATCTCTCGTGCTTTCACTCAGGTCAGCCTCAATCTCTTTCGATCCATTCCTTTGAGGGTTCTTTCTTCTCTCGCTCTGTTTGTTTGATTAATTCTCTTGACTCGTTTTAAATTTTGGAGCTAAAGATGGATCCTTTTTTTTTTTTCTCGATTTATATGATAAAGATAGATAAAAACACCCAGTTTTTCGATTTTCTTTTTCTTTTCTTTAATTCATTTATTAATTTACTTGTCCCTTTTGCTTTGTGTAAGGTGCAGCTAACTTTCCCCTGAGGATTGACTGGTTGGTTCCAGCACTGATTTGCTGTTTACAGCGTTTGGGAGGAGCCACTGATGATCGAATAAATGTCTCTAATAGTGTCAATCTCAGTATAATTGCTTCAGAAGCTCATCTTTTACTGATGGCGAGTAATGAAGCTACTCATCCATTGCAAGAATTAAACGATGGGATCAGTTGTTGGAAGGATGATGAGGACAATGGTGTAGTATATAGCGAGAAAGCGAGTTTATTGGAAACATCTGGGTCTGTAGAGAAGAATGCACCTGGTGGTTCTTCTGCTTGGCCTAGGGGTTAGTCCTTGTATGGAAATGTGTCCATTCTTGCTTTTGTCTGCTTCTAATACCGGTTGTATGTTCTTCAAGGACTGGACCACTGCACGACTGCACCTGTTGGTCTCTATGGAGATATGCTAATCGATGACAATGAGATTAAGTACTCTCGGTCTTTGACTGAGAAAGTCTCTCCTGTTACTCATAATTCGAAGTTAGATAGATTATCGGAGCGTGAAAAGGTAGGAAACTAAATTCCCTAATGTCATTTGAACATTCTATTCATTTGATTTCATTGAAATCATCATATGATTATTATATTCTTATTGTTGTTCCAGCAAAAACTGATTGTTGAGCTAGTCAGAATACAAAATGACGGGACAGTGGAAGTCGATATAAATAGAGGAACTCCAGTATCGGAGTTATTGGAGTTTCAGCCAACCAAAGGGCACTCCCCAATCACATATGAAAAGTCATTGGCAGAATCCTTCAGATCCATTCCAAGGTTAAAAATTGTTATACTTGTGGTTGGCACTCGAGGCGATGTGCAGCCTTTTCTAGCCATTGCAAAGCGCCTCCAGGTGATCTTAAAGATTTATGGATAACAAAAAAGTTGTGAATCAATTATGTAATTTATGTGGATGCATATATCATATCTTCGAATCTGTTAACTGTAATTTGATTTCTTCATTATGTTCTCGACTCTTTTCCCCTTGAGCGAAGGATTCCCCCAAGATTTGTTATCATTGTAGTGAACCGATTGGTCATTGGCATTATTGTTAAGTTAGATGTTGTTTTTCTTTGTTTTTAGGAATTTGGTCATCGTGTTAGGTTGGCAACTCACGCAAATTTCTCCTCTTTTGTACGGTCTGCTGGAGTAGAGTTCTATCCCTTGGGTGGTGATCCCCGAGAATTAGCTGGATGTAAGAAGCCTTCAATGAAAAGATCTATTTTTTCTTTTCTTTTCTTTTCTTAATGAGAGCCTAATGGTAACAGAGGTAAGCTTTCAGAAATCACTGTTTATGAATGTAGATATGGCGAGAAATAAAGGTCTCATCCCTTCTGGGCCTGGAGAAATCGCAAAGCAGAGAAAACAACTGAAGGCAATCATAGAGTCTCTTCTTCCGGCATGCACAGAGCCTGATATGCAAACTGCTGCCTCTTTCAGAGCTCAAGCAATAATTGCAAACCCTCCTGCATATGGTATACTTTTTGATTTATCAACACCGTATTGTTTCTAAGCTTTTCTTTAAGTATATTTACTAGGTTGTTTTCATTGCTCCTATGAAGCTAATGATATTAATTGCAGGACATGTGCATGTTGCTGAAGCTCTTGGAGTACCAATACATATTTTTTTCACAATGCCTTGGACGTGAGTTGAGTTTTCATTTTCATCTTAAAGTCAGAGTGTTAAATGTTTTCCTTTTTTCTTACAACCACTTCCTGTAGGCAGGCCAACCCATGAATTTCCCCACCCTTTGGCCCGTGTTCCTCAAAGTGCTGCGTATTGGGTAATGTGATAATTTGATGGAGAATTAAATGATCCTTTTTTATGATCTGGATACGTTGCTATTGTGAAGCTTATTCTGTAAACATTTTCTTTTTCTTTTTCAGCTATCATATATAATTGTTGATCTGATGGTATGGTGGAGCATAAGGACATACATAAATGATTTTAGGAAGAGGAAGCTAGACCTTGCACCTATCGCTTATTTCAGTACATACCATGGCTCAATTTCTCACTTGCCTACTGCTTACATGTGGAGTCCCCATGTTGTGCCAAAACCAAGTGGTAAGAGCATAGCTGCATACCCAAACATGTATTCCACTGAGGTTTATCATTTGTCATTAGTCTCAAGGCCACGTTCTTCTTGCTTTGGCATGACCATAATACTTTATCTGTTTTAAAAATTCTTTGATTGTGAGCTCTTTATCTTTTCTTTAATATATATCTGAAAGATTTTGCTGTTGTTTGACTAACTTGCAGACTGGGGTCCTTTAGTAGATGTTGTTGGGTATTGTTTCATGAACCTCGGATCGAAGTACCAACCCCGGGAAGAGTTTATCCACTGGATAGAAAGAGGATCACCGCCAATATATATTGGTTTTGGAAGCATGGTAAGCTCACTTTCTGACCCTTAACACTCAGAAAATGTGTTTGTTACGTCTGTAAAATTCAGTGATAGTGAAAGTGTTGACATTGGATCTTGCAAATAAACAAATAGCAATTGAAATCGAAATCTTAGATTTGTATCGGTTTAATCGATATATTTATTTCAACAATTTATGCTCTTGGCCCCTCTTGTTTGTTTAACTGGTGATGCACTAGTTTCAGCTCACAGTATTGTTGCTTTGTTGTTTCTTCTCCTTGACAGCCTCTTGATGATCCCAAAAAGACAATGGACATTATACTGGAAACATTGAGAGATACAGAACAAAGAGGGATCGTTGATCGAGGTTGGGGTGGCCTTGGAAACCGTAAGCAGCTTCTGTACCATCTCATTTGACGCTGTGTGGTTTTCTTCTTCCTTTTCTTGATTCAGAAAACATTATCATCTTCTATATCTTTCAGTTGCTGATGTTCCTGAAAATGTATTCCTCTTAGAGGACTGTCCTCACGATTGGTTGTTTCCTCAATGTTCAGCTGTGGTAAACCCTCTTTCTTTTCGCAATGTTTTATCTACATTCATGTCTTCGATCGAAGCTATTATGTTATAAATGAGGCTGTTTCTCGTGTTGTGGATATGAAGATTCATCATGGCGGTGCTGGAACCACGGCGACTGGACTGAAAGCTGGGGTAAAACGTTATACCCATCACCCAAGTGTCCTGTGGTGAAATTATAGCAGTTTTCTTTACTACATGAAATATAACGCTGCCTATATACTTTTGAATATTTCTTTTATGCCTGCAGTGTCCAACCACAATTGTACCGTTCTTTGGGGATCAGTTCTTCTGGGGTGACAGGATCTATGAGAAGGGACTTGGGCCTGCGCCAATACCGATAGGTCAGCTCAGTGTTGAGAACCTATGTAGTTCCATAAGATTTATGCTTCAACCAGAGGTAAACAAACTTGATTTCCCATTTTTCCATATATTCTTCCGTGCCCATGTAGGATGGTAGTGTAAAGAATTAAAGAAAGTTCGAAGCTTTTTTTCCCTCTGTCGAAAACCAATAAAACCTCTACTTTTGATGTCTATCACAACCGTGATCTTATTAATACTAGAAAGAATATTTTATCAAAGAACACATACCGTGGCATTTCAGGTGAAATCACGAGTGATGGAGCTAGCGAAAGTACTGGAGAACGAGGATGGTGTAGCTGCAGCAGTTGATGCATTCCATAAGCATTTGCCACCAGAGCTACCACTGCTCGAGTCGGCGCCTGAGAAAAAGGATGAAGATGATCAACCAGACCTGTTACAGCGGTTCTTCATCCAGATTGGCAGGAAGTGTTGCCTTCCATGTGGGGGCGTGTGATATCAAATGTTTTTAGATGCTTTTTAGTTGCTTAATCTTGTATCTGCAACTTCAATTCATTTCATTCAATGGTCAGGAATATTATTACTATTTTTTGTGTGCATTACTACATAAATTGGATATAATAAAATTATAAGGAATTTGCTAAAATGGAACAGAGAAACAGTTCTACTGTCTTCTTTCTATAAATTCTTTTCTGGACATTTGATATCTGAGTTACATTTTTTTTGTCGACTTTAAATTTCATTAACTATGCCCAAAGGCATTCTTTACAAGTTGGCATCAGGTTTTTACAACTTAAAAGCCCAACAGAGAATTTATAAAGTTACAATCCTTTTTTAAAAGAGGGGTCTCTCTCTCATCTCTAAAGAGAGGAGAATTCTCTCTTCCTGTCCCTCTTATCGGACTTATATTCTTCAGAGAGAAGATGAGATTTGCCCTGTTTTTTGGATGTAAATTAACTTTCAATAGAAAGATTGAATCTTTTGTTTCGCTTTGGCGATTTCTCTGTTCCTGTTGAGGAATTAGTTTCGCTTTAGGCGATTTTGTTGAGTATCTTCAAAACAAATAGGGGTTGTTCTTCAAGTTCTGTATTTCCCTAATTTGTTTTGAATTTAAATAAAGTTAATCTCTCCTCTTTCACAGCAAATTTTAAATCCCTTTGGTTTTGTGTTGAGTTTCTCTTTCTTCATGGATATTCACTTAATCTTTTCTAATGAGAGTCAATCTCTATTCTCCTTTGTGAAGCCAATGATAGGCTTTTAGTAGAGTATCTCGAAGCTGTGGTATTGGATTTGATCTTGGCTGATTATTATGGAGATTTAGATGAGCCGGCACCTTTCTGAAGATGGTCCGACAAAAATCTCTCGTAGGATATCCAAGCTTTCTCCGGGTTATCATCTGTTGGAGTCTGAGTTTTTCAAACACAAGCAAAGGATTGAGTGAAAGATGGAGTTCAAATCAAGGATGATGCAGTACGGTGGTGGAGAACCAAACTTGTGATACGGCGGAGCTCGTGCCGGTGGAGATTGAAGTGACCATCCATCCACCTTTGCCCCATGATTGCCACGTTGAATGACCAAGCAAACACGTCATATACACGTGTTAGGTTTTACGTTGTTGTTATCTTTTAGCTTGGGATTTGATTTGTGCTTGTAAAATAACATTAGACTAGGTTCATCCGTTTGTACTTAAAAATGGCTTACAAATCCTTTTAATAAAATCAGAAGGTTGAAAAAAAAACAACCCTGTAAAAAAAAAAAAACTCGAGAAACTTCAGAAGCCACGTGCCCAATCTCTATGCATCGTCTTCGACACGAGTCTCACCTTCATCAAACGGTTGTCACAGTCACAGTCAACGCAATGGAGCTCCAACATCGGAAAAGCTCCCTGCACCGCAACTCGAGTTCCTCCCCACCGTAGTATCTCTCTGAAACTTGAACAGAGTAAAAATGGCAACCACAGATTTTACTCCATTCAATCACCATAAATATCCTGGAAATTTAGCTTGGGACTCTCTCTGTCTAAACTTAACTAAAACGCCGACGCCAACAAACCTTTCGCTCAAACCTCTACCATTTGATCAAAAAAACTTGATTCCTCGTTGATTAGATCAGGGGAAACTTCAGTCGGATGAAGATAGATCTTTTGTTGGACCGTAATCAAAACACAAACTTTACTAAATCTTCTTCAGAAGGACCTAAGAAACCCCATAAAACTCAATCATCCCTCGACAAAGAAGTTTTACTAGAAGCGCTCATTTATGGCTATAGAAACGGTAAAGACCGATTCTCATGGAAGGTTGTTCAGTTAAAACTAAGAATCAATTATCCAATCAAAATATTTGATGGAATTAAAATATGAAGAACTGCGAAAGGTGAAACTTTCGTGGATCATTATTTATCTTCATTCTTATCGGAAATATAGGAATGATGAGCACAGGCCCGTCCCAGCCATAAGGCAATGTTACATGTGTAGAAAAACTCGGTTAGTATAAGATAACTATCTTGTCATTAATTTCCCTTTGTCATCCTTTCTTAGTGTTTTTTTATAGAATAATTTAATCAATTTGTACCAGTTTATAACTTATAACCATGCATTTTACATTTTAGCTATCAATCATTGTTATCTAAATTATTATAGTTAACTTTTAAAAAAAGTTGTTCAAAAAAACTTATTATAGTTAATTGCAGTCATCTTTTTTTTTTTTTTAAATTGCAGTCATCTTTATACTTCAAAAACATTGGTAATGCGGTTTTCCAATATTTTTTATGATTTCATTGGTTCTTTTTTTTTTGTCGACCATATATTAGGCCACTGAAGGGTCAACTTTAACTTTATAAGTGGATTCAAAGTTCATAACCCAATTTGATACATAATATTAGCCCAATCCAACCCATTTAAAATAAAGATAAAGATAAAAATCAAAGCGCAACATGTTCATCTCCTCATCTTCATCGTGTCTTCCTTGTTTGCCACGTGTCTTTTGATTAGGCTAAGAAGGTGATACGTGTTACGCTCCAGGGAAAAATTACAGAACCACCAGAAACTCGCCGCTTCGCTGTCAACTGCCGGAGATGAACAATCCCGGAGCTAACCTTCAACCTTGAACTTGATTTCACTTGTTTGCTTTAGTCTTGTAATCGCCTATACCTCCATATATCTTAATCCTCTTCACCGGATGTGATAAACACCAAGACGCTTCAATCGATTTATGAACAGCCATTGTCAAAACACTTGCAAACATGCAAGCTTCGACTCTTCTTAGACTGAAACAAATCGTGAAGACGAGCATGCAAATCTCATACCTTTAGCTCTTTTGAAAACTTTGCGTAAACTTGTATAGAGCAAAGATTGATATCATCCGAGACTAAAGGTTAATAAGGGTAACCAACAAAGAGAAGAAGAACCAAGGAGACAATCGGGATGTGACCATGATAATGAAAAGAGCAAAGCGATTAAACTTTATTCTGCCAACAGAAAATATCTATTCAATTTAAAATCAGAATCAACATAAAACCTTGAAGAACAAGTCCGATTCTAGATTGAAAACACTACTAAATTCGCCTAGCGAAGTATATAATCCGCAAACGGAAGCAAAAAACTCGATCTATTGATCGAAGAAAGAAAAGATTTCATTGGTTCTTTATTTTCTAGTAAAATAATTTTTAAAAATTTAGGTTAATACTACAGCGACAACTTCACAACTAAACTATTATATTTGTTTTTTAAAGATAACAGAAATTTATTTTTACTATGATACATTTCCCTATATGAAACAAATATATTCCTGTATAAAATAAAATATATTCATACTAAAAAAATATAGTAATGATAATAAAAAATTCAAAATTTATTAAAAATATCAAACAAATATATCCCTGTATAAAACAAAAATATATTCATACTAAAAAATATAGTAATGATAATACAAGATTCAAAATTACTTAAAAAATTTAAAGGCCATATTTTTTTGTATTGCATTAGGCCACCGGATTTTCCGGGACCGCACTGGATCGAAGATTTATTTGATATCTTCTTAACATGTGTAGAAAAACTCGGTTAGTATAAGATAAGAGGCATCTCCTCCAGAGCCCCTAAATGTCAAAAGACAATCTCACAAAGACACCGATTTAAACAGAAAGTTAAATATTTATTTTTAAAGTCGGAAATAGGGGAAATGACATAAAGCCTTGGAATAGTTGAAGTATTTACAAGTTGTACCAGGGTATAACCAATCCGACCCGACCCGACCCGGCTTTATGACCAATTCAATTGAGCTGAATCGTCTAACCGTTGAACCAATCCCTCGAAACCAGACCAATCCCTCGAAACCGAACCAATACCCGAAACCGAACCAAATCTATCGGTTTTAGCAAACCCTCTGAATCAATTTAATTTATTTACCAAACTCAACTCGGATTCGAGAGATCTTTCATTTCTCCCCTTTTCACTCGAGAGAGAAACCTTAAAATCAAAATCGATTTCAATCGGTGGAGAAGAGGGCTCCTCCGGTGAAAACGAGAGAGAATCCGATTGCGAGAACACTGATTGCGATGGTGGTCGAAACGAGACAAGGGGGTAAGAGGAAGGAGAATCCAACGGAGGAAGAAGCTCGGAGAGTGAAGTTTGTAAAGACGGCCTCGGATATTATTGACAAGACGACGACGGTACAGACGACGGAGATTGTTGAATCGACGGCAAAGACAACGAAAGACTCTACGGAGAAGACAACAGATGTCTCGACGGAGAAGACGAGTGATGTGGCTGTAGAATCTGCTCCGTCGCCAGTAAACAAAGGTCCTGCTGGCCCATCTCCTCCAGCTCCTCCAGCAACTCCGGCGATTGGGAGTGAATCTGAAGAAGAAGAGAATGAGGAAACCCCTTCTTCTGGAGATGAAGAGAATGGTCATGACGATGGCTCCGATGGTTCTAGCCAGGAGAATGAAGATGCTGAAGAAGAACAAGAAGAAGCAGATGAGAACGACGAGACTGAAGAAGAAGGAAATGGAGATGGAGAAGGAAATGATGATGAGAAAGAAGATTCTGAAGAAGAAAATGTAGACCGAGAAGAGTTAGCAAATGGAGACGAGAATGAGAATCCACCTATTGCCTCGAATCCACCTGAACCCGAGGTAACAAATTTTCAATTGAGTGTGTTAATCTTAGTAATACTAGGGGAAGTATAGGAAAACATGTTAATCTGAAATTGTGTAAACGGATTGGTAACTTGGATATAACTTGTAACTAAATTGGATATAACTTTAGTATGACTTGGATATAACTTTAGTATAACATAGTGAAAACTTTGGTATAACTTGCAGGGTTTGAATGGAAATGTGGCAACCGAGGCAATTAAACCAACCAGCATGTTCTTCAAGCCAACCGAATACATAAAAAAAATAAAGCTAGGGACAAGGTGTATGATAGCTAGCGCGATTAAGACGCTAAAAAATCTCAAACCCAAGCTGTCTAACGCAGAGTTGAGCTGGTTCACGGAGCATCCTCAGTTCAGACACATTTTCCACATGAAGAGAGAGAACAACCACAGGGTTCAGGGTATGTGGATGTTGTTGCTGCGTACTGCTGGTACCGAGAAGCTGAGAGAAGTGTGGTTCATTGTGAATGGGATTCCCATCCGTTACGGGCTGAGGGAACATGCTTTGATATCTGGGCTATTCTGCCATAACTATCCTCTCGGCTACAAAGAGCATGGTGGGACGAGGTTTGTTGATCGTCATTTCAAGGAAGGAGAACCCAGAAGGTTAGAGGATGTTAAGAATAAGCTGGTGAACATGGGACCCCACAAAGACAGACTGAAGATGGCGGTTCTATTCTTCTTAGCTTCGGTTGTTTGTGCGCAAACGAAGGTTGGACACAAGGCTAATGATGTGTTGGAGGTGTTCCAGAGAGCAGTGGAAGATCTTGACTAATGCAAATCCTTTCCGTGGGGGAGATTTTCCTATGATTACATGGTGAAGGAGATCTCTCACACAATGGAGCATTTTGGAGAGGTGGTGAAAGAGAAAACATTATGGCCGCTGCCAGGTTTCTGTGTTCCACTTGAGGTATGCAAAATCCCAGTAAACCTGTCCGACAATATTGTTGTTTATTGATGCAAAATGTTGTGTGTTACAGCTTCTTGCATTCGAGGCAATTCCTAAGCTAGGAATAGCGTTCAGACAACCTGTGGAAGGAGCTGATCCCAAATGTTAGAGGATGTGCAAATCCTATTTCAAACGAAATGGAATGACAGGGGTGTCACTTTCTGTGATAAACAAGGAACTGGGTAACACAACTGTAAGTCATCCTGTGAACTAAAGTAGACATATAGTAAACTGTGGTATAAGTAGGATAGGAATAAAGTGAAACTGTGGTAGAACTAAGGAAGTACTAAGGTAGTACTAGAAACGGAACTAGGAATTAAATGGAAATATGGTAGAACTAAGGTAGAACTAGAAACGGAACTAAGGAGTGTTTTGCTAAGTTTAAAAATTAATTATGTGTGTCACAGGATATTGACACCATCATCCCCACCAAAAGTACACGAGAAGAAAGCCTCTTGGATGAGATTATGGAAGATGAAGACGATGATGATAACCCTGATATAGTTGTGGATAGTTGGGAGAAGTGTCTGGAAGCTGGTGAGAAGGTTTTTTTTAAAGACATGTTCGACGAAGATGTAGCTGGGCGTGAAAGACAGCCAGAACCGATTGAAGATGCAGCAGGGGATGAAGTACAGGTAGGTGAGCAGTCGATTCAACTGGGAGATGTTATGAGGTTACTGAAAAGAACAATGAAGCTGTTGAGGACAGTTGACAAGAAGGTTGACCAGCTGGATGGGAGATTGGCCCCGCTTGAGGAGTTTGTCAAGGAAGCAAAAGGCAAAGCAGCAGAGGTTGAAGAAGCAGAAGCACAAGGCGAAGCAGCATAAGTAGAATCACAAGGGAAAGGCAAAAGACAGAAAACCAAGAAGTCTGTGAGGAAATCCAAAAACAGAAAACCAAGTGAAGTCGAGTGAAACAAAGTCTTTGGATGTTTTATGTTTATTGTTTTTTTTTGTTAAAGACAAACGAAGTCGATGAATGTTTATCTTGTTTGTGATGTGGATTTATGACTTTAACTATGTTATGACTAAGTTGTTATGTGATATTAGTGTTGTTATCTATGTTATAGGTGAATTATAATTATATGACATATTATATAACTATCTTGAATTATAGCATAAGTTTTGATAGAGACACACAAAGACTGAAGAGGACAAACCTAGTACTTATACAAGTCTTAACAGAACAAAAAAACAAGACTTGTAACCGAAACTTGAAATAGATAGATAAGGAAAACAAAGTTTTTTTAGCACATCCATAAACTAATAACTTGAGATTTGAGAATCTCATGGACGGGATGTAGAGGTAATAAGCCTCTTAAGCTTAGCAATCTCTTCAGCCATATCATCCACCTCCCTCCTTAGGCGCCTCACTTCATCCTCAACACCAAAAGCCCAGGGCTGACGAAAATGCATCCCATCCTCCTACACAGTTTCACGCAGAATATAACTCAGTTTCACTCAGTATGACTAACATAGTTTCACCCAGAGTATAAGTAAGTTTCGCTCAGTATGACTATCAAAGTTTCACCTAGAGTATAACTAAGTTTCACTCTGTGACACCCCCGATCATAGATGACCGGAAATGACACCGTCGTTGTTTCCCGAAGGTCGATCCGAGGTTCCCAGAATAATTCCGATCACCTTAGATCAACAAACTGAGAACACCGACGCTCCTATCGGATATCACTCTAGGCTTTTCAACCCGACAAGCAATACTCGATAGAAGGTTTGTCCCGGACAAGGACTAATATCATGTAAGAACTAGTAGTTTATAAAACATTCTTTATACCTTATTTATTTACTTTAAACATTTTACAAACCGTTATAGCTTTATCCTGCGGCCTATCGCCCAACAACGTTTTACAGTAAATATACATCAAAAGGTTCGTTGCAAGGACAACAAAACTACCGCTGATTACGCCGTTCCTTCTAGTCCAAAAGAGAAAAGTGTCTCCCGCCTAATGGTTACCTGCACACACGAATGAGTCGTGAGTAACAAATACTCAGTGAATCTAGAATCACAACACAACAAATCAACACAAACAATCACAATAATGCATAAGTATGATCATTCAAGTACTAGTACATAATCACTATGAATCTCTTCCTATACATCGCTCCATATCACCCGCCCTTAACTCATAATTATAAATATATATATTTATAGGCATATGCTAAACCCGAAACCACAAAAGGCTAAGAGCTTAGCGGGGAATAAAAATAATTAAAAATAATAAATTCATCTCCTTCGGATAATCACTTGATGAACACCCGACACTGGATCGTCACCCAGTACACGGCCATAGTCTGCAATACCGTAACTCCGTGTCTTCGTACAGCTTGAAACATCACGTGAACCACGTACGATCAGCGACGGCTCTTCATATTACGGTGATATTTAGGTAGCGAGTATTGACCAAGACTTCATATGAATATTAGTTACATACTTAACTATATGAATGCATATCAGATTAGTACTTAGAAACAAATACAAGTCACACATAAACCTCCATGAATACTTATGTGTATTTCGCAAGAGTTCACACGAGTTAAACTCTTCACAAATTTTTAAGAATAATTAGACAACACCTAGCCATTCATGACTGTTGACTGCAGATAAATCATTCTACACTCATACATGATTTATTATCCAACTATCTAGACTCACCTTAAAATAACTCTTGAAACCGAAATTTAAGAAAGCTTGAAACTGATCTCGAACAAGCTGAAAGGAACCTGAGAATGGACAAGGTTCATTACGGTTACTAGGTTTTCTGATCACCACATCCAAACCACTTCATTACAGCTTACCAAAGGAGTATACAGGTACAAGGACGAACTGGAGTGAGACAGCAAGGCTAGCAAGCAGCTGACAAAACAGAACACAAGTACTAGCTTTAGATACTTAGTTCGGTTCTGAAGAAGAATTTTAAATAAGATCTTATCAGCTCAATGCAGAACAAGGTTTATCATTTCAGATCAAGTGAAGTTCAGACCATGATAAGATCAGTTCAGATTAAATCAAACTAGTTCATAAAACATGAGCTAATTATTCCAGCAACTGATTTAATCTGAAATATATAAAACTGAACCGATGAAGCTTAAACAACTGATCCATGATAACAGCTTAACTGATCAATATCTGATTCTGATCAAGACTTGACTGAGGCAAGAATATTAAGCTTACCACAACAACTGATGGATAGAAGAACTCACTTGATCCTCCCCCTTACACTGAACCTGCTACTGAACTGTTCTTTTCTTTAAAAAAAACAGAAATTAAAATCTGTTCATCACAAAACAGAACAAGGCCAAGGGTTTACTCTGGATTCTCACCTTCTGATATTCTATACAGCAAGGAACTGAGATAGATGATGAAAGAAAGTCTTCCAAGGTCTTGTCTATTTTTCCTTAATTTTTCCTCTGATTTTTTTCTTCACTTTTTCTCTTTTTTCTCACTCTTTTCTCTCTGCAATTTTTTTTTTCTTTCACTGATCAGTTTGTTCACGACAAGGAGAGATGGGGAAGGAAGAGTAATTATTTGATGTCAAGCTAAGTGTCTTGAGTTTACATCAGGCTTGGTGATCATATGACAGCTGGCATCTTGATTCATAATCATCCACTAAGCAGCTAACTAATTCTTTCCTTTGAAGAAATCTCTCCCAGCCACATAATTTAATTTTAATTAATTAAGCAAGCAAGCACACTGCTTGTGACTATCATGTGTTTTTTTTTTGTTTTTTTATATGAAGGTCATTACATTCTTCCCCTCTCAAAAGAATTCGTCCCCGAATTCTCAAAATATAATTGTACACACTTCACTGGACGACTGGGGTATCTGAGAAGAACTCTGGGTAATCAGCTCTGAACTTATCTTCATCCTCCCATGTGACAATAACTCTCTGACCCTTGCCCCAAAATACTTGAACTTGAGAAATCTCTCGGTTCCTCAATCTCTTGATACGACATTCACCTATCCGCAAAGGACCTTCATGATAGGTGAGGTTTGGTTGCATGTTCTCTGGTTGTTGTGGCTCGACCATATTGGGATCTGGTATATGCTTACGCAGCATCGATACATTAAATACCGGATGCATAGGCATATCAGGTGGAAGTTCAAGTCGGTAGGCTACTTCTCCAACTTTAGCCAAAATTCGGTATGGACCTATGTAACGGGTTGCTAACTTCCCAACTTTTCCGAATCGTTCCTTTCCTCTCTGTGCAGCTACCTTTAAGAAAACTAGATCATTCACTGCAAAGATGACTTCCCTTCTACCGCGATCTGCATACTTCTTTTGACGATCTTGAGCCTTCTTCATATTTGCTTGAATCACCCTTACTTTTTCAGTAGCCTCATCTACAATTTCTGGACCAAGCATTCTTCGCTCACCAACTTCTGCCCAACACACGGGTGATCTACAAGGTCGACCATATAGTGCTTCGTACGGGGACATACCAATACTGGAGTGGTAGCTATTGTTGTAGGAAAACTCTATCAGCGGCAAAACTTGTCCCACGGACCATTCCAATCAAGGATACACAACCTCATCAGATCTTCTAGGGTTCTGATGGTTCTTTCGGTTTGGCCATCGGTTTCTGGATGAAACGCAGTACTCATATGCAAATCAGTTCCCAAAGCTTGTTGAAAAGCTTCGCCAAAATTTAGCTGTAAAGCGCGGGTCTCGATCCGATACTATATTTGCTGGTACCCCATGAAGCTTTACAATTTCTTTCAAGTACAACTCTGCTAACGTCTCCACTTTGTCTGTGAGTTTCATCGGTAGGAAATGAGCAGATTTGGTAAGACGATCGACAATTACCCAAATTGCATCATTCCCACGGCCTGGCGCTCTAGGTAAACCAGAAATAAAGTCCATCGCCACGGCATCCCATTTCCATTCAGGGATTGGTAGACTTTGAAGTAAGCCACTTGGAACTTGATGTTCGGCCTTTATTTGTTGGCAAGTCTGACACTGAGAAACCCATACTGCAACATCTCTCTTCATCCCTGGCCAGTGGTAATACCTTCTGATATCTCGATACATCTTTGTGCTTCCAGGATGGATGCTTAAAAGAGAATGGTGTGCGGTCCTTAGAATCTCTTCTCGAAGTCCTTCTTCTTTCGGAACGGTTACTCGACCATTGAGTAACAAGGTTCCATCACTCGCAACTTGATATCCACCAAAATTGCCTTCATTCAACTGCTCTCGGATCTTTTTCAGGTTAACATTTCTTATTTGACATTCTCGAATACGAGCAAGTAAACCAGCTTGGCTCACTGCTTGTAGTCCTTGAGGTTCTCCTTCCTCTCCTTCTAATGCAGCCAAACTAATCATTTTGAATTCTGTTTCAAGGTTCTGGAGTTCTTTTTCGATATCGACATCAACTCTCCTTCTGCTCAAAGCATCAGCAACGACATTTGCTTTTCCTGGATGATATAGAATCTGCATGTCGTAGTCAGCTAAACTCCATCCATCGTCTTTGCCTTAGGTTTAAATCAGGTTGAGTGAAAAGATACTTAAGGCTTTTATGGTCGGTGAATACTTGGATTTTCTCACCATATAAATACGATCGCCAAATTCGAAGTGCAAACACAACTGCGGCCATCTCCAGATCATGTGTCGGATAGTTTACTTCATGCTTTCTTAGTTGCCTTGATGCATATGCGATTACTTTATCGTCTTGCATCAGCACACAACCTAAACCAACATGAGATGCATCTGTATACGGTGTACGGTTGGCTAGGCTTAGGCAATGCTAAGATAGGTGCAGATGTTAAAGCTACCTTCAACTTGTCAAACGCTTCTTCGGTTTCTGTACTCCACTCATAGGTGACACCTTTACCAGTCAAACAAGTCAGTGGCTTTGATATGGTTGCAAATCCTTGAACAAATTTCCGGTAATAGCCCGCCAATCCAAGAAAACTCCGAATCTCGGTAACAGAAGTTGGACCCGCCATTCTTTAATAGCAGTTATCTTTTCTGGATCAACAGCAACTCCTTGCTCTGACACTCGATGTCCTAAGAAGCCAACTTCTCTCTTCCAGAAACGACACTTGCTAAGCTTTGCAAAAAGCTTTTGATCTCGTAGACGGTCAAGAATCAAGCGTAGATGCTCCTCGTGTTCTTCCGCACTTCGGGAATATATGAGAATGTCATCAATGAATATGATAACAAACTCGTCCAAGTAATCCCGAAATACGTCATTCATCAAACGCATAAAGGCAGCTGGAGCATTGGTAAGACCAAAAGGCATTACTACGAACTCGAATTGTCCATAGCGCGTCCTAAAAGCAGTCTTCATAATGTCTGTCTCGGAAATCGGAATTTGATGATAACCCGAAGCCAGATCAATCTTCGAAAACCAACTTGCACCTTGCAACTGATCTAATAGCTCATCAATTCTTGGAAGTGGATACTTGTCTTTAATGGTCACGTTGTTGATTCCACGATAATCAATACATAACCGCATACTTCCGTCTTTCTTCTTTACGAACAGCACAGGCGCTCCCCACGGTGATGAACTAGGACGAATGAAACCTTTCTCTAGCAAATCAGCTAACTGTTGCTTCAACTCAGCGAGTTCAGCTGGAGCCATTCGGTACGGTGCCTTTGCTATTGCAGCTGATCCGGGTTCTAAAGTTATACTAAAAGGGTTATTTCTGGACGGTGGTAATCCCTCTAGTGCCTTAAACACGTCTTTGTATTCTCGGACTACCGGGATGTCTTCTAAGTTCTGCTCTTTCTCATCGTCTAATTGCCCAGCAATTAAGGTAACTAGATACACTTCTTCATTCTGTTTCAGAAGGTTCTCTACTCTCAAGGCTGAAACTAGCGACACTCCAACACTCGGTACAATGCCATGGTAAGCTAAAGAGGGTTGGGTATCTCTTTCAAAGAAAATTCTCCCTCGACCACAATCGAGATGAGCTCGGTAACTAGACAGCCAATCCATTCCTAGGATGACCTCGTACGCTCTAAGGGAAGTATTAACAAATGAGCTGGAAAAATCATGCCTTGGATAGTGATCGGAACTTCTAAGATGCAGCCTTCGGTTTCAAGAACTTGATCACCGGGAGTTAAAACAGGAATATTTAAATTCACCTTAGTGAATTCTCCCTTGAGTCTAGACGCTACTTCGGGAGCTACAAAACTATGTGTTGCTCCTGAATCGAACAAGATATGGGCTGAAATTCCACCCATAGCTAGAGTACCTAAATGTAATTGACTTCAAGTTAAATTAATAATTTAACCATTCACATAGCATTTTTTTTTATAATCTACTAATGCACCAATCAATTTCTTTTTAAAGATATCACACAACACTCAATAGGATAAGAAAACAAACCTGTGATAGGACCCTTCGGTGGTCCCGGTGGTCTAGGTAACTCTAAGGCATAGGCCCTACCAGAAATGGCCTGACGCTTCGCTGGTGGTATGGGAAAGGGTAAAGGGGAACGAGATGATCCAGCCTGTGGAGCTCGTGGTGCATCTGAAGATGTAGGATGGGTACGAGGACAAGATGTTGCGTAATGTCCTCGCTCTCCACACGTGAAGCAAGTAACACTGGGTGGTACCGCCGCCCTGTATTGTCCTCCATTCGGACAATCTCTAGCTATATGGCCTCTCTGGCCACAACCAAAGCAAGTCTGAGTTCTCTGACGTTGTCCTCCTGAACGTCCTCCACGAACTACTCTGCCTCTATGACCTCGATGCATCATGGACGGAGACGGTCGCTGACTGAGTAGCCTGGCGTCGTATTTCTGCGGAATGACTCGACGATGCCCGCTCCGCGATGATATCTTCTTCTACATTCACTGCTCGCTCCACTAAGTCAGAAAGTCTACCAAACTCAACAGCTTCAAGACGGCTCCTAATGTCAGGACTAAGTCCTCGAAGGAACTTCCTGATGATCATAGGCTCGTCTTCCTGACCGCAGTGAACGTAACGCCTGAGACGAGTGAACTCCGCCTCATACCTCCTAACAGAATTATCTCCTTGTACCAACGTCATGAACTGAGTCTCAAGACGATCTCTAGCCTCAGGTGGAAAATACTTCCGCTGAAATGCTTGACGAAAGTCTGACCAAGTAGTTGTCACATTACCAAGGTAGCGGTCTACACACAACCACCAGCTCAATGCATCCTTCTCCAAGTAGTACACAGCCACATCTTTCTTGAACTCATCCTGACAGCGAGTCGCCCAAAAGTTTCCCTCAAGGTTCAGTAACCATGCATCAGCCTCGAACGGATCAGTCCCTCCTCGGTAGTGTCTAGTACCCAAGTTCTTCATGAGCATAACAATCTTCAAAAGTCTGGATGTGGCGTGGTAGGTACGGAGCTGGCTGTGCACGCTGTGCATTAAGAGCTTGATGTTGTAAGTTTACCATCTCCGCCATCAATTCTAGAAGTGCCACTATCGCTGGATCAGTTGGCGCTGTCGCTGGTTGTGCTGCTGGTGGTGCTTCAACATGGACGTGTGGAATATCTTCTGCAGCAGCAGCATGAGAGGCATGATGATCAGCAGCATGAGCAGCATCAACCTCTATATCTGTGTAGTATGGATCTGGTGATATAGGCATCGGCATCTGAAGGGAATATCATCATGTGAATCCTCAGATGGATCAGAATCAAAGCTAGAGCCTGAAGGTGTAGCCTCAAAGCTAGGGGTCGGAAGTGGTGCCGGAGTAGATGGCGGTGAAGGGTCTGGAGATGATGAAATCGGTATAGGTAGATAAGCTCCACCACGTCGTGCTTCGTCTCGGTGGCATCTGAAAAAAAAATCATGGTAAGTTTCTACCCAGTTCTATATATTCATAAAGAAGGAACAAACCAGCTTATCCTAACTTATCCTTGCGACTCATTTTTACTCGATAAATATTTGAAACAAGTCCCATTCAAGCATCGTATAACAATGCTCTGATACCACCTTTGTGACACCCCGATCATAGATGACCGAAATGACACCGTCGTTGTTTCCCGAAGGTCGATCCGAGGTTCCCAGAATAATTCCGATCACCTTAGATCAACAAACTGAGAACACCGACGCCTATCGGATATCACTCTAGGCTTTTCAACCCGACAAGCAATACTCGATAGAAGGTTTGTCCCGGACAAGGACTAATATCATGTAAGAACTAGTAGTTTATAAAACATTCTTTATACCTTATTTATTTACTTTAAACATTTTACAAACCGTTATAGTTTTATCCTGCGCCTATCGCCCAACAACGTTTTACAGTAAATATACATCAAAGGTTCGTTGCAAGGACAACAAAACTACCGCTGATTACGCCGTTTCTTCTAGTCCAAAAGAGAAAAGTGTCTCCCGCCTAATGGTTACCTGCACACACGAATGAGTCGTGAGTAACAAATACTCAGTGAATCTAGAATCACAACACAACAAATCAACACAAACAATCACAATAATGCATAAGTATGATCATTCAAGTACTAGTACATAATCACTATGAATCTCTTCCTATACATCGCTCCATATCACCGCCCTTAACTCATAATTATAAATATATATATTTATAGGCATATGCTAAACCGAAACCACAAAAGGCTAAGAGCTTAGCGGGAATAAAAATAATTAAAAATAATAAATTCATCTCCTTCGGATAATCACTTGATGAACACCGACACTGGATCGTCACCCAGTACACGGCCATAGTCTGCAATACCGTAACTCCGTGTCTTCACAGCTTGAAACATCACGTGAACCACGATCAAGCGGCGGCTCTTCATATTACGGTGATATTTAGGTAGCGAGTATTGACCAAGACTTCATATGAATATTAGTTACATACTTAAATATATGAATGCATATCAGATTAGTACTTAGAAACAAATACAAGTCACACATAAACCTCCATGAATACTTATGTGTATTTCAAGAGTTCACACGAGTTAAACTCTTCACAAATTTTTAAGAATAATTAGACAACACCTAGACATTCATGACTGTTGACTGCAGATAAATCATTCTACACTCATACATGATTTATTATCCAACTATCTAGACTCACCTTAAAATAACTCTTGAAACCGAAATTTAAGAAAGCTTGAAACTGATCTTGAACAAGCTGAAAGGAACCTGAGAATGGACAAGGTTCATTGGTTACTAGGTTTTCTGATCACCACATCCAAACCACTTCATTACAGCTTACCAAAGGAGTACACAGGTACAAGGACGAACTGGAGTGAGACAGCAAGGCTAGCAAGCAGCTGACAAAACAGAACACAAGTACTAGCTTTAGATACTTAGTTCGGTTCTGAAGAAGAATTTTAAATAAGATCTTATCAGCTCAATGCAGAACAAGGTTTATCATTTCAGATCAAGTGAAGTTCAGACCATGATAAGATCAGTTCAGATTAAATCAAACTAGTTCATAAAACATGAGCTAATTATTCCAGCAACTGCTTTAATCTGAAATATATAAAACTGAACCGATGAAGCTTAAACAACTGATCCATGATAACAGCTTAACTGATCAATATCTGATTCTGATCAAGACTTGACTGAGGCAAGAATATTAAGCTTACCACAACAACTGATGGATAGAAGAACTCACTTGATCCTCCCCCTTACACTGAACCTGCTACTGAACTGTTCTTTTCTTAAAAAAAAACAGAAATTAAAATCTGTTCATCACAAAAACAGAACAAGGAAAGGGTTTACTCTGGATTCTCACCTTCTGATATTCTATACAGCAAGGTACTGAGATAGATGATGAAAGAAAGTCTTCCAAGGTCTTGTCTATTTTTCCTTAATTTTCCTCTGATTTTTCTTCACTTTTCTCTTTTTCTCACTCTTTTCTCTCTGCAATTTTTGTTTTTCTCACTGATCAGTTTGTTCACGACAAGGAGAGATGGGGAAGGAAGAGTAATTATTTGATGTCAAGCTAAGTGTCTTGAGTTTACATCAGGCTTGGTGATCATATGACAGCTGGCATCTTGATTCATAATCATCCACTAAGCAGCTCACTAATTCCTTCCTTTGAAGAAATCTCTCCCAGCCACATAATTTAATTTTAATTAATTAAGCAAGCAAGCACACTGCTTGTGACTATCATGTGTTTTTTTTTTTGTTTTTTTATATGAAGGTCATTACACACTCAGTATGACTATACAAATAAGGAAATTACCTCATAATTCTTGCAGGTGAAGTACCTACTCCCAGGGGAGGTATCGAAATCGTAGCGATACTTCGGATTTGGAGAAACATCCGTCTTAATTTCACCACCACATGGGCAACGGGTAGGAATTCCATCCTGGGCATCGCAGATGTAGCCTAACATGTCGTAGTGTTCCTTGTGTTTCTTCATGTCCTTCATCTCTTCGTACGGATGAGTCATGGTCGGTAGAGGGGAAAGACTAAAACCGTGGATGTAGAGAGAATTTAGAAAAGATAAGGAGTGTGAGGAGGACGAAGAGTGGAGTGGAGTCGAGTAGATATCGACGAGAAGAGAGATGAGAAGTGAGTAGAGAGAGAGAGAGAGTGGCTGGGAAGTGACTAAAGTGAAACAGAGCACAGTAGACGAGACAAGAGAGAGAGAGAGAGAGTGAGGGAATCTACTTTTTGACCGAAATAATTGTAAATTTTCGGATATTATCGATTAGGCGGGAAATATTTTTTAGTTTCCCCCCCCAAAATATTTGGTCATAGTTATACTGAAGTTTCAGGTGTTACCAAATTTCTTCATAGTTCTATTTTTCGTGATTTCAACATTTTTTTTAGTTTTACTTGTAATTTAATTTGTGAATAAAGTTTTACTTGTTATTTTTCCTCATTACCATGTTAGCATAACTGATAAGTGCAAGAATATTTTTGAAATCACGAGAATTGTGGAATACTCCTTTGTAAGCTGGTCTTATTAAAAAAGTGATCTTGGAAAGACTATACAATGCATAAGAGAAAATGTGACGTCGATGAATTAGTTTAATTAATATTTGTTATTTTCACTAATATAATTTCAGCAGGAATTTCTGTTGATGAATAAGGGGATTAGTCAAGTGAGTCTGTTTGTGCATTAACAATTATGTGTGTTGGATTAGAGGGGATTATGTCAAGTAAATATTTGTTATTACTTTGTAACACCGTGGTTTTACTAGTTTTCCGTGGTTTTCCATAGTTGCAACATAAGTTCCACAACTCTTAAACATAGGTTCCAATACAGGGAAAACATAAGTAAACCTAGAAAATGCATTCTCGCATCATTAAACTAAACAAAGAGATTTTGAAAGTCTCTAACAATTTCCTCTTCTTGTTGGATCCTCTCCAAATTTTTTGTCAGTTCTGCAGTGGTTTCGTTTAACTGCTCGATCACTCTACGCTGCTCTTGGATCTCATCCCGGGCTTCAATCAAAGCCAATTTTGCCATTCTGTACCATCCTCTACATCAAACCATTTGAAGTACTTGCATCCATTTTTCTCCTGCCACAAATAACCATTGTAAATAATTTAATTTTCGATTCCGATCTCGGATCACTATTTCGATCATCAGCTGGGATACCTTATAACGCGGACAGCCATAAAATCGTCGCCCCGGGTTCTTGTCTGTCCAAGCTTGTCTTATTTCGGCATCTAAGCGACAGAAACACAATATTTTCCCAGAATTTTGCCTTACTGTGAACCGACCCATCTCCTTGCATCTTCAATATTTTGTTGTCCTATATATATATATATAGATATATATATATATATATATATATATATATTTAAATATTATTTGATTTATAAACGACCAAATTTGGGTATATTCAGGAACAGTTATACTTAGTTATACCAATGCTCTCAGTAGTTATCCAAATCCGATTAAAAATTAACAAGTTCAACATTCCAAGTTCAACATTCCAAAAGCAACATAGCCAATTCAACAATCCAAAAGCAATATAGCAAAAGCACATACCAAAAGCAACATAGCAAAAGATCTAGTTTGGTTCACTTGGAGGATTAGTACGCATTCCAAACAACAGCCAATTAAAACCAAAATTTCACTACAAGAAAACATCGCTATTCTGAGGGAATATCGAGGAAATACCGAGGAAGACACATTTCCTCGGTATATTCCGAGGGATTACCGAGGAAACCATGTCCGTCGGAAAAACCGAGGGGGATTTTAAATATTCCGACGACTTTTTGTAGCCGTTAGAGAGCCGTTGGAGAGCCGTTGGGGGATTCCGAGGAAATTCCGAGGAAGTGTCTGTTTTCCTCGGAATTTCCTCGGAATTTCCTCAGTATCTCGGCAGGATTTCATCTATAAATACAGCCACCCCTCTTCATCTTCATTCACTCCATTTCTTCTTCTTCCCTCCTACTATCACGAATTTGGTTTCAAAAAAAAACATGTCTTCAAATTATTTTCGTTCTTGGATCGATCGTCCTCATTTGGATCCGGACACGAGATTGCTTACGGAAGAATACCAACGAGGTATAACCGAGTTCTTGGATCGATCGACCTCATTTCGTCCTTGCTCGCCTTACGTTTTGTGTCCTTTTACGCCGTTCTCCAACTGATGGATTCCTATTAATCTTTTTCCTTCCCTTCCTCGTCAGCTTTTTCGGAGGTATGACCTGGAGCTCTTTGATGTGATCTGGTACATTCCATTCAGACTTGTCCGGCACAGAATAAATGGTCCTGTAATAAGCCATTGCCCAAAGTTCTGTCCAGTAATACTTTGAGCACAACTGATGATACTCTATGTTGATCTCACGTCGACGACCAGTAGCAGCAGGAACCTCAAGGAAATATATGTAAGCAGCAAGTCCGTGAAGACAAGGATACTTTTCATAATCATACACCTTGCAGCTACATGACTTCGCTATCAAATTCACCAAATAAACCTTCCCATTGTCAGTGTTGGTTACCTCATAACTATTCAGCTCACGCACTGGCGTTTTCTCAGCTTTGCTCCATATGTTGTGCAAATGGATCTCAACTAGAGGAACCAGTTTGGTATCAATTGATCCAGACACGGCGTCGTCCTTCCGATGTTCACTAAACCAGTCAGATATTTTTTTGATGATTGTATCCAACAATGGTATCAAGGCATACCTCCTTGCGTCCCTAAACGCGCTATTCATCGACTCCACACTGTTGCTAGTGTCCAAGTTATATCTACAACCTGGAAAATAGACCCTAGCCCATGTTTCTCTGTTAGTGTTCTCCTCCAAATACTTGTAGGCCGAAGGATATCTCACCTTAAAAGATGCATAAGCAGCCTCGAACTCATTCACTGTGTAATACCTAGCCAACTCCATAAATCTCCATGCCACTACGGCTTTGATGGTGTTACAAGCATGGTTTCTCACATTCTGAGCTAGATGCCATATACAATGGCCATGGTGAGATTGTGGATACACATTAGCCACAGCGGTGATGAGGCTCTGATTTCTATCGCTCATAAAAACTATTTCAGAAGAGTCCGGTATAACAGTTTTGAGCATCTCGAAAAACCAAGTCCAACTAGCATTATTCTCACCGTCAAGTACCGCAAATGCGAGGGGATAATGGTGACGATTAGGATCTTGAGCTTTAGCAAATACTAACACCCCACCATATCCATTCTTCAAAAATGTAGCATCCACAAGAATCACTTTCCTCATGGCCTTAAACCCTTCAATGCAAGCTCCTAAAGCTATGAAAAGGTACTTGAACAGACCTGCCTCATCCAACTTCACCTTTGTTGTTGTTCCGGAATTAACCTGCTCTAACATGTACAAGTAGCTAGGCAACATCTTGTAGCTGTCTTCTGAATTACCACGCAACTCACGCATAGCTAGATTTTTCCCTCTCAAGGCTGTGGAGTAAGAAACCAATACACCCAGTCTTAACTTAATTAAGTCTATGATATCTCTCGGAACAGGAGTCCTCAATTTTCCAGGATATTCCTCATTCAAAAAAGTTGCAACTAATTCTGCAGATCCTTTCCTTTTGCTGTTGCAGCTATTACTTTGATTAGTCCGAGAGCATGTATGCAGACCCCCGTACCTCCTAATAGAAAAAATTTCCGTCTGTGGAATCCTCGCAGCTCGCAATCCCCATTTACAGTTTGCTTCACAACATTTTAACACCAACCGTTTACGATCAGATTTTTTAAATACATAACGAAAGCTGCCACCAAATGCAGCTCTATCCACTACCTCTTGAAGTGATCTCTTGTTTGGAAATTCCTGCAGAAGGTACAGACCCATACCATCTCCCCACTCCTCTATAACTTGACTACACTTTACTAAAGGTAGCTGCTCAACATACATATTGGGCTGCATATTACCACTGCCATCCATCTCAGCTGTGTTGTCCGTCTCAGCTGCGGTGTCCTTCTCAGCAGCGGTTTCCGTCTCAGCTGCAGTTTCCGTCTCAGCTGCGGTTTCCGTCTCAGCTGCGGTTTCTGTCTCAGTGTCTGTATCCATAAAATCATCATGTCTTGTTTCGCCATCATTCTCTGCCTCTATCTGCTTCTTCTGTTGATCTGCCTCCCCGTGTTCATACAGAATCATGGCTTTAGGTCCGACCTCATCATCATTTCCCTGCAACGCTTAGTAATTCATACCAACAGAACTTTTGCACACTCTTGACAGCACCTCTAACTGATCCGATATACTCGTCTCCTCCACTAACAAAAGACTTCTACGGTTGTCTTTATCAATTGTTATCAGGTAAACAAACAAATCCTCATCATCACAAATAGTTAGCTCTGCCTCACATCCAACCACCATCAGCATATACCTGAGCACCAGTTTTACATTCCTTTCATTCAACGACAGCTTTTTATACAACCTTTCTTCTAGCATTGCCAAAGTTATATCATCCACTGTTGTCTTCATGGTTACACTATAGATTCGATCTTTGAATTTGAAATGTATGCTCACGTGTTTCGTCATCGTATCCTGCAAAAACAACAAATTCAATTGACAGTTATACTAGTGTTATCTAATTATCCACAATTATACATATTATACTTCAATTATCAGTTCTACTAGTTTTACCAAGTTATGCTTCAACTACAGATCAAATTGTGGTTTGCCTCGTTTCGGGTACTATAAGCTCAAGAACCTCAACTCAATTCCATACAATCAACCAACCATATGCTTTAATTGATTCCCATATCCCTAAAAATAATTTTTATCCAATGCTGCTCGTGGATGATAACAACTAACCTGCATTCGCCGGAGGAAGGCTCGTAGGCTGCGTCTCCGTAGAATCCAACGATCGAGCTTTCTGGGGAGCTGCGAATTGAATTGGAAGAGCTGGAATCGAGCTGATCGAACTTTCTGGGGAGGACGACGACGAAACCAATCGGGGAATGGAGAATTTAATTGTTTTATTTTTATTTTTCGGTGTCGGAATCAGATACCCAAACCGACCAATCGATTAACCCGCCATAACCCAAACCGGTTGTTCCAGACCAGAACCATCTCAAACCGATTTCCCTCAATTTTTGATTTTTCTATTTTCTTTATTTCACCCACCGAAGGGCATTTACGACATTTCACTCGAGCTGATTAAATGAGGGGCATAGGAGGTTGATAGAGCCCATAAGATATTTTGCATTTGACATTTAGGGGTTTTGGAGGAGATGCCTCATAAGATAACTATCTAGTCATCTTTTCTTAGTGTTTTTTATATAATATTTTTTAATCTTTTTGTACCAGTTTTTAATTTATGACCATGCATTTTACATTTTAGCTATCAATCATTGTTATCTAACTTATTATAGTTAACTTAAAAAAAGTTGTTCAAAAAAACGGTTATTTAACTTATTTTAGTTAACTTAAAAAAAGTTGTTAAAAAAAACTTATTATAGTTCATTGAGTCATCCTTATATTTCAAAAACATTAGTAGTGCGTTTTTATAATATTTTTATGATTTCATTGGTTCTTGGGTCTTTATATAATAGTAAAATATTTTTTAAAAAGTTAGGTTATTATTACAGCAAAAACTTCACAACTAAACTATTTTATTAGCTTTTTAAAGATAATAGAAATCTATTTTTAATACAATACATTTCCCTATATGAAACAAATATATTTCTGTATAAAACAAAATATATTCATATTAAAAGAATATAGTAATGATAATACAAAATTGAAAATTACTTAAAAAATTTTAAAGACCACATTTTTTGTATTGCTTTAGGCCACCAGATTTTCAGGGACCGCACTGGATCAAAGATTTGTTTGATATCTTCTTTTTATGTGTAGAAAGACTCGGTTAGTATAAGATAACTATTTAGTCATCATTTTCCCACTGTCATCCTTTCTTAGTGTTTTTTTTTTATAGAATAATGTTAATCTATTTGTACCAGTTTATAATTTATAACCATGCATTTTACATTTTAGTTATCAATCACTGTTATCTAATTTATTATAGTTAACTTTTTAAAAAAAATTGTTCAAAAAAAACTTATCTATTCTATTAAAAAGAGAAGTCAGGACTTCTTTCATGTGTGATATTTTAAAATATCCTTTAATTAAATGATTTTGTATTTCTATAAGGATAAAATAATGAATCATTTTTAATCTTCAACCAACATATTAATTGCATTATAAACTCCGTATATTCAGAAAAAATATCAGATCGTTACATACACTACAAGAAAACAGGCTCATACCGAGGGCTAAAATCGTCGGTATGTCGTCGGAATAACCGTATTCCGACGACATACCGAGGAAACATGTCCTCGGAAAAAACTCCTCGGAATTTCAATTTCCCTCGAAATTTCCTCGGAATTTGCTAACGGAATTCCGAAGAAACAAAATTCCGAGGAAACTTTGAGGACAACTGTTCCTCGGAAAATTCGTCGAAAAATACCGAGGAAGCACTCCCTCGGTATATACCGAGGACACTTCCGAGGGACATATCCTCGGAAGTTCCGACGAATGATACCGAGGAAGCTAGCCCTCGGAAAATTCCGAGGACTGTATCCCTCGGTATATTCCGACGCTCACAGTCGTCGGCATATACCGAGGGAAAACTTCCTCGGAAATTTCCGAGGGCAAGCTTCCTCGGAATATTCCGACGACTATGATCGTCGGAATATTCCGAGGGAAATCTTCCTCGGAATATCAAAAAAATTATTTTAAAAAATTTATTTTAAAAAAATTAAATTTTTGAAATTTAAATTCGAAAATATAAAATTAAAATTAAAATAGAAAACATATTATATAAAATTCAAAGTAGTACAAATAAAAATAAAACATTCCGAAGTTTTGAAAAAAAACTACGGGTTTTGGGTGTTCGGTCTGGCATGCTCGGAACACCTCGTTCGGTGCAACCTCCTCATCATCTCCATCATTTGCTCGTTCAGCTTCCTCTGTGTCTCAAAGCTCGCTGTTGAGTCGCCATCCGGGTCTCCAACGCAGATATGCGATCATCCTTGTCCTGCAACTGACCCATAAGTGCTTCGGATCAACAAAGGGCGTGGTGCAGCGAAGACGGAACTGACCGGACCGACGACCCAAACCGAACAAACGTCCCTTCTTTTTGGAACCGAGTGAAATAGAAAAGTGTCAAATTTAAATAATAGAAAAGATGAAAAATTTAAATAATAGAAAATCTGAATTGAACTTTAAAAAAACTTACCTCTTCAACGATTTCGTTGATCGAACCCGAGGCAAGTAGGTCGAACCCGTCGAATCGTCATTCTCGGTTTGAAGCTGAGACACTTCGTCCTCCACCTGAGTGTCGATGAGTGTGACCACATCCCTCACAACACCATCATCAATCTGGCCGGTCTTCTTGTTGGTATCGCCCTCTTCATTAGGTGAGATCATCAACCGGTTCGCCCTCATTTTCTTCGCCTTGAAAAAATATAAATTCAACAAACATTAGTAATTAGAAGAAATACACAAAAATAAAATTTAAAACTTAAATAATAGAATAAAAACGACTAGCTTACCATGTGATCCCCAGTGGCAATAGATTGAGCACCCAAGTTATGCCGAAGACGCCCTTCCTTTACGATCGCTCCTGCGGTTGGTGGAGTTGGTGGAAGAAGTTGATTTCGTCTCATCCTTACTCCAATGCACACCCAACTCCAACCAGACCGTGGGGTTCATCGACTTTGGGACCTTTTAATTAAAAAAATTGTTAAATAAATTAAAAATATTTTAATAAATTAAAAATTGTTTAATAAATAAAACAAACCTTGTTTATTTCCCACTTCTTCTTCCACTCGTGGATCTGCTTCCCATAGTTGTCCATAACTTTATGGACGAACTGGTGATAGATATACAACGTATCATCGGCATTCCAGTTGAATTCTTGCTGAAAATAAAACACAATTAGTAGAAAATTTTATATTAAAGATTAAAAATATAAGTAAAAAATTAGAATACTTACCGCAAACTGTTGAAACCACAGATGCTGCTTGTCGGTAGGAAAGTCCGTGAAAGTCGGATGTCCCTTGTCGAGGGCCGAGTACATCATACGGTTGATCCATGCACTGATCCCGTTCGAGGATCGGTTGAACCTAATAAAAAGAACAAATTATTAAAAAGGAATCAAATTTTAATGAAAAAAAATAGTTTTAATTACCATGTTTGACCCCGTCCACGTGGATACGGAGTGAGATAGGGAAGATGGTCACGACCGGGCTGTCGAACAAACTCCGCAACTCTCATCACTCCCGGAGGACCCTCAGGAGCAGGAGCAGGAGCGGGTGCAGCAACGGCAGCGGGAGGAGCAGGAGAGGGAAATGGAGAGGGAGATGTATGGTAGGAGCTGTGGGGCGACGATGCGGAACCCTGAATGGAGTGGCTTCCCGAACCACCACGACCACGACGCTGTCGAGACCGACTCTGATCATCATCATAAGACCTGTATATATATATATATATATTAAAAATTGTATAATACAAAAAATAGATTTTATATACAAAAAACATTTTCATAACCAAAAAATTAATTAAAAAATTAGTTTTAATATATAAAAATAGTTTAATAATTAAAAATAGTTTTAATATATAAAAATTAGTTTTAATATAGAAAAATAGTTTAATAATTTAAAATAGTTTTAATATATAAAAATAGTTTTAATATATAAAAATAGTTCTAATATATAAAAAATAGTTTAATAATTAAAAAATAGTTTTAATATATAAATTATAAATTTTTATAAATGGTTATTATACATGATATATATATATATGTATAAAAATTATAAATCGTTATAAATATAGAAAATGGTTTATAAATATTTTTAAAATTTTTAAAACATTTTATTATATATAGTTTATTACTGGAAATTTGAAAACATTTTTAAAAATCGAAAACATTTTAAAAATCAAAAAAACGTTTTAAAAATACAAAAACGTTTTAATTTCTAACCAAAACAAAAAAAAATTTCAAAAAAAAATAAAACAACAATCAAAACAACAATCCTAACTTAAAATATCCATTCAATCCTAAACTTTCTAACAAACAACCTAAAATCCGAAAATCTAATCTCACAAACCCTAAAAAATAAAAAAACAAGGTTTTGTAAGATTCTTACATGATTTCGGTTAGGGAGAAGATATGTGGAGAGATCTGGCTCCTAGGGTCGGAGATGGAAGAGATCGTGGCGAGAGAGATGAGAGAGATGAGAGAATTGAGAGAGAATTGAGAGAATTGAGAGATGCGGCGGAGAAGAAGAAGAAAGTGTTCTTCGTTTATATTTAATGATTCCGACGGATACGGGTTCGTCGGTATTCCGTCGGAATCATTAAATATATTACACTTTGCGGTTCGCGAAAAGCCCTAGTTCCTCGGAATTTCCTCAGAAAATTCGAGGCGTCATGATTTCATGTTCCTCGAATTTCCTCAGAAAATTCGAGGAATTCCGAGGAACACTGAAAATAATGACCATCCTCGGAATTCCCTCGGAATTTTCTGAGGAAATTCCGAGGACCACTGAAAATCATGACGTTCCTCGGAATTTCCTCAGAAAATTCCGAGGGAATTCCGAGGGAACAGGGTTTGGGGTTTCAAAACCTCGATTTTTTTGCATTTCATTTCTTATACAAATGTAATGCATAGCATTGAGGATTCTTTGTATAAATGATCATAAACCATGAAATAACAAAATTTCAAAACTAATTGTAAGTATCATCTTTAACGTTTATTAAAGTGTATATGTGTTTCTCTTATGTTGTGTGGTTTTCATTCATGCAATCGTAAAAGTGTTTGTTATCGTCTAAAACACCAAAGTTTGACTTCATAATCTGGTTAAGACACTTAATGAAGGTTATATACGTGTTATTCAATCCATGAAATGTTGTTTTCGGTTTAAAACCCTTAGCTCCTCGAATTTCCTCAGAAAATTCGAGGGAATTCGAAATTACTGAAAACCATGTCTTTCCACGGAAATCCCTCAGAAAATTCCGAGGAAATTCCGAGGAACTGTGGGTTTTATACCGAAAACCCACACCTTCCTCGGAATGTCCTCGAATTTTCGAGGGATTTCGAGGAAATGTACTTTACAATCAAATCCCTAAATCGAGAAGGAAATTCGAGGAAATTCGAGGAAAACCTAAAGTCCCTCGGAATTTCCTCGGTATTTCTAAAAAAAAAAAGTCGTTTCGAGTCATCATCACGATGAATCTGAATCTGGATCTTGGTGAAACTCTCCAATAACTGGTTCATCCTCTGCGTGAGCGCGGCTTCCTCTGCGAAGTCGGTTAAATCGACTACAAGGCCACCTTCAGCAACATCTTCTGCTGCAATTAAGTTGTCGGATGTGATTGGTTGTAGTGGGTCTTCCAGCTCAGAACTTCCCTGAACTTCGGCCTCTCGGGTTGAGTCTTGTAACATAACCCATGGATCATCTCTGTTCCTTACCGGGGTACTTGATATAACAAACCTGTAACATTTAAAAAGTATTAGTAAAAGTATAAATTATGATCAATCATTTTGAATAATTAACATTTACTTACCTGATCGGCCGAGAAGCAAGAATGAAAGGATCATAATATTGCAGCTTTAGCCTCGAATGTACTGATGTAACACCAAATGCATCTGTTCTCACACCTCGATCTGGAGTGTTGTCGTGCCAATCACAATAGAAAACAGTACAGCGCAATCCAAGCATGCCCAAATACTTGATTTCCATAATCTCATGTATGTGTCCGTAGTATACATCATCTCCTGATGCAGAACAAACGCCAGCATCATAGGTCGTGCTGAACGTCTCCTCTTTTCAGTTGTGAATGCATATCCTCGAGTACAAAATATCGGATATGACTTCACAACATAGTTTGGTCCAACCACCATTTCGCGTATCCAATCGTCAAATGTTTCACCGCTGGCTAAACCAGCAGACACCTATTAATAGCACATATATAATGAATTAGTATAAATATGTGTTAAATGATATTTTAATTTGTTTAAGGCACTCACATAAGTAAACATCCATCCAGCAAATTCTCTCTGCTTCATTTCTTCTAGCTCCTCTGTGGCGTATCTATATTCCAACCGCTTTTCTGCCATGAAAATCCTGTACATGTGATGACAATAATGTAATTAATTAAGATATAAATGTTAATTTGTTAAAATAAAAATTTATAAGATAATAAACTTACCTCTCATATTGAAGAACATCTTCGCAGTTGGTGAGCAAATATGTTTGCAAATGACTTCGCTCCTGCTCAGTAAGTCGACGGTCCTTTGGTTTTCCGCTAAGTCGTCCAACATCTGTGAAAATATCTGGAACCTTAACATGATATGTTGCTCGTTGGCCTCTATCATCATGTTGAGCAGGTCTTCTGTTTTTGGTCTGAACTTCTGCTGGAAAGTAGTACTCGGCAAAGTTTGAAATTTCTTCATTGATCATCTGCGACTATAGAACCTTCCACCCTACTTAAATTTTTCACCATCTTCTTCAAATGGAACATATACCGCTCATATAGATACATCCATCTATACTGCACAGGACCACCAAGTTCCAATTCTCTTGCCAGGTGAATAACAAGATGCTCCATAACATCAAAAAATGAGGGAGGAAATATCTTCTCAAGGTTGCACTGAATCACAGCTATGTTAGTCTTCAGATTTTCAATACCTTCAAGAGTCACTGATCTGCTGCATAAATCGCAGAGAAAGCACTTATCCCAATTGCTTCATGAACATTTCGTGGTAATAGTTCTTTGAAGGCAAGCGGAAGGAGGCTCCATCAACACGTGGCAATCGTGACTTTTCAAGCCAATAAACTTTCCTTCCTTTCGTTGATAGAGTTACAAAATTAGATGTGTAACCGTCTGGAAACTCCACATCGTTTGAAATCCAATCAAAGAACGCATTTTTCCCTCTGCATCAAGTCGGTATATGGGAAAAGGAGCCCTACCATTCCAATCAACATGAAGTTCTGAACGAGCACATATATCGACTAAATCCAGTCTTGACTTCAAATTATCCTTTGTTTTACCTTGAACGTTAAGGATCGTGTTCATGAGATTGTCAAAAAAGTTCTTCTCAATATGCATGACATCTAAATTATGCCTTAGCAGATGATCCTCCCAGTATGGCAGATCCCAGAAAATATTTTTTTTGTGCCAGTTATGTAGTTCTCCAACAGCATCTACCGGAAATTGCTCATGTCCACCGATGTCTGGCGTCCTTGCTGCACCAAAATCTCTTAGTTGTGTCTTCAAACCTTTCCCACTAACTTTCTCAGGTGGACCATCAAACACCTGCTTGTTCTTCCTAAACAAAGTCTTACTCCGACGGTATGGATGATCAGGTGGTAGGAATCGTCTGTGACAGTCAAACCAACACGTTTTTCTTCCGTTCTTTAGTTGGAAAGCATCTGTATCATCTTGACAATATGGACATGATAGCCTCCCATGCGTTGTCCATCCAGATAACATACCATATGCTGGAAAATCACTTATTGTCCACATTAGTACTGCCCGCATTTGAAAGTTCTCTTTACACGAAATATCGTATGTTTCAGCACCTTCAGCCCATAGTTGTTGCAACTCATATATTAGTGGCTGAAGAAACACATCAAGCGATCTCTTAGGATGCTCTGGTCCGGGAGCGAGAATAGAGAAAAGAAACTCTCGCAAGCACAAGTTTGGGGTAAGTTGTATGGTGTAACAATGACTGGCCATAGAGAATATTGTCTTCCACTCTTCCCATACGGGCTGAAACCATCAGTACATAATCCAAGGTAGACATTTCTTCTCTCATACGCAAAGTCGGGATACTTTGATTGGAAATGCTTCCACGCTTTTGCATCTGAAGGATGTCTAATCTCACCATCTGTTGAGTGCTCCGCATGCCATCTCATTTGTTGTGTTGTGCGTTCCGAAAGATACAACCTCTGCAACCTTTCCGTCAAAGGCAAATACCACATCCTTTTATATGGCACTGGAACTCTTCCACTCGTATCTTTATAACGAGGCTTCCCACAAAATTTGCATATAATCCGCTGGTCATCCGCCCTCCAATAAATCATGCAGTTATCGCTGCATACATCTATCACCTGATAAGATAAACCAACACCAGCTACGAGTTTCTGAACCTCATAGTATGAACCTGGAGCTACATTATCCTCAGGCAGAATACCTTTAACAAAATCAGCTATCGCATCCATACAGTCTTCAGCCAAGTTATAATCTGTTTTAATGCCCATCAGTCTTGTAGCAGATGATAAAGCTGAATGACCATCTCTGCAACCTTCGTACAATGGTTGCTTTCCAGCATCCAACATATCATAAAATCTCCGCGCATCAGCATTGGGTAAATCTTCCCCTCTAAAATGATCATTTACCATCTGCTCAGTACCTACACCATAATCTACATCCGTTCTAATTGGTTCTTCTAATCTAACCGCATGCTGAGCTAGTACTACCAAGTTCATAATTAGTTTCCCCATGATGATACCAAATTTTGTAACTTCGTGTAAACCCACTCAAATATAGATGAGTCCAAACATCCCACTCTTTAATAACCTTTCTATTTTTACAATTAGAGCAAGGACATCTTAACTTACCTGTTTCTGCTTCCGGTTGTCGGCGAACTAACCCCATGAATTCGGTTATACCTCGTTGGTATTCTTCCGTAAGCAATCTCGTGTCCGGATCCAAATGAGGTCGATCGATCCAAGAACGAAAATAATTTGAAGAAGACATGTTTTTTTTTAAATCAAATTCGTGACAGTAGGAGGGAAGAAGAAGAAATGGAGTGAATGAAGATGAAGAGGGGTGGCTGTATTTATAGATGAAATCCTGCCGAGATACTGAGAAAATTCCGAGGAAAACAGACACTTCCTCGGAATCCCCCAACGGTTCTCCAATGGCTCTCTAACGGTTACAAAAAGTCGTCGGAATATTTAAAATCCCCCTCGATTTTTTTCGACGGACATGGTTTCCTCGGTAATCCCTCGAAATATACCGAGGAAATGTGTCTTTCTCGGAATTTCCTCGGAATTTTCCGAAGAAATTCCGAGGAAACCATATTTCTTGGTTTCCTCGGTATTTCTTCGGTATTTCCTCAGAAAATACCGAGGAACTCATTTTCCCTCGGTATGTCCCTCAGAATAGCGATGTTTTCTTGTAGTGATATGCATTTAACATTTAAATTTAATCATCAACATAATTGATTATAAATAGATATCTATTCTATATTTTATTGAAAACTATACATTACACTAAAACAATCTAAACTCATAATATATACTACAATAAGTATTTTCAAAATTATGTCTTTCATTCAAACCTATGTGCAACTAAAATATTATCACGAAACTGAGATTAATATCATTCAGTTATATACAAAAATAATTAGTTTGATGTTTTGAATTTATTATACCTATACAATCTGTGAGTTCGTGTGAAGTAACCTTTATTTCGTTACTTTGATTGATGATGATATTAATTTGGAAACTGAAGGAAATAGTCAACATTTCATATAATTTCAAAATCTAAATTTTATAAATACTTCAATTTCTGATTATTTAGTTAATAATTATATGAAACATTATAAAGAAAAACATATATTTGAATATAATAAAATAGAGATAAGTTAATTAATTATTTTATCTTATTTTGAATTTATATAAACATATACTATTTTATAAAGATAAAATGCAATATTACTGGACTTACAATTAGTTTATTTATTAAAATAGAAGTCACAAGTTAATATAAACATGTACTATTTCATAAAAATAGAAAATGAAATATATAAATTAGAATTACAATAATTTTATCGCTTATATAAATATATAAATCTTTTCATGTATGATTTTTTAAGCTGAATCGTCTTCTAGAAATTTTATTTAATTCAGTTATGCATTAACCTAATAAAATCCTAATTACGAAGAAATTTAAATAATAACAAATCTAATAATAAATTTCCATTGTAAAATAAATTAGTCTTTGAATTTCCATTAATAATAATTTTACCAATTTACCATACCATCACAAGAGACATATTAAAAGAAATTATACTATTCCATCCGTTTAGTTTTATTTTTCGTTTTACAATTTTACACATATTTAATTTTGTATATTTTCTAAATAAAAACATCATTACATATACACCTAATCACATTTCAACCAATAAAATAAATATAATAGCATATAAAGTTAATAAATTTAACATTCCAATTATAAAACAACACTTATTTTGAAACACAGATTTTACTTTGCAATAGCATCAAATTGAAATGGATGAAGCAATAAACTAGCTAAACAACTACATATGTTATCAAATGACAATGTGTTGTATAAGATTTTATTTTGACATTTGAATATCCAATTGTGTATGATCAACCAATGTGAATTTTAAATACAACTATCTTATTTAAACTATAAATAAAACAAACATCCGTGCTGATGCACGGGTGAAACACTAGTTATAGTTAATTGCAGTCATCTTTATACTTCAAAAAAAAATAGTAATGCGTTTTCTTATATATTTATGATTTCATTGGTTCTTTATATACTAGTAAAATAATTTTTAAAAAGTTAGGTTAATATTACAGCAACAACTTCACAACTAAACTATTATATTTGTTTTTTAAAGATAATCGAAATTTATTTTTAACATGATACATTTCCCTATATGAAACAAATATATTCGTGTATAAAACAAAATATATTCATATTAAAAAAATATAGTAATGATAATAATAAATTTAAAATTACTTAAAAATAATTTAAGGGCCACATTTTTGTTTTGCTTTAGGCCACCGGATTTTTCGGGATGGCATTGGATAAGCACTCCGATTGGATGAAGCTACATAACAAAAATTGCCTATGTAAAACAAGATAATCCACAAACAGAAAAAGGAAATCGCATATGCGAACAAGATCGAGAAAAATAGATATAATATGATACAAGATAAGAAAACAAAAGAAGGGGGTGGCGGCCGGTGGCGAATTGTACACCGGCCACCGAAAGCTGTTTCAATTTTTTTACCTTCCTAGAGAGAGGTTGGAGCATTTAGAGAGAAAATGATTACAAAAAGTAACCATATCTGAGTTACATAAAAATTCATAAAAGAATTTACGATTCAGAAATTATGGAAAATATTAATAAAGAATATAAGTTAAAAGAACTTACATGAAAATATTAGTTTTGTGTTATTCACATATTAAAAAATTCAGTCTACCTTATACGAATAAGTAAAAAGTATTTTCAGACAAGCTCATATATATTAAAAGAAAAACACTTTTAAAGTAAACTTTTTCTTGATGACAAAAAAATAAACTTTTTCTTTATAGGTTTACTAGGTGTTTTCCTGCACCATGTGCAGAAATAAAATTTTAAATCTAAATTAAATTTAAAACTAACTTTTAATGGATTTAGTAATTTAGAAAATTGATTACCTTATCCTTACATTGAGTGATATATTTAAACATAATTTTAATATATACAAAAAATGTTGGTATTCCTATTTTCTACCTTTTTTATTTGAAAAAATGAATTAAAAATAAAAATAAATATTTATACAATGTTTATCTTTAATATAATGATTTTAGATTATTATTTTAAAGACTTGCAAAAATATCTAAATTTAATTATCCATGTTACTAAAAAGTATAATCTTGATCATATACTATTTTTAACTGAATATTTTCTCTCTCGTTTTCTCATTTTATCTCCTCCGGGTGGAGCATCTCCGGTCGTCGGCCTTAGCCAAAACTGAGATGATGTCTCCTGCCCACACCTTGTTCCTCGGACTTTCCTTGAACTGACGGAACAGTCGAGTTCCGTTGACGATTGGAGGCGCATCTTCCTCAAACTCCGTGCGTCAAGTGGGCTCTGTGCGGTGGCTCCTTTGATAACACGGGGGTCCTGGTGGCTCGTTGGTTGATGGTGGTGGTTTTCTGTTCGAGGACGACGGAGACCTCATCAGAAACCGCAAGCTAGACATCGGGATTCTAGGGTTTGTCTTTGACAGCTGTGAGGAAATCTGTTGGCGGCGGTTTGATTTCCGAGATTGCAGTTCTCGTAGATCTGTTACCCCGACAGCGTCGATCTACTCCTGGGGTGCGCGTTCTTCTCGGACTTGAAGCGGCATGGCTTCAAACTGTGACGCGAAGATTAGAGTTTCTGGGAGCTGGCTTTCGTTCGCGATTCCGGTGATGGAGGCCGCGGGACTCTTCTGGTGGTGACGAAACCTATGAGGGTACACCGTGACAGAGCTTGGCTGGCCTTGGATGCCCCGGCCGGCGATGTTGGGGACAACCCGATTTGGAGGTAACCAGTATTCAAACCGGAGCGGAGGCTCTGCCTCCTTGTCCTCTTTCTCTCACCTGATTCATCATCCTCTTAGTGTCTTGTTGTTTGTTTTAGCTTAATCACTGTCTATGTAATATAGATAGAGCTGTTTTTCCGGTTAAACATACTCTCTTTTTGTACTGTTCCGATGCCCTATTTCAGGGATGATATTTTTAATGAATTTCTGTTAAAAATAATAATAAAATTATGTTAATAATTATATACTTAATCTTTTAATTATGATAGTATTTATATACTTAGTATTTTATATTGGAATTTCTTTAATTGAATTTTGTGTAATAAATGTTTTAAGTCATGTCATAATTAGGGGCAAACACTAATAACGTGTTACTCTAAATATGAAGATGGCAGGCTTTACTAATATTTCGTGGATCTTCTAGCTGCAATGGTATCAAACTTATTTAAATGAAAACTTTAAATGAGAACTTACTTAGCTTAGCACAAGTGAGAGGATAGCAGAACACATTTACGTGGCAGCCATGGACCATGGTGTTCTATTAAAGTGGATTTTTTAAATTCTGGAATATTTAGCTGAAGTCTTAGACTACTAACAACTTGGCATATCATTTCTGAGCCTAATCACATGTTATCACATATATTTCATGGATCTTCTAGGTGCAGTGGTAGCAAACTTATTTAGAATCATGGTGTTTCCATTAATGTGGATTTCTCTAAATTATGGACCTTCTAGCTGAAGTATTTTACTTCCGAATCACCACCACACCTGTGCACTCTCCCTCTTCCTCTACAGAGTTTCCTTTTATTCTCCTTCTATGGCCAATGCTTACATTTTTTTTTTCATTATAAGGGTAAATAAGATGATATCAAAAACTCTTGCTTCCAGGTGATCTTCTATGGCCGGCAGGCTTCGATTGATACATGTGATCTTCGTCAGCCAGACAACGATGTATGTCCATTGTAACATTTTACCACTCGTAACTCCTGGTCCAGGTAAAGAACCGTTAACTAAAACAAATAGATCAAGTACCCATTGCAGTACATCAATGATCCCTTCATCTGATTAGGCCATGCACTAAGAAACGAGTTTCGTCACCCACTGAAATGCAAGAATAGGATCACGAATCCTTCGAAATTAATCGATCTCATCAGGCTCCGAGCCTGAAAATGCTTACTGGGCAGAAATCATCCTTCGACTATTCCGGTCCACGCCATAACAACCCGGAAAAGACATTAAAGAAGTGACGTCCTGCTCATGATCAAATCTACAGAGATAGAATGATTCTGGTCGACTGAAGTTCACATGGTATTCACTTTTGAAATCAAAAGATAAGGAGCAAACTGTTGGAGATAACTAATTTCAGGAAAATATTACTCCTGCTTCAGAGCACGGCGCCGGCGTTCAGATTCATGCCTAGAGAAATCCTGATTTCATTCCTGCCTCCGGGTAAAATGGAAAACTTCTACCAAAGAGAAATTCTTCCATATTACCAAAGGAAATTCTTTCATATCTCTGAATATGAAAGTCCTTAACATAGTTTCTGACTTCAAACAACCTATATAAGGGGGACCCAAACCCTAGAACAAGGGATCAACTTTCAATATACAAATATTAGAGTTAGGCGGCTAGAACTAGGATTCATACACCAAACATTGTAGCTTCTAAAGATCAATAAAACACTGTATATTTAATCTCTTTTTATTCTTGTTATTTACGTGCTTTACGTCTTTGTAGTACCAACAACATACCTGCACAAATTTACCATAACACAAACCATGATTCCGAAGATGATTCTAGATAAATTTATTAATTTTTTTTATTTTTATTTTAATTATGTTTTTGTTACTCACAAACAAAAAATATCGCAATTTCCTCTCAAATCGGTTTGTTTCTTGTAGTGCACTAGATGTGTTGTGGTTCCACCAAAGATGATATCATCAACATATGTTTTTACTACCAGCAAGTCATCATCGTGGTGTAGAACATAAATGGTTTTGCTCACCATTCTCTTTGTTGTTCAGAAAGATTGTTAGCCTTTTGTACCATGCAGGTGGTACTTGTTTCAACCCATATAGTCCCTTTTCAATTTGTACACATACTCAGGATTTCATTGAATCCTCAAATCCTTTAAGTAGATGAACATAGACTTCTTTTTATAGTACTCACTTCATAAAGACATTCTTCTGATGCAAGTGAAAATTTGGAATACATGTTATTCTAGTGAATACTTGATGGATTAAAGTTGTACAACTTGAGAAAAAATCTTTTCAAAATCAATTCTTTCAATATGAGAGTATCCTTATGCAACTAATATTGTCCTATTCATGACAACAACACAATTTTCATCAATCGGATTCTTGAAGATCCATTTGACTCCTACAATGTTTTTCTCAATCGGCTTTTCTACAAAGTTTCCATATTTTATTTCAGATGAATTGTTCATGTTCTTCTTGCACAGCATGAATCCAAAATGCATCAGCGAATGTTTCAGTATGATTCAATATGTATGATATAAGAATCTTTGAATTATAATAGAGTACTAATTAACTGTTATTCATTTTCATCTTCACTCACCATCTCATATGTATATTTTGATATTAAAAAGCTAAATTTTTTTGAGTTTTTATCATTTAAAATCCAATATTGCCCACATGATTGTGGTCAAGTGGTAGATAAAACATGGAAATGTGATAATACTCTTTGTGGGGTTAGAGTCTTCTTTGAAACAAAGTTATAATTATGTGGGAAGTCTAGGCATGGGCTTCGGCCTTACCTGGTAGTCTGGTAACATGCGATATAACTAGGCCTGGGCACGGATCGGATATCCGAGTTTTTGAAGGTATTTGTGCTTTGCTTCGAATGCTAGGAATATCTAATTTTTCGATTTGCTTTGCTTCGGAAAAATACGGATATTCGGAAAAATGGATATTCGGAAAATAAATAAATATTTGCGAATATTTACGAATACCTACGGATATCTAATCTTTTTTGATTAATACATATAATCTTAAAAATTCGATATAATTTTGTTTTATAAAATATTTTTTTTGCATGATATATAAAATAAAATTTAAAAGAAGTAGTGAATCTACATATTTTAAAAAAAAATTAAACTTAATTAAAAATTATATAAACACAAAACTTAAGAAAATAATTATAATTATCATTAATTTTTCTCTTCCTTTTATGTAATAATTTTATATAAGTAATAATGTGAATATAATTTGTCAAATCATATGTTAGAATAATAATTATATACTTTAGACATTTAAAACTTTAAAATATAATCAAGATATACATGTATTTATATATTGCCGGATCCGATCGGATATTCGCTTTCCAAAATTTTAATATTTGTGATCTGCTTCGATTTTAGCGGATATTGATTTTTAGTATTTGCTTTACTTCGAAAGTTTAGGGATATTCGGAATTTTCGGATCGAATCGAACCGAATAACGAATCAAATCAAATTTAACGGATAAAATGCTCAGTCCTAGATATAACTACCCTTAATATTAATCAGGAAAATTTTCAAATTCAAATCAGGCAATATGGTAGACAGTCCATTCTATAGCACTAAATATATTCTTTCCGGGGCTGACTCAATCAGCCGATGGAACATATACAAAAAATCTATTATATTATGAAATAACCATAAATCATATGTATTCTACCTTTTAAATGTAATATATTTTTTCAAATCCGGACGTAACCCGAAAAATTTCTAGTAATTTTTAATAAATATAAGTTATAAAAGATGATAACTTGATATTAGTTCTAATACGAGTAAACTAAACATTTTCAAATGCTTATTACAATTTCAGATGTACTTTCTGTTGTTTTTTACTTCACTGGTTTTAAAATAAACAAAAAGTTTTCTTTTATATTTCAATATCTTTCACAATATAAAATTATAACATATTTAGGTATATTTGATTTATTTTTGTAAGATTTTAACAAAAAGCTCACCAATAGGTACGAATAGTTATCTGTTTACATAAATTGATATTTTTAGATATAATTTTAAAAATTCAAACATTCATAAAATATAACATTATAAGAAATTTAAGTTTAGTTGGTTTACTTTTGTTCGGATATAATAAATTGATAAAATTTTATTTATTTACTAGCTTAACAAAATAAATTTTAATTATCTTTTTTATCCAATTGATAAACATAAGTACAATTTCAAATATTAAAATTCAAAAAATTATAACATTATTTTAATTTATATTTTATTAAAATTATATTATTGGTGATATATAACCATCTTACAATATAAATCAAAATAGTAAATAGCTATTATTCTACTTATAATACCTTGTCAAAATATAAATAATGATATTGTACATGTTGTAGTTACTTTCAAACCAGTCTTAATTTTTAGTAAACTATGTTATAATTTTTAATAAGCAACATTGTGTTTTTGTTGAAAAATATAATGATGTATATTAAGTTTGAAAATTTCACTTGGAAATAATAATGTTGTATTACCAAATAAGTTGCTAGTTTCGGACAAACATGGTCTTAATAAGAAAAGAGTGAAGACTTTTCTTATGGTCTTAATAAGAAAGAGGGAAGACTTTGCCACTCTGTATCTACCAAAGCCGGCATTATGCGGCGACCTTCGCCTTCACAGATGACCGGAGCTGGACTTGGGATCGCCGCAATATCGTACGTGGCGGTCGATTACATGAGATACGTGTCACCGTTGTGGCACTCTCGTCTCCAGCCAGTTCTTTGGTCGGTCCTGGTTCTTGCCGTTGTTACGCGTGTCCCTTTCTACAAGCACTGGTCTAAAGAGCTACGAGCAGCGATCCCTTTCCTTGCTTCTATAGTCTTCATGCTTGGAGCTCTTCTCTTCGAAGCTCTTTGTGTTCGCTCTGTCACCGCCGTTCTCGGCTTAGATTGGCACCGGTAAAACTAGATCTGTGTGGAACTTACCTCGAAAATTGATAGTTATGAGTGTGATTTCGACTCTGCTGTTTTGACCTTGTCGGTGTTTCTGGATCTGATATCATAGATTTACAGTAATCTTTGGTTGAATGTTTGTCATTATGAGCAATATTTAGTGGGGAAGTTTAAGTTTCTAGTCATTTATTCAATTTATGGTGGAATTAAGTGTAGCTTATCGTTATTACAGTAATCTTTTCTTGGATGGTTAATGCATTTCTTAAAGTATATTAGCATTATGAAAAAGTTTTAGGTAGAAATATTTAAGTTTATTTTCATTTATTCAGTTAATGGAGCAATCAAGATAAAATTGAATATATTTGGTCTTTTACAAGTTACTATTCTTATATTCAATTGAAATGTTAGTATAACTTATCAACATTACAGTAATCTTTGCTCAGGAAAAAAAACATTACAGTAATCTTTTATGAATGTTTATTATGTATTTATGTAACTACAGATCATCAGTATGACAAATAATAGTAGAAATGATAATTTTTTTTGTTAATACTTGACAGGGATACGTCTCCACTTCCTGACACAGGCCAATGGTTCCTACTAGCACTAAACGAGAGCCTTCCTAAGACAATTGTGGAAATCCTGAGAGCTCATATCATAGGGTTGCACCATTTTCTCATGCTGTTTGTAATGCTGGGTTTCTCGGTAGTGTTCGAATCAGTGAAAGCTCCGGGTCTAGGATTAGGGGCACGATACATGTTCACCATGGGATTGGGCCGTCTTTTAAGAGCTATAACCTTCGTATCTACTATCTTACCTTCAGCTAGACCTTGGTGCGCTTCAGCCCGGTTCAACAACGTCCCTTCTCATCCTCATCGTTGGGCTCAGAAGTATTATGTACCTTATGCTAAAGACCCTTCTGCTATTCGCCAGCTCCTCCATTGGGATGCAGCTTATGGTAACATCTCGTCTCAGTTCACTTTACTACTTAGGCAGTTTGCTTTTGGCATTTACATAGATACTTAATGAACAAAGGAATGATTTAGTTTCTGAAAATGTGAGTGTCTTTTTGTATTAACAGCTGATCTAGGAAACTACATTGGTGACTACAGAGCTGACTGGGGTCAAATGAGCTTCCTCAGCGACTTCTTGAGACCGAGTTACTCTGAAGGTTCTTCGTGGTTTGCTTTGCTAAAGAAAGCGGGAGGTGGTTGTAATGACCTCTTGTACAGTGGCCACATGCTTGTAGCTGTCCTTACCGCTATGGCTTGGACGGTATCTTTTTCTTCCTTTAAGATAGAAATTCTCATATCACTTGTAAGCTAAATTTGTAATCTTTCTGTGGTAAAATCATTAAAAGGAGGCTTATGGAGGTTTGTCTTCGGCGTTGATATGGTTGCTTGTGGCACACAGCGCACAGAGGGAAATAAGAGAGCGCCACCACTATTCAGTAGACTGCGTTGTGGCGATTTACGTTGGTATCCTTCTTTGGAAAATGACGGGTTTTATTTGGTCTGATAAGAGAAAGTCGAAGCAGACAGTGAGATTAGAGAAGATTCAGAACAGGCTTATTCACGCTGCCAAGGATTCGGATATGGAGACTGTTAGGAGACTTGTGGAGGAGATGGAGGTAAGCCTCGGGGAAGAGAAGCAGAGTGGAGTTGTCTCCAAGAGGGCAATGACACTGTTTGCGTGTGCCACAGTGATCACGACACTTGGTATAGTGGTTCTGACTTTGACTTTGACAAGCGACGGTTGATAATATGGGTTCTTAGTCTTCTCCACGGTTACCATATATTTTTTTTAATCTCTATTTGTATTTTTCTTGTCCTAAAACCACGATTATTAGGAATACTCGATTATTAGCTGCAAATGTTGTTTTACTTTCTTGACCTTTTGGTTTATCAGTGATCAGAAACTTTTCGTATTAGTGTTTTTTTGTCCTAAAACCACGGTTAGTGTTTTCTTCCTTTTGTCGTTTTTTGGTCTTAGGCTTTGATTGGCACGGGAGATGAAAAAGATATCTTAAGGTATGCAGAAGCGATATCTCTCATAAATCTAGTTAATAAAGTGATTGGCGAGCAATTAAAGCGGTATATGATTTATATATAAAACTATTTTAAAATTAGTATAAAATATACTATTTATTTATTTTAAAGTATATAGATATATTTATAATATATATTAATTTTACAATTTTATTCACAATAATAAATCATATTTATTTATATATATGTCATCATTTGAATGTATAGATATTATTTTTTAAATTTTTTTAAAATATATTTTACTTTTAATAAAAAAATTATTTTCTTAAAAAAATAAATTAAAATTAATATTTATATTTAAAAATAAAATTTTACTTTTAAAAATAAAATTTATTTTAAAATAAAATAAGATTTATTATTTGAATACTAAAATTTAATTAAAAGTTTATTTTATAGATAGAAACTTATTTTGAAAATAAATTTTTTAAAAGTAATATTTTATTTTCTAAAATAAAATAAAATATTTATAAAAATAATAAAACTTATTATTATTTTTTTAAGGTAAAATTATATTTTAGAAAATAAAATTATTTTATTTTTTTAGAAAATAAAAAAAACTAATCATATTATTAAACAAAATAAATTAATTTATTTTTAATTTTTATTTTTATATATTGTAAATGCAAATGCTCTCTCAAAAGCTTCATATGAGAGCATTTGATGAAGAGCATTTAGAGCATTTGCATCTTCTAAATGCTATCCTAAATGCTTTAGTAAAAATTGTTGATTGGATAATAAGGAGCATAATGTTCATGCTAATGCTCTATCAATCAAGCTCTTAGTGTTTTACCTGCATCAATTGCTGTAGTACTCTTAGTTGGAAAAAAGAAATACTCCTCCCCTTTTCTTCTTTTTAATTTATTATTTATTTAAATCACAAAAGTTATTAAAAGACCTACGAACCAAACAAAAATTTAGTTATTTACAAATTTACTAGACGGATCATCCAAACCCAAACCATATCCATCCGTTAAACTTGGATCTAGACATAAAAATCTAGACATAATTAAATATTTTTAAGTTTTACTCATTCTTTCTATTTCTTCACTGAAACAAAACAATCTTATTTTCTTTCATTTTTTATCACATGAAAAAATAATCTTCATATAAAAAGACGAATCAAACTTTTCTCCAGAAAAAAATAACGAAATAACAAATCACAAATTATTCATCGAAAGATAACATAAAAGGAACCTAAAATGATATAACTTAGTAAAACTTGATATAACTATAAAACTTTGTACAACTTAGTAAAACTTTAACTAGTTTAGATTGTATAATTTAGTAATACTTTGTGAATTTTATGATGATGACTTAATTTGACAGTTACGTTTTTTATGAAGTGCTGCTTTCAAAGAACGAAAATGAAACCATCCAACCTCTGATGGTAGAGACATGGAACAGAGTGAGAAGGATGGTGGTTAAGGTAGTGGAGAGATGAAAATAGAGTGTGGATAATGGTGTAGGAGACAAGGACGGTAGAAGTGATAGTAATAAAAATATCGTGAGGATCAGCAAAGCGAGAAAGAAGCAACGAAGAAAAAAAATCAACCATTAGCAACCAATACAAGTGGCAAAGAAAAAACTCAATCATTCTCAAACAATACAAGTTTTGTAAGTTGGTAACTCGGTAAACACTTTGTTATTTATATTTGCGTAACTCGGTAAAACTTTGCGAAAGTTTTCCATTTCTGTTTGTCACTTTGTAGATCTTGAGATTATTTCGTTTGGTGTTTGTTTAACTCGGTAAAAACTTGTCAAAGTTTCATATTATGTTTGTGTAAATTTGTTAAATCTGGAAAAACTTTACATTCCATTAAGGTGATACAAGTTTTGATTAGTTATACATCTTAATTCTTTAACTACTAGAAATAAGACATCATAGAACTATCATTATTTTCCTTGCACTATCAGTCTTCATAGTTGCCTTAAGAAGTATAACTTCTTCTTCTAACACACTAACTTTGTTGTTTGTGTTTATGTTACTTGATTTGTTATTTATGTTCGTAGAACTTGGTGTAACTTAGTATAACTTTGGTTAAGTATTTTTCTAATTGTATATCGGTAAAGTTTGTCAAGTCAAAGTTTTTCGTTTTTCATTTTTTAAACTTCGAAAACTTTAAAAAAATTTGTCACTGAATTAATTTGATAGAAGTTATGATTAAGTGTACAACCAAAATCTCAAAAATACTATGACAGTAGGAATAAGACAACTATCAATATTTTTCTTCCATTATTGGGTCCTTCAATCCGCATGGTCGTTTGAGAAACCAAACAGAGACATCGATATTATTGGTGATAAGGATTTGGATTAGATTTGGAGAACTTCTCGATGATACCCTTGTCGCTGCATCAACAATTAATAAACAACCTCAGAGTTTTGACTCTTGATTGACCACCATTTTTTGAAAAAGAACCTGAAGATTGCCCATTAGGTGAAGAAAGATGGAAAAGGGAAAATGAAATGAGAGAAAATGGGTTGAGAGGATTGAGAAGATAGTAGAAATGAGAAAACCCTAAAAATTAAGGCAATTATAGTTACCAACTTCGTTTCTGGGGTCTGGAAGAAATAGAATTTTGGGAGGGAAAATTTTTGAAATTTGGGCGGGAAATTGTTTTTACAGCATTTTTGGGGTCGAAATTTTACCAAGTTTGTAGTTTTACAAAAAGCTTCAAAGTTTTACTTTTCTATTTTTGACATTTTTTTTAGTTTTAGTGTACTCTAAAGACTTATATTATAGTTATACCACTTATATTTAGTTTCCTACAATCATTCCCAATCAAATCATGTTGTAATATAATTAATTTCGTTGTATATATGAGTTTTGTAATGTCACAAAGTCAATACTAAGAAAAAAGGCATAAAAGAACAATGTATTTTCTCTAATATAAACAATACACAACTAAGTGATGAAAATTTTGACTATAATTATTTTGAATTTAAATCATATACAAATACTAACAAATAATAAAAATAATACTTGTAAATAACCAAACAAGTTTAGAATTTTGTATTTTCAATTTTTTTTTTTTTTGCATTTTATCAGGTTTACTAAATTTTACTTAGTTTTTCTATCATCTTGAAGAATCGATGCAACTAATTGTGGTGTGCATATTCTTCTGGTTCTCGAAGTTAAACTTTTTCAAGAGGAAGTATGCACTTTTATGTATGTTTTAATCAAAATAAATCATAATTCTTAATATTCGGAGCTAACACATATCCACAGTTCAAAATAATAATTTCAAACAGTTATGGTGTGATGCTCAATCAACTAATTCTTTCACATTTTCTTTATTTGGAAACTCTTAACCGATCTCAATACACATACCATGTTCCAATTCCATCACACATCAAATTTAATGTACAACATGTGGAAGCTCAACATATTCACATATATCAGCATTGTCACAAGGTTATCCATGCTCTCCACGTTATCCAAACCAATACCTACATTGTCTCTATCTCGAATAATAACATCATCCGCTGACTCAGTCACCTTAAGATGTCGTTATGCTTCTTCAATTACCTCTTAGATTTTACTACCAATGAAATATAACTCAAATTCAGCTTCTTTGTACATGGATTTATGGTAATCTTTCTGCATATCCTATCCACTAGCATACAAGCTACTTGCATTTGGAATCCATTCATAACCATCTCCGGCTTTATAATAGTATCTTTCATGATCAAAGTGTATATTTGTGAAAGAACTCGTCGGGTCCTGTAAAAATCAAAATGATTAACAATCAAGTTAAATGAAGTTGCACGGTTTAACCATAAAATTTTACCAAGTTATACAGTTTTACCAATATAGATATACCAAATTATACAGTTTAGCCAGTAAAATTTTATCTCCTTATACAGTTTTGCTAGTAAAGTTTTACTTAGTTATATAGGTTGTACGACTATAGTCATACATACCTATACATAGTTATATTATTTTGTTCATACCAAGTTTTACTAGGTTTTCTAGTTCTTTAAATCAAAATACTAATCTATTATGATTTCTTATGATTAGACCAATGTTTTAATTTTCCAAATAGATTGGAACACATGCTCAATTAGTTAATTATGAACACGAATTTGAAGTTAAAGATTCTAATTCTTCACGAATGAATGAATGGAGAAGATGAATGCCAAATTGAATGGAGCTTGAACAAATCTGGGTTGGAGATCTACAGTAGAGAGAGAGAGAAAAGAAGAAGATAGAGTAGGAGAGAGAATGATTTTGATTAGTTTAACCAAAAAGGGTAATTTAGACATTGACCACGTTTTTGAAGAGTATGAGATAAATGAGGAGTATGTGAGAATTAGTAAGAGTATGACACAATAAATTTTGTCTCATTAAGAGCAATTGAGATTATTACTCGTTTTACCCACCCTTGGTGTGGATACACAATAAGAGAATGTATCTTTTTGCTATGAAAATACATCTTAATTGGAAATATAGGACAAAAAAATCAATCTTATTGTCCCAATAGAATAGTACGAACATAATGTTGTTCTATTAGTATAACGTTTTACTAGACCTTTTATCTGCATATGCGAGCATAATTATTGTACACATATTAATAATACTAAAAACCATCTTAATTGGAAATATAGGCCAAAAATTAATACTATTGTCTCAATAGGATAATACCAACATAATGTTATTCTAATAGTATAATGTTTTACTAGGCGTTTTGTCTGCATATACGGGCATAATTATTGTACCCATAATAATACTCAAAACATTGTTTATATGTTTAGAAACATTAATATAATTAATTAGACATTTATTCATATAGGTGTTTGTTAATATAGTATATTATTTAGCATATAACAAACTTGCGATGTTGAATATTGTGGAAAATGTTTACACACTACACTCATTATTATTTTTTAATTAATTACCAAAAAAATGTTTTTATTATTATTTTGGCGAAAACAATCTATCCTTCTTTTAACAATGTATAGCCTAAATTTTATTGATAGTCAGAAAAAACCAAAGACAACAAGTTATTGAGTATGTCTCATGTTATATTGGAGATATGAGAAATAAATATCTAATGTTTTCACTAAGCTCTCATATAACATGTATATTATTAAAACTGAAGTACAAATTAGGTTTGTTTGGAGATATGGATAGTAATTTTTAAAAAGAAGTTTGTTTGGAAACATAGATAAAAGTATGAAAAGAATATAATGTTGTTTGGAAACATGAATAGCAATATATTAAGAAAAAAAAGTAAAGGACTTATGTTATTAAAAATAATTGGAAGTCCATATATTATGAAAAACTATCTATTTGAGCCGGTTTTAAAATATACGAAAATTGGCTAATATAATGACCTAAAACTATCTTTTGTCTAAAATAATCATAAAACAAAATTTAAATACATACTTCAAATAAAAATAATAATTTACTGTTGATTTCTATCAAAAATTGATTCGAAAATATACATATATTCAAAAATTGATTTTTATTAAAATATTTTCCAATAACCATTATTAAAAAAATGTTTTCAATATATATATATATAAATACAATACAAAGTCCAATTTCATATACCAACTTAGATTATGGTTTTTATATTTCACATTAAGTTTTAAAAATATAATAAATGTGATTATTTATAGGGGTTCTTTCAAAAGTAACCTACAAATTCAAGTCAACCCTAAAACCAACCTCTTTTTTTTGTCATTACTATTCATCATTGAAAGTTCCTATCCATCCTCATGTTTTCTCTTATTTACAAAATTGCCATTATTAATTAATTTTTAATAATTTGAAAATATCAAAACCTATAACACCCTAAACATTTCTTCTTATTTACAATAATGCCATTATCATCAATTTTCCAACCACCATTAACAACCAATTTTAAGCTCATTACACCTCCACAATTCAACTTTCAACCACTTTTCTTTGTTTCTAAACAAACAAATCTTCATTTCCTCTCATTTCCTCTCCATTTTCATCTAAAAAACTCTAATACCTTTCTTTTTCATCTAAAAAGCTCTCCATTTTCAACCACTTTTCTTTGTGGATCGTCAAAGTTCCTTCTTTTAGCTCCTATTTGGAGCTTGAACTGTGGAATAAGGTGGAAACGAATTTTACACTGCAAAAAGGTAACTATTTACATGGTTTTCGTCATTTTTAAGATCTGTGTCGCGAAAGTAGACTTACACGTATGTCTACGCATAAGTGTAGACTTACGTTGCGGTCTACAAGTCAACGCACAGGTTAGTTTTGCAATTGACCAAAAATAAATTTTTTTGTAAAGAAGACTTTCTTGGAAGTCTACTTCTTTTCCTTTGATAACAAAAACCAAAAAGTGCGTAGACTTACTAAAAAGTCTACAGAAAGAGGTTGGTTTTGTATTTGACCTAAATTTTGACTTTTCAAAGTAGACTTCTCGAACAGTCTACAGAGTGTAGATTGCCAGTGAAGTCTACAGAAGGTCAGTTTTGTATTTGACCCTAACTTTGACTCCGTTGAATAGGTTAGTTCTGTGTTTGACTAAAATGTTAAAAAGTTGACCATTATGGAAAAAAGCGTAGACTTCTTATTCAGTCTACTAAACTCAGGAAAAAAAATAGACTGCATATGAAGTCTATTATTTTATTTTGGTCAAATGCAAACCTAACCCATCCGATTTTTGCGTAGACTTCATAAGACGTCTACGGATGTGTAGACGTTTGTCTAAGTCTATATATAGAAAGTCAAATTTGGTCAATTGCAAAAACTAATTTGTTCCGAAAAATAAAAAAATGTAGACTCTATATGAAGTCTACTTTTCAAAGTCAAATCTGGGGTGAATTCTGGTCAATTGCAAAAACTAACTTTTTCAAAACGTAGACTGAAAAACAAGTCTACATGTATAAAATCACAACTTTTATTTCAAATAAAGATATAATCCGTGAATTTGGCAATTGCAAAAACTAACCCAAATAGTAGACCTACATGATAGTCTACATAAGTAAATTGACACGAAAGTCTACGTTTTTGTCGACAGAAAAGAAAGTCTACACTAGAAAATCTATGAAAAGTGAATTTGTGTAGTATTCATAATGTATTTTCAAGATTTTTTTTGTTTGAAAGTGTGTATTAGTTAGTAATAATGGTCCTTAACTATTTTTAAAGATAATCATTTATAATTATGAAACTATCAATTTTTTGGTTTGAGCATGTAGTTAGCTAACATGTGTAGACGTCTTTGGAAGTCTACGTTTATAATTTTATAATTTTATGAAACATGAAATTATGATTTGTATTGTTGCTTTGGATGTTGTCTTATGTGTTGAACTTATGTTGGATTTGTGGATCTTTAGTCAGTGTTGAACTTATGAGTTGTATTGTTGCTTTGAATGATGTCTTATGTGATGAATGTTGAGTTTGTAGGTCTTTTGACAGGTTTATTACATGTCTGCTTTTGGCCGAGCAGACTTACATTTTAATCTTCTTTTAACGTAGACTTCTTGGTTAGTCTACTGTATTTTCGTTGAATTTGTGATGAATATTTTGAAAACAAGAATAATACTGATAATATTTGATACAAAAGAAGCTGCATGATAGTCTAGCAGCAGACTTAAATATTAGTCTTCTTTACGAAGACTTTCACAGAAGTCTGCTGCATGCAAATTACATAGTCTGTTAGAGCCACAAGTCTGGTACAAAAGCCTACTACATCAATTTAAATTGTTTGGTTGATTAGAGTATCTTGTGTAAAATTGACAGCTAACAAAAATTAATAATATCATACAAGTGCAACACAACTAAAATGAATACAATATTTATAAATTATGCATCAAACAATTATTTACAAATGAATATTTTATTATGAGAAATTATTACAAATCATTTTATTAAAAATATGTATTTTGTGTGTTTGATTTTTCATAATCTTGATGCCTCAAATAAAGTCTTGGAAAAGAGTACCTGCAAAATAAGATAAAGTTATGAGAAAAACATAAGAAAAATATAAATCATATTTTAGTAGACTTTTTATTAAGTCTACTTAAAGTTTATGGTTAAGTAGACTTTAGTTGAAGTCTACACTAGCGGAAAATTTTCAGATCTGTTAGTGTACATTTAGAAAATTTGAATACTCTTTTTGTTCTGGAAAATATTTAAAAATAGTTTTTTGTCAATTTTGTAGTTAAGAAAAAAAACATAAAGTATGAATCTATAAATTAGTTTCATTAAAAACAAAAAAATATACCTATAATTAACAAGTATAAATCTTACACTTTTGGTAAGATGATTTGAAAACATTGGAGGAGAATACCTGCAAAATGAGATAAAATAAAATCATATTTGAGTAAACTTCTAATGAAATCTTCTTAAAGACAAAATAGTAATAAATTAAAGACATATAGTTTGAATATGTAATTTTATTTAAATATAAATATAAAAACACATATTTAAGATTTATAGATGTAAATCTTACATTTTTGGGAGGAGAAGATAACAATCATGGAGAAAAATATCTGCAAAACTAGATAAAATTATTTAAAGAGCATAAGAAAATTTAAAGTCATATTTTTGTAGACTTCCAATGAAGTCTACTTAAAAATTTGTGGTTTAGTAGACTTCATATGAAGTCTACTAACCTTAGCTTATAAGCAAACTTTAGAAGTCTACACTATCTGATAATTTTCAGATCTGGAAAAATGTGTACATTTTTAAATGTGAATCTAGTTTTAAATCTGGAAATACTTCAAAAATATAATTTATAAGATAAAATAGTAGCAGATTAAATGCACATAGATTAATCTATAATTTTATTTGAATATAAACATATAAATATACATTTAAAATCTATAGATCTAAAACTTACATTTTAGAGGAGAAGATGAAAATCATGAATGACAATACCTACAAAAGATAATATTGTGAGAAAGAAATAACATAAAATTACACATTTAAAATCTATAGATCTAACACTTACACTTTTAGAGGAGAATATGATACCATGAATAATAATACCTACAAAAAAGATAATATTGTGAGAAATAATTAACATAAAATTGCACATTTAAAATCTACAGATCTAAAACTTACATTTGTAAAGGAGAAGATGAAAACCATGAATCATAATACCTAATATAACAAGATAATATTATGAGAAAGATATGAGAGAATTAAGAGAATTTTAGAGAGAGAGTTTTAGAGAGAAGTGAGATATGCAGCCATTTTGGAGAGAGGTTGTGTAAATTTCATTTATATAGGAGACAAAATGAAACTAGGTTAAAATTTACGACTGTAGACTTCTTTTGAAGTCTACTAAAATTAAAATTTTAGAGTATATTTTATTGTAACTTAGTAGATCTCCTAGAAGTCTACTATGATAATTTCATTATTTATTTTTCTTTATTGTTTTGATAATTTTAATATATGATTTATTAAATTTGTTTCTTTAACTTTAATAATTATAGTATATGATTTTATATTTTTATTTTAAGGAACTCAACTTAATTTAAAATAATGATATTTTGTAAACAAAATTTAAAAATGCAGGCTGAAAAAGACGTCTCCAGATATAAAGACTTTATTGTAGGTCTACGAAACCCTAAACCACAAAACTCAAACCCTAAATGTTAAGGCTTGGTTTAAATTGGATTAGGTTAGAATTTACTTGGTTAAATCTGATTAGATTAAATTTGATGATAATAGGCCTTAAAGTCAGTTTACACTCACTAAAGTAGACTGATTTGTAGGTCTACGAAACCCTAAACCATAAACTCAAACCCTGAATGTTAAAGCTTGGTTTAAATTGGATTAGGTTAGAAATTACTTGGTTAAATCCGGTTAGGTTAAATTCGATGGGAATAGACCTTAAAGTCAGTCTACACTCACTAAAGTAGATGTATTTGTAAGTCTACGAAACCCTAAACCACAAAACTGAAACCCTAAATGTTAGTTTGATAATCAAAAGAATCTCAATTGTATTGTTTCAAATATTAACTTTACAAATTATAAACTACTCAGTAATAATATGCTAATTTAAATCAATAAAACAAAAAAATTATCAATCTAAATCTAACCCTAAGGATCTAACCATTAAAGGTATAACATGCTATGATCTTTTGTTACTAAACCATAAACATTGTCTCACATGGTTACCAAATCAACATATATTCTTTTCAATTGTTCACTTATATACAATTTTAGTTTATAAACTTCATATTAACCCTTAGATTGATGATTAATGGATAATTTCACAAATATTATTTTTATACATTTTTAAAATTAATTAACTAGATAAAATCACAATGCAGACTACATAATAAGTCTACAGAGTAGACTGTGTATTACGTCTACAGATATGTAGACTATTTTTGTTATGTGTAGACTTACGAAGGACAGAACCGTAAAATGACATTCTGGTTTTTTGTTTGTTCATAAGGGCTAAATAGTAGTTTTAACACCCCTTTAGGTTGGGTTTGCAATTGATTCAATATGGGGTCTACTTTTAGGATTGCAATCACTATTTGGGTTGGTTTTAGCAATAACCCCTTATTTATATGATTGTACGTATAAATACTATTATTTATATGATTACTTATATGATGGTACATATAAAATACGATTAATTATATGATGACGCATATATGATACATAATAGTGACTAGGGTGGGCGTTCAGGTACCTATTCGGGTTTGGTTCGAGTATGTTTAGGTTTCGTGTTTCCGAGGTCAAAGATTTCAGCTCTATTCATATATTTTTAAATTTCGGTTCGGGTTTGATTCGGATCTTTGCGGGTTCGTTTCGGGTTCGGATAACCCATTTAAATTATATTATTTTTAAAATTTTAAAATTCATTATATACTTTAAATTTCTCAAAGTCTATAAAAGAAATAATCTATTACATATAAATTTGAATAATATATGTCATAATACCTAAAATTAACATATAAATTGTTTTAAAAAAAATATTTGGATAGAGAATCAATAATTATTTTAAGTATTTTTGGTGTTTTGAGTATACTTTAACTATTTTAAATATTTACTTTGACTATTTGTATATATTTTTAAGTATTTAAACCAACTTAAAAGTATCATATATATTATGGATGTTTTATATACATTAAATCTAAAATAATTAATATATAAGTATATAAATCTATTTTGAATACATTCGAGCCAAATACTTCAGTTTGAATTTGGTTTCGTTCTCTAAATACCAAAATTTTCAATAATTTGGATATTTACTTAATTTCGGTTCGGTTTAGTACTACTTTTTGGTTGGAGACCGGTTCGGTTCTTCGGGTTCGGATTTTTTTGTCCAGCCTTAATATTGACATGAAAACAAATAACAACAAATTTTTGAAAATACATCCGGTGGATCAAAGTCTAGTATAAATGTTAAGAGTTAAAATTTTTACCAATCCTCATTTTCTTGTTTCTTAATTTTAAATTTTATGATTAAATATATTTTGGATAATAACACAATATATATTATTTTTAGATAATAATAATCAATTTAGCTTCTGGTCATATTGCCCTCAATTGCATTAAGAAATTCCAAATAACATAGCGTTGATTTGATAAAATACCTTTGAAAAGCATATATATATATATATATATATATATATATATATCAGTTAGAATTAATATTAATCCAAAATAAGCACCCAAAATAAGAATAAACCAACATATATAAAAAAGTTTAAATAGCAATAGATAAGATAATATATATACCTGATTGTCCTAAATAAAGTTTTTAATAAAGTTATAATAATAATATAGATTGTCCGTTCACTGAGTTATGGTTAACCCACAAGATGTTCTATAGAAGAACCGCACGCATCTTGTTGATCATGTCTGCAATTTCATCTTTTGATGGTATTTTTGGTGAGTGGATGTTGTAAACACCAGGACTGATACATGCACCGTAATTCACTTCTTCACGGAACACCAAAAGAATGACTTCCAATACGTCTCATGTTCCCGTAAATGGTGGTGCAACATCCCGGTTTGTTGGTATATGTGGAAAGGCTTAAGAAAATTGATTTGGCTACCTATGTGTTGAATCTGAGTTCGGACGAGACTCGTTATCGAAAGACTGAACTCTACAATGGATTATTTCAAATGCATTTGTATTGATCGGAAAGAGTAACGATTTACAATATGAGAACAGACAAAAAAGTAACCGTGATTGTTGGATCTAGCGGGAAAGTACAAGTCGACAAGAAATACAACGAGTAAAACCCTAAATTCTAGCTGTTAAGTCTGTGTATATGTGTGAAAGTCTGAATCCCTTTCCCCATCGGTCTTGTCTTCCTTTTATAGGTAAGCTCTCTCTCCCTCCCATTTGCCCTAAGTCGTCTTGACGTAATAGGCTAAATTCTGTCTCTCGGGCCGAGAAGCTGGGCCGAGTAACCGGACTTCCAGGTCAAGCTAAAGCGTTTAGCTTGCGTCGCCGAGTACAACAGTCTTCAGCCGAGCGCGAACAGCAGGTTAGTGTCAAGCTGAGCTGAACTGAGTCGACCAAGTGGGCTGAATCTCTTATTTGATGGGGTTTGTGGAGGATCTCCTACAATAACTGTTGCAGGCAGAACTCGGAACTGGCCGGCTGGCCGGACTGGTAGTGAGATCTGGCCGAACTTGTAAGACCCCGACCCGGCCTCTCAGGCCGCGGTCGATGCCTCACGTCGCTCGGTCCATACTCTGACCGAACCTCTAAAAATTTTTCCCTTTATTTAAAACATTGCCCATAGGCGAGGGCTAACTCAGATCTTAGCTCAAGACTACCTTAGTCATTTCCTAGCTTAGATCATTTCAACTTATGCACAGCGGAATAATATCTACATAACCATTGGTCTAAAACCAATCTAACACTTGTCTGGTCACATCACCTCAGCTAATGGTCAGTATACTCAACTACCAGCTAGCTCCAAGGTCGATGCTGAATCCAAACCAAGTCATACAAAATCCGAGGTTCTATTCACCTAACCATTCTATCTAGATCTATGCAACATTGATAGATCATACCTTTGCCACATCCACGGAGCTTGTTAGCTCATTGTCCCAGCTGACTTAGCTGTTTAGCTAGTTCATCCAGCTAGCTGAGCTGAACCATTTCACTTGAGGTTCCATCTACTCTCCTCTAGCTGATAAAGCTGCGAGGTAGCTTTGCCTAGCTCTCCGTCCACTCGTCCAACTCTCCATATACCTGCATAAACTCTTCCCTTTGGTACTTAGTCATTCAGCCAACCATCCCCACAGACTAAGTACCTTCGGGAAGTCTTCAGCTGCAAAAACGACCTCAAGCAAACATGCTCCAAAAATTAATTAAAATTCATGAAAAATACTTATAATTCCCACTAAGAGGAATCCACAATCAGATTGATCAGAACCGCCTAATTCACATAGAATTTGGCCAAATTCACTAAACCGCCATAACTGACCACCATCAAACCGGCCTCATAAATCCAATCAAATCACATGATAAATCATGATAAATCCTCACTAAGAGGAATCCATGGTCGGATCCCATCAATTCCATCCAGAACTATGAGATCCGGACTTAGCTGCCCAACCAAGGCCATGGAGAGCTCCACTGAACCGCCAAGGCCTGGTTTAGTACCACCATGTCTCAGGCGTGTGCTCCCTGTAACCGAGTCCTTTCATGGACTAACAAAGCCCATCAGATCCTAAGTCAATCAACCAACCACCCCACATGACTCAGAACTGATGAGTCTTCACACTTCCTAACCGGCCATGGAACCATGTCCCACTGAACCTGATTAGTGTTGCTCTTACCACCGGTGCATCCTTTGATCAATCAGATAAGACACCTTGATCCACCATCCAGGGATCAGGTCGTCCATCCTTGCCCATGATCAGATCACACACAGCCTTCCTTGTATAAACACACCAGCACAATACTTGTTGTCCACACCAACAAGTACTAGCCTTGCTCCTCTCCTTTGCTTGCTGTTGGATCCAAACGAATTGGACCTTTCACTCCACATGGTTCCTCTTGTACTAGGACCCCCATGTGTCTCACCAATGGGTCGGATCCATGGTTCATACCATGATCAAACTCAACATCAAACTATGATCCATCTTGGATCACTTTCCAATGAACATCATCTAACTATCACCCCACATGGATGAAGTAGATCAACAATGATCCGCCCCTCCTCTTAGGGTCCTGGATCCTTAGTTTACATCACAATATATGGTCTTCAAGGGGCGTGCCTTACCTTGGCTTAACAGCACCGCAAGAGACATAAACATAAACAGGAAAGTAAGTATCAAATTTGTTACCTTATACTTGATCTTATTAGATCATGTGCCTCCTCTTATTAGGTTCGGCCATGCTCCTCCAGAGCATGCCTCCATGAAGCCCTTATCACATACTTACAGTAATGATAAGATCCATTCAATGGTCGTGCCTCTCCCATTCCATGGAACTCCCATGGAACCAGTTTCTGCACTACATCCACCTTTGAGGTTGGCCTTCTCCCTTCTCCTTCATTTGCGTGTGTTCCCAGCCTTAGATGTGTTTATCCATGATCAAACACCACCCAAAGGTCGTGCATCACAGTGTGAAAGAAACTGCCTTTCACACACATTCGGCTGTCTCAGCCTGAAGTTAGTTATCTGGCTATTTGCGTCTTCTATGGGTAGAGGAATCCTTGGCGTGGCAAACAACCAAAACTCCCAGAAGGCATGTCCCATGATACCAAAACTGCCTCAAATCTCTGAATGCCATGCCACCTGGCCCAACACCGAAGAGCCCATTGCATCCCCCCATTCATCATATGGGTTATCTGGACGTCCTGGGCTTTTACAACCACTCCTGGGCATGTCCAATACAAGCCCAAACCGAATGCCAAGCCACTGGCCCAACCCGAGCCCACCGCCCATCTATGGGTCCGGACCGGAACACTCAGTCAAGCTGAGTTGAGCTGATCCCCAGCTGACCCAGCTGAGTGAGCTAGTCCATCCAGCTCAGGGAGCTGACACACTCTACTTGAGCTCCAAGTGAGCTCCGTCCAGCTGGTCGAGCTTCTTGCTCACATCCCCCAGCTGTGAATCACTTTGTACAGCTTGATATCTTCATCTTATTCAATCTTTCTAAGTCCCTTGGTCTATTTCCAGACCTAGACTTAGTTCTCCCATGATCCATTCTGATCATGCACCACATCACAGCTTCACTTAGCTGATCGAGTTTCACCCAGACCTCGTCCAGCTATAGAAACACTCGACCAACTTCTTTAAGCTTGTCTCCATCCTATTTTGGTTAAGTCTCAGCTGTATGATTCCCTTAACCACCTTTTTGGATCATGACAGGCTTGCCTTTAGGTCATATGACCTGTCTGGTGCGTCTCCACGCACGATGGTCCATCCAGACGATCCTACTCAGGATCGGGGACATGACAGAACTGATACTGGCCGGCTGGAGACTTCAAGATCCAAAAGCTGGCCGATTGGTACCTGAAACAAGAGACAAGAAAGATATGAATTTTTATGGGTTTTTAAATAATAGGAACAAGCAAAGAAACTGTAAAATGATAAGAACAGAGATGCAAGATGGATCTAGACTAGATGGCCGGTTGGAAGATGATAGAAAATGATAATGAAACAAAGTAAAAGACAAAGAGATAGAGATGGAGGATGGGATCTGTTGCTGGATGTGTATCACTGTCAACAGATCAGTGGATGGAAGATGGATTGAAGATGGGATTGGCCTTGCTGGATGTGTATCTCTCTCAAGGCAAATCGTTGGATGATAGGATGGAGTGAGGAATCGCCACAAGCCTGATGGTGATGAGCTTGATAAGATTCAAAGTTGCTCTCAAGATGTTTCTCACAACTAGAAAGACTTAGGTTTATTTGCTTAAGCAAACTGAAAATTTTATTCAAAGAAAACTAGCCTCCAAAATCGGCCAGATGATGGTCTTATATAGATGACCCTTATTGCAACTTAAAAAGAATAAAAGGCCTAAACAAAAGGGCCAACTTTAAGAAGAAATAAAAGGCTGATAATTGCCCAAAGCCTAAACCAAAATAAAATTAAATTAGACCAGTAAACCGGCTGCTGGTTTGAGAGGCCTTGATCAAAGTTCATAGTATGTTTGCATGATGCCTCGTTAAAACCTTATCAGTAAAACCCTGTGGGATAAAACCTGATGAAGGAAAAAGAGTACATCCCATACTACTCCCCTTGATGGTTGGCTAGATCTCTGAACCGGAATCAAATTGGTTGGATGGAATAAGGATTGGATTGGAGTTGAGGTCGGATATGGAGATGGTGAGGCCGGCTTGGTTCTGGTTGAATAATGTGAATTGGATTGGACCGGCTGAGTGAACCTCCATTGGACCGGTTGGGTCTTGAATCTTCAATTGGCACATGTCTTCAATCAATAGTTGGTTCTGGTTGGTTTGTCCGTCTTGATCAAGGATTTGTTGGACAGCTCTGGAGAAACCTTCTCTTATGGCCCTTGTTCCACTCCGGGTGGTCGGACCACGCCTAACTATAGGAACCTCTACTTGGATGGCCACATCATTCCCTCCCTCTTGAAAAGGTTCTGGCCTCAGAACATCATCTGCAATAAATGGAGACAAATCAGATACATTGAACACGGGGGAAATCTTAAACTCACCTGGAAGTTCAATCTTGTAGGCATTGTCATTGATCTTTTCAAGGACACGGAATGGGCCAGTCCCTCGGGGTGATAGTTTTGACTTGCGCTCTTCTGGAAACCTCTCCGGCCTCATGTGTAGCCACACCAGGTCGCCAGGTTTGAACAGAACTTCCTTCCTCTTCTGATCAACCCGGGCCTTCACCTTGGCCGCCTTGGATTCCAGTCTTTCTTTGACCTGCTTGTGCAAGTTCTTAACAAACTCGGCCTTACTGGCACCATCTCGGCTGCGGTGCATGGAAGTGGGCAGTTCGGCAAGATCAAGTGGAGTTTCAGGCTGAAAACCATAAACAACTTCAAAAGGAGAAAGATCAGTAGCATAGTGTCTAGCATGGTTATAGGCAAATTCAATAAATGGTAGACAAGACAACCAGTTCCTTAAGTTCTTACCGACCGTAGCTCTCAATAACTGAGAGTGTGTACGGTTTACTACCTCAGTTTGGCCGTCGGTTTGAGGATGGCATGTGGTTGAGAACAACAACTTGGTACCAATTTTGCCCCATAGTGTCTTCCAGAAATGACTCAGAAACTTAGTGTCTCGGTCAGACACAATGGTTCTAGGCACTCCATGTAGACGGACCACTTCCTTAAAGAACAGGTTGGCCACTTGGGTGGCATCATTGGTCTTGTTACATGCAATGAAGTGAGCCATCTTGGAAAACCTGTCCACCACTACAAAAATGGAATCTTTGTGGTCTATCTTGGGCAAGCCCAGCACAAAGTCCATAGAAAGATCTACCCAAGGGTGGTTAGGAATGGGTAAAGGCATGTGTAAACCATAAGGATGTGACCTGGATTTTGTCTGAAGGCAAATGGTGCATTTGGCACAGAGACTCTCAACATCTTTCCTCATGTTCGGCCAAAAGAAGTGCTCGGCTAGGACACTGAGAGTTTTATCTCTACCAAAGTGTCCCATGAGGCCGCCACCATGGGCCTCCCGAACTAGCAGTTCCCTCATTGACCCTTGAGGTATGCACAACCTCTTTCTTTGAACAAGAATCCTTCATGCTGGTAGTAGGGGCCGGCTGCTGCCTTGACTGTGTTCCTGAAAATCTCTTGAAAATCAAGGTCAGTAGCATAAGAAGTTTTAAGAAATTCAAATCCCAAGACTTTAGCTTCCATGGTTGATATAAGTGTATGGCGCCTAGATAGTGCATCGGCCACCACATTCTCTTTGCCCTTCTTGTACTTAATCACATAGGGAAAGGTCTCCACAAACTCCAACCACCTGGCATGTCTTCTCTTAAGGTTGGTCTGACCTCTCAAGTGCTTAAGTGTCTCGTGATCTGTATGAATAACAAACTCTTTAGGCAATAAATAATGTTGCCAAGTTTCGAGAGACTTCACTAGAGCATAAAGCTCCTTGTCATAGGTAGGATAGTTGAGGGCAGGTCCACTCAATTTCTCACTGAAGAAGGCTACTGGTCGGCCTCCTTGAGTAAGTACAGCTCATATGCCAGTACCTGATGCATCACATTCAATCTCAAAGGTTTTATCAAAGTTAGGCAGAGTAAGGACTGGTGCATGAGTCAATTTATATTTAAGCTTGTTAAAAGATTCTTCTTGGGCAGGGCCCCAAGTAAAGGATACGTTCTTCTTGATCACGGATGTCATGGGAGCAGCAATAGTACTGAAGTCCTTGACAAACCGTCTGTAGAAGCTGGCTAGACCATGGAAACTGCGGACATGTCCAATAGTGGTCGGAGTGGGCCAGTCTTGTATCGCCTTGATCTTTTCTTCATCAACCTTCAGTCCCTGTGAACTCACAACAAAACCTAGAAATACTACTTGGTCAGTACAAAACACACACTTCTTAAGGTTGGCATATAGCCCTTCTTGCCTTAAGGCCTTCAGCACCTGTTCTAAATGGTCAACATGGTCGGATAAGCACTGACTGTAAATCAATATGTCATCAAAATAAACAACCACAAACTTACTGATGTAAGGCCTTATGACCTCGTTCATGAGCCTCATAAAAGTGCTAGGGGCGTTGGTGAGGCCAAATGGCATCACAAGCCACTCATACAAACCTTGCTTTGTCTTGAAGGCGGTTTTCCACTCATCCCCTTCCTTCATTCGGACTTGATGATATCCACTCCTGAGGTCAATCTTAGAAAACACAGTAGAACCATTTAGTTCATCCAACATATCATCCAATCTAGGAATAGGGTACCGATATTTGATGGTTATGTTGTTGATGGCTCGGCAGTCCACACACATGCGCCACGTTCCGTCCTTCTTAGGCACCAATAGGACTGGTACTGCACACGGACTGAGGCTCTCTCGGATGTAGCCTTTGTCCATAAGGTCTTGGACCTGCCTCTCCAACTCCTTGGCTTCCTCCGGGTTAACACGGTACGCGGCTAGGTTTGGTAAAGGCGCGCCTGCCACCAGGTCGATCTGATGTTATATGCCACGGATAGGGGGTAAGCCAGCTGGTATTTCTTCAGGGAAGAAGTCCTTATACTTGTCCATAAGGATTTGTATCTCAGATGGGACGTCTGGCGCCTCAAAACCTGCAAAACAACCTTCCTTAAAGATCATTAGTAGCACCTGTGTGTCATGTTGTAAGGATTTAAGCACTTGTCCAGAAGTAATATATAAGTTAGTCTTACTTACCTGGCCGGCCTGGTTCATGGCGTTCTGCATGTCATGAACGTCTTGTGGGCTGAGAGGTGCTAGACTATGCTTCTTGTTGTTGTGGTGGAAACTATAAACATTGGTCCGTCCATGGTGGATGGTGTCCTTGTCAAATTGCCAAGGTCTCCCTAAGAGTATGTGTCCAGCTTGCATAGGAACAACGTCACACTTCACCTGGTCTTGGTACTTGCCAATGCTAAAGGTCACAACAACCTGCTCGGAAATCTTGAGCTCGGTCTCGTCGTTGAGCCACTTGAGTCGGTATGGTCGTGGGTGTGGAGTCTTGGCCAATCCTAGCTTATCAACCAGATACTTGCTAGCCACATTATTACAAGAACCACCATCAATAATCACGCTACATACCTTTCCCTCCACGCTACATCTTGTATGGAAGATGTTTTCTCGTTGAAGGGTTTCTGGATCAAAAAGGGCACTGAGAGATCGTCTGGTCACAAGTAGCTCTCCAGTCTCAGCATAGTCCATTACTTCATCACCAGAGTCAGCCGTCTCCACCTCGGCCTCATCTTGAGATTCATATTCACCATCGGCCTTAAGGACCATCACTCGTTTGTTTGGACAGTCCCTAGCGTAGTGTCCTTTTCCCTGGCATTTAAAACAAGTAATGTCACGAGTACGCTGATTTTGAGTTTGGGACTTACCTTGTTCGGCTTGGCCAGCTTTGTAAGCTTCAGGTTGGTTTTTCTTGAACCGGTTCTCCACCTCAATGGATTTGTTCTTTTCAGCTGCCTTGGAACCCGGTTGAGACCACGCAGGTTTGCTTCGGCTAGTGGCCGCATTCTTCCTCTTGATATGACCCTCGGCCTGGACGGCAAAGTGCAAGAGGTCGTTGAAGTCTTCATAATGCTGGCGCTCCACCTTACGGGCGATCCGATCGTTCAGACCTTCCAAGAACTGAGACATCATGGACGCCTCAGACTCGTCCACATCCAACCGGTTCCTAAGTGATTCGAACTCCTCAAAGTACTCCTCCACGGACTTAGTTCCCTGAGACAACTTACGGAAACGTTTTAGTAAATCTCTAGGGTAATGTGATGGGATATACCTTGCTCGGAGTTTGGTCCGCATTTCAAGCCAAGTTTGGGCTCTCCAGGTTGGACCAGTCTTAGCAACATCTCGATCCCACCAGGATAGGGCGTTGTCCGTTAGCTGGGCCGCGGCTAAGGCTATCTTCTTTGCCTCGGAATACTTGTAGTACTCAAAGATGTACTCCATCCGCTTTTCCCAAGTGATGTAGGCATCTGGGTCCACCTTTCCCGCAAACGTAGGTGGTTTCAGCTTGAGGTCCTTGCCTCCTTGGAAGTTCTCATCATCGTCCCGGTCTCGTCCGCGCCTCCGGATTGGGCTTCCCTCGTCCTGGTTACGGTATCCTCGCGCTCCACAGCGTCCGGCTCGTATTGGTCCTCTACGGTCAGGCGGCTCATGGTCGGACTCGTCCCCTTCTGATTGGGACTGTGGCTGTTCCATGTAAGGACCAAACCCTCTTGCAGGCGGTTGATCATGAGGGTGGTTCTCTTGGCCAAGGCGGTTCAGTTGGGCGGCTATGGCGTTAAGAGAAGCTTGGAGCTGAGCCTGGCCGGTTTGGAGTTGAACAATGGCCTCCGCCTGAGCCTCATTCAAGTTGAGATCTCCCATAATTTCTGTAAGTGAAAGAAGAGAAGAGATCAAGTGTAAAAGGAAATGGAATGAAGAGAAAAGAAGAAGAGAAGAAGACTTATAAAGAAAAGAAAAGGAATCAATCACAAATGAATGCAAATGACTAATGAAATATTTTTTTTTGATTGATTGAAAGATTAAATTTCGAAATTTAAAAATAAGGAAAGTTGAATTTTTTTTTTTTTAAAGTTGAAATTAAAATCAAATCAAAAAGAAGAAAGGAAAGATTTAAAATTAAGTAAATGCAAGATTGGAAATTATGAATGATTGAAATCTTTTTTTTTTTTAAATGATGATTGAGAATCAATAATGAATGCAAATGATCAGATTAAATTGAAATGCAATTCAGATAAATGCAAATCAATCAACCTAAATGAATTGTATGATTTAAATCTGAAATGAATGCAAATTGATCAATCGACTTCCAGGATAGGAAAGTCGGACCAATCAATCTCAAAAACACAAAAGAGATTCTAATTGCTGCAAGTAAATGATCTAGCAAATTTCTGTAAGAAATAATGAAGAACACTCAAGAACAGCAACAAGAACAACTCAAACAAATGCAGCAAATAATGGAGGAGATACAACCGGATTTTTCAGGAGCCTTAGGCTCTGATACCAAATGTTGCAGGCAGAACTCGGAACTGGCCGGCTGGCCGGACTGGTAGTGAGATCTGGCCGAACTGATACTGGCCGGCTGGAGACTTCAAGATCCAAAAGCTGGCCGATTGGTACCTGAAACAAGAGACAAGAAAGATATGAATTTTTATGGGTTTTTAAATAATAGGAACAAGCAAAGAAACTGTAAAATGATAAGAACAGAGATGCAAGATGGATCTAGACTAGATGGCCGGTTGGAAGATGATAGAAAATGATAATGAAACAAAGTAAAAGACAAATAGATAGAGATGGAGGATGGGATCTGTTGCTGGATGTGTGTCACTCTCAACAGATCAGTGGATGGAAGATGGATTGAAGATGGGATTGGCCTTGCTGGATGTGTATCTCTCTCAAGGCAAATCGTTGGATGATAGGATGGAGTGAGGAATCGCCACAAGCCTGATGGTGATGAGCTTGATAAGATTCAAAGTTGCTCTCAAGATGTTTCTCACAACTAGAAAGACTTAGGTTTATTTGCTTAAGCAAACTGAAAATTTTATTCAAAGAAAACTAGCCTCCAAAATCGGCCAGATGATGGTCTTATATAGATGACCCTTATTGCAACTTAAAAAGAATAAAAGGCCTAAACAAAAGGGCCAACTTTAAGAAGAAATAAAAGGCTGATAATTGCCCAAAGTCTAAACCAAAATAAAATTAAATTAGACCAGTAAACCGGCTGCTGGTTTGAGAGGTCTTGATCAAAGTTCATAGTATGTTTGCATGATGCCTCGTTAAAACCTTATCAGTAAAACCCTGTGGGATAAAACCTGATGAAGGAAAAAGAGTACATCCCATACTACTCCCCTTGATGGTTGGCTAGATCTCTGAACCGGAATCAAATTGGTTGGATGGAATAAGGATTGGATTGGAGTTGAGGTCGGATATGGAGATGGTGAGGCCGGCTTGGTTCTGGTTGAATAATGTGAATTGGATTGGACCGGCTGAGTGAACCTCCATTGGACCGGTTGGGTCTTGAATCTTCAATTGGCACATGTCTTCAATCAATAGTTGGTTCTGGTTGGTTTGTCCGTCTTGATCAAGGATTTGTTGGACAGCTTTGGAGAAACCTTCTCTTATGGCCCTTGTTCCACTCCGGGTGGTCGGACCACGCCTAACTATAGGAACCTCTACTTGGATGGCCGCATCAATAACCCTCCAGTTTACTTGTGAAAGGCGTAGCCGATTTCAGTGAATTTGTGGAGTTGGGTCAGGAAATTTTGAGAATTGGAACAAACGCGACGACGATCATGACTATCATCTACTCGCGAATGGCTTGGGTGAGGAGCTGGTGATGAAGGTGCTTGTCAGTTACTCGGCAAAGTTAAGCGAGAAAAGGGTGATAAGAGCAATTGATACATTCTAACTCGGTCCGTCGTATCACCATTTGGTTATCAACTGCAAGAAGTGTTGTCGATTACTGGACTAGCAGTTTGTGTTAACAACCTCGGCAATGGAGACCGTTAGTTGCTCGGTGAAGGCAACTCTCGTGAGCCGTTGTGATGAAGTAGACTATCAGTTGTTCGGTGTCTGAAGTTTGCCTTAGGATTTAATACTGTATTTTTCAAAAAATAAAAAATAAATAATAATCTCCTGAAATCTCCATCTATTATTTCTCAAAAGTTTCAAACTGAACACCATAAAGTCAATAATACGATTAATCCCAAAAATGTTGATAATCATAAATCGTAAAGTCTGAAAAGAAAGAAATAGAACATCCAAAAGCACCAATCCGATAAATACTACTGCTCGTCAGTCTCGCCTAAAAGGGGGAAAGAAAGAGGATGAGTAATATGCCTGGGCATTTTAACCTAGACCTGAAAACCCGAACCGATACCGGCTCGAAAATACCCGACCTGAAACCGAACCGAAAGTTTACAAGTACCTATTGGATCCAAAAAATTTCTGCCCGAAAGAACCAGAACTGAAAAGAACCAATCCGAATAGACCCAAACCCAAAAAGAACCGAATCCGAATAGATCCAACCCGATAAGAACTGATTCATACCCGACTTATAAACATGATATCCAAAGCTATGATTTTTATGTTCTATTTTATATAGTTTATTTTATGATTTAGTTGAAATACCTTTTTATTAACAATCTTTGTTATTATTTTTGTAACATTTCTAAGTAATATGAAGTTTAAAAGTAAAATATAGAGTTAAAAATATTTTATTTTAATTATTAATAGTTTATTTTAAGTTATTTTGTAAAATTTTGGATATATATGATAAATTTTGACTAAATTTGATGGAATTTGAGTATTTCATTTCTTTTTTAGATCCTAAATACTCGAACCCGATCCAGACCCGATATGGGCCTGAAAATTATGGGTATTTTAATTATAGACCCGAAACGACCCAGACCCATGAAGAACTGACCCGAACCCGAACCGAAGAATTTTACAAATACCTATTGGGTCCAAATGTCTAGGACCCGAAGGATCCGGACCAGAAAAGAACCAACCCGAACCCGATCCGAAAATCCAAATGCCCAGGCCTAGTGAGTAACAAGGGAGTCACTCAGTGAAGTAAGGAATGCCAGACCCGCAAACCACTGATTTGAGTAAATCGAACTCCCACTATGGAAGTTTAACTCTAACATGAACAACCAAGACGGCTAAAACATCACACAAAACAACAATGTGCTGATATTGCATAACTACATCACACACCCCACATTCTCCTCATATGTATATATATACATACGAAGTGCCGCTAGTACAGTCTGTCTCTGTACCCCCGCCCACCAGTAGCGTCGAATGCAAACGTCTCTGCACCATGCCCCACACAATCAGCGTTGAAGCTTAGAAGTCTCTGGGCTCACGCCCACCATAACAGCGTCGAAGCTCAGACATCTCTGAACTCACGCCTTCGCACATATTCCTTACTCATATATACTAGGGACTAGGGACTATGTGCGAGGGCGTGAGTTCAGAGATGTCTGAGCTTCGATGCTGCTATGGTGGGCGTGAGCCCATAGACGTCTAAGCTTTGACTCTGATTGTGTGGGGCATGGTGCAGAAACGTTTACATTCGACGCTACTGGTGGGCCGGGGTACAGAGACAGACTGTATTAGTGACACTTCGCACATATATATATATAACCACTTAACATCAAACAATTCAATTAACAGTTAAATCCTCTAGACCCCTAGTTCCGGTTTACAATGAATGAATTAACTACCAAACAAGACTCAAACAAACTCAATTCAAATAGACAGATCATGCTTCGAAATCTAAACTATCATAGGGAGTATTCTAAACTGGTACGGGATTTACGGAGTAGACCTTCACATTTGCCACAGATTCTGAAAAACCTGAGAAATAGATGAATATGAAAACTCTGGCAGAACCGAACCCTATAGAAAATAGATGAATAACTAAAGAATTGACCGTTAACCTTTCGATCCCTCCGATAAGAATGTAGTCCTAGATGTCCTCTGTCTGTAGTCACCGAGTTTACTCCGATCTGAAACCATTTGATTAACCAAAATTGCTTCATCTCCAGGCTGATCGCAAACAAAATAAGAAAAATTTAGGGTTTCTGCAGAAAAAAACTAGGCCTTACTGGGCTAAATTATCTGGACCGAGATTTGGGTCGTTACAATTCTTCCACACTAACAAGGAATTTGTCCCCGAATTCAAACCCTGAGGCGGCTGTCCAATACCATCCTAAAAAAGTTACGGATAATCAATCCTCATCTGAGTCTCAGTTTACAAGGTTTCCTTTGGATCATGTATTTCTCTCAACAACTTTGACCAGCATGGTCATCATCCCGTGAACAACTTTCGCTTGCCGATCTATAATCTCAACTGGATGAAAGGTGCAGACAATTTTTACCAAGATCACTTAGTGGCCACTGCAAAATGAGCTCTGGTTCTCTCACAGCCTTCCTCAAAACTGACACTTGGAACACATCCTGGAAGTCTGCAACTCTGCTGATAACTGCAATCTATAAGCCACTGCTCCATTCCCCTCCACAATGGGGTACGGTTCCATATATCATGGTTTAAGCTTCTTTAGCTTCTGAGTCTTAGATTCTCCCTGAAACTCCAAATCTTTCTGGTGCCAATCTGCATAACTCTTCTTGAGGTTATGATCTTCCTTAAGCCGAATCTTGAGCATCTCCATCTGCTCTACTGTCTCTTGAACCATTTCTAGTTCTAAGAGACATCGCTCCCCAAATTATGTCCATCAAAGTGGTGTGCGACAATGCCTACCATAAAGAGCTTGATACGGTGCCATTTCAATACTCGAATGATAACTGTTGTTGTAGACAAACCCTGACCATATCCTCCAAAGTCTGGATAGTACTCTCTGACTGATCATCTATCTGTGGGTGATAAGCTGTACTTATGTGAACCATTGTCCCAAGCTCATTCTGGAAGGCTCTCCAAACTGAAGATGTGAACTTCACATCCCTAACTGATACAATGCTACCAGGGGCTCCATTCAACTTCACAGTCTCTCTGATTTAAATCTAACTGATCATCACTGTCCGTCTTCTTGATCACTATGAAATGAGCTGATTTAGTGAGTCCATCCACGATCACCCATATAGCATTCTTCGCACCTGAGGTGGTCGGTCGTCCAGTAACAAAATCAGTAGTCACCATGTCACATTCCACTATGGCAATGACAGGTTCTGTAACCCGCTAGGTACCTGATGCTCAGCCTTAACCATCTGACACGTCTGATACTCTTATGTGTCCCCCATGCTAAAATTGTAGTAGTATTTTCCAAAGATTCATTTTTTTTCTTCCACTGCCAGAAGCTACACTTACTAAGCTAGCAAAAAAATTGATGCTCTCCAAGCTTACCCAATACAATCCGTAACTACTCAGCATGCCCCTCTATGCTCCTAAAAGTAAATTAGGATGTTGGCGACGAAGGCAATCACGTATCCAATTACTCACGAAAGACATCATCCATAAGTTTCCTGAATGCTATAAGTGCATTCAACTACCCAATTGACATCACCACAAATTCATAATGTCCATAACGTGTACATGAAACCGTCATCTGTACATATTCCTCAGCTATATCAATCTGATGGTATCCTGACGCCACGTCAATCTTAGAAAACCATGAATCTCCCTGCAACTGATCTAACAACTTGTAGATACGCGGAAGCGGGTACTTATTCTTGATGGTCAACTTGTTCAATCTTAGCAGTCCATACAAAACCTGAAATTGTCATCTTTCTTCTTCACAAACAATACAGATGGTCCCCTTTGTGAAGCACTTGGTCTGATAAATCCCTTATCTGATATTTCCTCCAATTGCATTTTCAACTCTACCATTCCTACTGGTGCTAAACGGAATGAAGCATGCGAAATTGGTGATGTCCCTAGTTCCAACTCAATAGTGAAAGCATCTCCTCTAGTTGCTAGTGGGCTCTTTAGGTCTCAAATACATCCTAATTCTCCGCAACAACTAGACTATCATGCTGTCCATAATCCTTGGTCAACGAAATGGTTGCCAAAAATCCACCAGCTCCTCTCTCCCAAATCTCTGACAAATTAACCCCTCCAAGTACAAATGATACATATCGATCAATGTCGATGACTCCCAATCTCTCTGCCAAGTCCCTTTAATCGCCATCCCTGCTCTGATATCAAATTGTAATACCTGTATTTTTGAAAATAAAATAATAAATAATAATCTCCTGAAATTTCCATCTATTATTTTTCAAAAGTTAAAATCAACGCCATAGATCCAATAATATGATAAATCCGAAAATGTTGATAATAATAAATTGTAACAGTTATTCTACTATTTAAACAAGAAACGGTCTGGAAATTAAACCGAAAAAGAATAACCAGCGAAATACAGTCGTATGAAAATTTTTTGTGATCTTAGCTCATGAATCTGCGATATTGTTTTCTGCTCGAACATGGTAACCAATCATGAAAATTTAGATTCTTCTTTTTAGATCCATGGTAATCAATCATGAAAATTTAGATTCTTCTTTTTAGATCCACTAACTCCTTTAGCTTAGTTGAGAAACTTGACCATGCAGATGTTTCTTAATCATTGATATCAAATCTCTGAAATATTTTCCAAAGTGCTGACAAATGTAGTGTATGACATACTTTTCATCGCTACAAAAGTACTTCCAATTCGTATGTAGAGATGACTGTTCTTTGTGCTCAAAAATTGGATTTTACTCAATGAGTCTGTAACACCCTAACCGCTCAAAACTAATGAGCCTTGCATTTTGTTGTGGTTGTTATCCTTCAATAGTTGTTGCATTCTCTACATACCAAACTTTATATTCATCCCTTTTTTACATATCTAACCAAATTTAAAGGATCTATGATAAATTCTCTAAATGGTTTATCATTTTGAGCTTTCAAAAAATACCAATTTATCTATACATAAAGATTCCTATCCAGCTCTAAATCTTCATTATTATTTTCCAGCAGACAAAACTAGTCCAACTTTGTTAATGTAAGTTTACATGTTTCTTTGAGAATTTTTTTGCATATTTATTTTTTATACAATTCATCAACTTAATTTTATAATTAAAAATTTTAAAATATATAATAAATAAATAAATATTTTGCTAAAAATATTCTTTAATAAATTTATTAACTTTAAATTTTACTTAACAGACTAAAATATTTATAAAATAAATAATATCAAATATATAATATAACATAATAAATATAATAATTTGTAAATAAGAAAAACAATATATTTATTAACGTATGATATTATAATTTAATATATAAATTGGAAATAATATATGTTATATTACGTTATTTCATATTGGTTTAAGAGTAATTGGATTTTATTTTACAGATTTTAAATAGTTTATATCTTTTAATGGGATATTTTGTGACCTTCTCGTTCTCCTAACAAGTTGGATTGTTATCCAAAACGGGAGGAAAAGGTTCCAGTTTTAACTCTTTTTTTCTTTTTTTTTTTTCGATGGCGATTTCTCTCCCCACCTCCTATGTCTCCCCCCCTGAGTCGTGTTTCTCCTTTTCATCCTCGTCGAAGCTATCTTCTCGTTCATCCCTGCGCTTACCGTCTCAGATTCGCCTCTTCGGAATCCTTCACGAAAGAGTTAACTCGGCGTCGTCGTCTCGCTGCGCCCCACTCACTGTAAGTTCTCCGTCACAATCCGTGTTTCGAGATGATGAACATCTTTCTATTTCCAGCAGAACATTCCTGTGATTCTATGTGGAGCTGACGAAATCTATTTTTTTTTAAGTTTTGTTTCTTAGGTTATTCATGATGTTTGTATTTTGGTATCATTCTTCTATTTCTAAGATAGAATCAGTGTGAAACAAAAAAAAAAAGTAAACTAAAACACATGATTTAATGTTGTTAATAGAGCTTGATAGTGTGATTCTAACATAATGGTTCTTCTGTTAAAAAGTGGAATTTTTTTTTTTTGAAAATTCTAACACGTTATGGTCTCAGATATTCTGAGTTTATATTGAAGAAACCGTCTGTGTAATTACAAAACGAGCACTGAGATTGATTATCGTTGGAACAAGTTGTAGATAGACCTTTTCTTCTGCCTATTTGCACATCTCCTCAGTTTAGAAAACAACCCGATACTAACCTTTGAACTTTGCAGAATTCACATAACTATTTAATGTTGCTTGTCAAGATAGATATTCCTGTGACACTAGCCATTGAACTTTACAGAACAGTCCTGTGATACTAGCCATTGAACTTTACAGAATTCACATAACTGTATAATGTTGATTGTCTAGATAGATATTCTTGTGATACTAGCCATTGAACTTTACAGAACAGTCCTATATATACACAACATTACATCATTAAAAATCTAATGATAGATATGTCAAGATATTCATCACGATATCAAGTTTTCTGATGTAATGTTGCTTGTAAATGATTTCGATGCAGGTTAGAGCAAAGAAGCAAACCTTCAACTCTTTTGATGATTTATTGCTCAACTCTGACAAACCTTTACTAGTAGACTTCTATGCCACATGGTAAGCTATGTTCAGGTCATATCATTTTATTTTTGACGAAGCCAGCAATAATAGGTTTTGCTTCTCACATTGTTACAGAGTTCTTTTTTTTATTCCCCTGCAGGTGTGGTCCATGCCAGCTTATGGTACCTATACTCAATGAAGTGAGTGAAACTCTGAAAGATAAGATTGCAGTTGTGAAAATCGATACTGAAAAGTACCCAAGTCTTGCCAACAAATACCAGGTTGAGGCTTTACCTACATTCATCTTATTCAAAGACGGGAAACTCTGGGACCGTTTTGTAAGTCTCTATTCATTTAATCGCATCAACCAGATTTAGATAGAGCTGTTTTTTTTTTCTGTACAACACAAAGTTGGTAATTGTCCAATGAGTTTTTCGTTTTGGGTTCATGGCAGGAGGGTGCCCTGCCAGCGAACCAACTTATTGAACGGATCGAGACTTCATTGCAAGTGAAGCAATAGATTTGGTAACAAGTGAAGCTAAGAAAACTTGTCATTCGTGAACAAACAATCAATCCGTTGCCACAAAACGTTCGTTGTTGATTGCTACCTATTCAATATATGGCATCAGCCATTTTTCTTTTCTGAGTTACAAATTTCTCTTGATATTTGGCTACTTTTCTGTCGCAACTTTATTTAGTTTGTTGAAATTTGCAACTACGCCTGCTTATTCCAGGCACAGCAAAAAAACATTTATGAAGCTTTGAGGTATGATTTAACGTAATGATTCCACATTGAGGAATCCCGTTCTTGTTGGGCAAAGCAATGAATACAGTAGCAAGAGATTCGGGTGAGCGCTTCATGCTCGAGTTTAGGGCAATCAATTCTTAAGCAATCAATTCTTAAGCTTGGTTCTGTCATTTCCTCTGTACAAATCCCTCCTTCCAAAGCTCTCTTCAACCATGACCATATACAGCTTCTTGTGTTTCCTACTTGATTCACCGATAACAGGTTACGAATGTGTATTTTTTTTTACATAAATATATTATTTATCTTTTTGATTTGTATTATTTATTTATTTTAATGTATTTAATTAAATATTATAATTATAAATAGGGACAATTGGTGTAATACCCATAACGGAGTGTATATTTGCAATGTACTCATCGATTGACGAATCGATCAACCGAGCACAATTCGCCTGTTATGTGACGAAAATGCCCTTAACGTGAGTCGACCACGCTCGCTCATGTGCTGAGGACACCACGGAAGTCTCTGACACACTTTTTAGGTAATTATAACCCGAGCGTAGGCCTAGACGCTAGTGGAAGATCCCAACCGCACGATTAATGAAACTTTGGATATTGGAGATTTGAGCTTTGAATACATAACATATAGTATGTTTAGGTCAACATTAATAGAGAAGAGGCTTATTTCCGCTTCTACAACCGACTCCATTGTCGACGATAGGTAATATTGATTTAAAAGCTCGAGTATTTCCATATATGTTTGCTGTTTTTCAAGAGACTAACCAAGAGGCGTTGTTGTATGTGGTGTGAAGGAATGGGCATTCTAGTGAAAACGGTGGTAGGTGAGTGGGAGAGGTTAGCGGCTGGAATCTGGAGGTTCAACAGGGATTTTACTAGGGCAGCTCATGATATTGAAATGCGGAGAGTGATCAACAGGTGGCAATAGTTGAGCAGATCCGGAGAAGTACAAGCTAAACAACAATTTGCAACCCCGTTCCTGTGCTTTTAACGATGAGTTCCCTTATTTTCGTGGAGAGGATGAAGAGTACACCGGACCGCCTTTAGCGATAAGAACAAATAGAGACGTCGAGGATTTCATGACTACGAGGATCGATGTAGCTAGTGTCGATCTTTACGTTACGTTGGATAGCGGTAATATTGAACGTTACCTCCAGCAGCGGATGATGATACGGTTTCTGATGGTGATACAAACGGGCCGGATCCAAAAACACTATCTTTTAGAGGTTAATGTTATAATTGATTTTCTTTATATGTAAGCATCATCTTATGTTTAATGTATATTATTGAACGCAGGACTAGCCAAGCGCGGCTACTTTCTTGCTAGCGCGTGTGTATTAAAGGAAATCTGTACCACGGAGGAGTTACAACTAGTGATGAAGGCGTCAAGGATACTTGCAGAAGAAGTCGCCGGCGATAGTGACTCGGAATTCAACGGCATTGCTTCTAGCGAGGGTGGTTATGATTTCGAGCAGGGGTCGAGCACCGGTAATGTCAAGAGAGCTGGTAAGCCTAATAGTGGACTTTGTTGGAATATTTGAGATTAGAAATTACTAGTTCTTATAGCTGTTACACTAAACTGTAGCGGTTACGGATGGTGAGCCAGATAGAGGAGATTGGTTATCTGGTAGTGACAACACGATTCGTGGAAGATCTGAGGGTTACTTAGAGGGCGAGCGTGGGGGGACCTTCGACATTGACATCCCCTGCTACGCAGACGTGAAGGAAGTTGTTGGATCAGAAGCAGTTGGAGATGGTGGGAGCCCGGATATGGGTTAGCCAAACTCAAATATCGTTCTGTTTTCGTGGGGTGGGACTGGGTTGAAGGTGTGGTCTTTTACAGGTCTGATCGGGGGCGACCTGGTTTTAAATGTCTGTTGTGTTTAGTAAGTTCCCCCAAGCTCAGACCCATCGCCAAATATGTAAGGACGGTTGGGTCTGTGAATAAGGTTGCCAACCCCACTATGTAAGGATTTCGGAAGTACGCTTAGTTCGCAGTTTATTACCCCCACGGATTAAATATTTGCATGCACGTAGTTTCTAACTTAATAACATAGCAATCGGCTGTTCAACACTACTTGGTTCTTCAAATGCTAATGCTACGTGTGACTGAAATTGGTTTTGTTAGCGTGTATCAAAACAAATACAGAGGAATTAACAACTGTGTCGTTGCCTGATATTTCAGAAGGGCCGCTTTTAATATCTTGTTTAGGCAGAGAATTTCTGTGGGCTGGGTCGTAGACGATAACAAATTCAGTATGAGGAATAAAGGGAAGGATAATGGGTCGTCTAATATTATATATAAGCCCAAATTGAAGGCCTTTGTAACCAACGTTAAAGAGACGAGCTGCTTGTTTGACTTTAAGGTTTAATAACTGACACAAACGTCCTTTCTCGCCGATGGAGTACAACCCTGAGGAGATTTCCTGACATATAGCGTAGCCCTCTTTCAACCGGTCATAGATCCTAGTCCTATGAGAAAACCCTCAGCCACACGATTTGCTATGTTTATTGTGATCAACAGTGTGGACTCTATCTCCAATGCTTCGTTGGGAATCCACACCGTGGAAAATATCAAGAAGGATAGGAGATATCTTTTTAAATAGATGCTTCACCAAAAGGTTAGCAGCTGTCGATACAGATGAAGTAAGAACAGAGAGAGAACGAAGACTGTGATATAGAGTTGAAAAGAACTTAACTCTGCTGACAGAAGTCGTTTTCCCTTTACATATCAGGTGCATTTCCGTCGTTAAGACTCCATAGGAGTTGTTTTAGGTTTCTGTGTTCTGACTAAGCGGTTTAATTTCTCAATGTATCCAGTTAATCAAATGGGACATCTTGTCCGGTCCGTCGTCGGAGATTGGGAACGTGGAGCACATGGATCTTGGAGTTTCCATCCTAACATAACGTGGCCAAAACACGATGTTGTTGTGCGTGAAAACGAAATTTATAGCGCGCTCCTGGGGATGGTAAGAGCTAAGTATAAGCTGGATCAACACCTTCATCCAACGGACCCGGTCGTCTTAACATACGAGTTCCCCCACACGGTAACCGAGTCTGGAGAGAACACATCACCTCCTATTGAGATAACGAGTGACGAGGACGTGGAAGTCTTCATGTCTGTGAGGATCGACCATGTTTTCCTCGAGCTGTATGTATCTTTTGAGGGACATGGTGTCGACCGCTACAGGATGCAGAGAGAGCTGGTAGATATCGAGGGAGAGGATGATGAACTGAGACACAGCCGTGGAGAGGTGGGTAGACTTCAATTTATATTTAACAATCTGAAAATTTGGAAGTATCTAAAAGAAACACAAAATGGCAGGACACCAAGGTGGTGGATACGTACTTGCAAGCGTGGCCATGCTGAAGAATATATGCACGCGTGAGGAGTTTGACTTGATAATAGGGTCATCCAGGCCAATACGTACAGAAACTGGAAACGGCGGGGTGGACGAGATTTATGAGAAGGCGTCCTCCGGTGGCTCATCATCTAACAGCCAGCGGGGTGAGGGCACCGCTACAGCTGAGGGTATACTCCGTTGGGGAGAATTACGGACCAATAGCCGAAATGAGCAACAACTACGCCTAAACAATGGTAAAGATTTTTCCTTTATATTTTAGAAAAGATTATCTCAGATATCGTGTATGGTATCGCACTTAGTAGCTGACATCTATATGTGTAGCAGCCACGGGACCTGTGACATCTGCGATGGTTTCGATTGCATTGAAGGGGAAGGGCAAAACGTGTGAGTCCGAGGATTATATAAGCAACCTAGGAAAGAGCAAGGAAGGGGTTGATTTGGAAACCTATATCAACAAGGCAGATCGGGGGTCGTTGGCTATTTGGACAGGTAGAAAATCCGCGTATAAAATTAAGTGAAATCATTGATTTAATTCTAAGTATCCAGGTTTAGTTGATTTCACTAATTCTTTATAAAATTTCGTAACAGATAACACGGATAGGAATGTACAACCAAGCCAGTTTCCCTTTACGGACGGAGGTGGCGATCAGTCTAGCGATAGGGTTGTTCTGCGCGATCTAACAAGTGGTTTGGATGGAAGCACTAGCGATCGTGCGATCTTGATTGGGAGGGGATACCCAAGCGATGAGGATATCCAAGATACTCCCATACTAGGTATAGTTGATATTGGCAGTTACTGTTAATTTTAACTGTTACATAAGTTGAAATCGGCTAACATTTGGTGTAACGGTGCATTTAACAGAAGGTGAGGACATGACAAAGGAGGATCATCTCTATGTGGGGAAATTTTTCAATGACCGTGAGGCTTTCAAGATGCACATGTCGCTATATGCAATAGCCAACAAGTTCAGGTTCTTAGTTAAGAGGTCCGAACCTGGTAAGATGCTACTTGAGTGTCGGGGCCGCGACTGTGGCTGGAGAGTCTACGCAGCAAAGATAGGTGGCTCTTCCCGCTTCGAGATTAGAACCATGGGGAATGTACATAGCTGCACTGTGAATGAACGATGGGAATTCAGGAACCATGCAACATCTTCTATAGTCGGCGATATGATGCGAAACAGGTACGGTACCGGAGGAGGAAAGGGTCCACACCCAGGAGCTCTCTGAGAAATAATGAGGGTCGATCATGACATCCCCATCACGTATTGGAAGGCCTGGAAGGCAAGAGAGGTGGCGATAGACCAGGGCGCAGGAAATCCTGAAAACGCATACCTCACCCTACCTTTGTATCTTAAGAATCTCGCAAACGACAATGCTGGAACTATAGTGGGACTTGAAACAACTCCGGGACCAGATGGAGCTGAGCGGTTCATGTATCTTTTCTTATCATTCGGTGCCAGTATCGTCGGCTATCCGTACATGAGGAAGGTTGTGATCATAGACGGCACGCATCTGAAAGGTAAGTACGGTGGGTGCTTGTTGACTGCAAGTGCTCAGGATGGCAACTTCCAAATATTCCCTTTAGCTTTTGGCATCGTCGACAGCGAGAACGATAAGTCCTGGACATGGTTCTTCAACAAACTACTCGAGGTGGTTGCTGATGCCGAAGATCTCGTCTTTGTGTCTGATCGCCACAATGCTATATACGCGGGAATAAGGAGGGTGCGTATTTTGAAACATATTAGTTCTGCATGAAAACTAAACCTTTCCTGTTCGATATAGAGGAACAATTACATTCATTGTTAGTTGCTATAATGTTTGGTAACAGTTACGTCGGCAATTATTCCTATCTCGGGGTGAAGTTTAATATGTTATTGGGCGGACTTTTCAGGTATATCCATGTCCCAGCACTGTGCGTGCCTCATGCATCTACAGCAGAATGTGCAAACAATATACAAGAAGAAGCATCTGCAATACCTGATATCCCGCGCAGCAAGGGCATACCGTGTGGAGGATTTTAATATTCATTTCAACGAGATCAGGTTGATTGACAGCGGGTGCGCTGACTACCTTACAAGGGTTGGCTTCCAGCATTGGGCAAGGTCGCATCTAAATGGCGCGAGATACAACATCATGACCAGCAACCTTGCTGAGTCTCTTAACGCGGCTTTGGCTGAAGCAAGGGAGTATCCAATCGTTGGCCTTATCGAATACATTAGGTCAATGGTCATGGGCTGGTTTTCCTCCAGGAGGGTTTCTGCTATAACTAATGTTAGTGCGTTAACACCACGTGTAGCTGCTATGGTTGGGCGTAACTTTGCCGTTTCAACGGGCTATGGTATAAGGCATATTATCAACTCGGAGTATGAGGTTCGTGATCATGGGGGTGCCTTCTACCGCGTGGATCTAAAAAGTAAAAAATGTTCCTGCAAAGAGTACGATATGATTGGGGTTCCCTGTACACATGCTGTATCTGCGGGGGTTAATAGTGGTTTGAAAGTTGAGACGCTGGTCTTTACAGAGTACAGTAACGAGAACTGGTTATTGGCTTACACCGGGAGTGTGAGCCCAGTCGTCGTTCCCAATGTTGCGGATGTTATAGCTGCGGGAGGGATGAAACTCTTACCTCCGTCGACAAGGAGGCCATCAGGAAGGCCACGGAGAACCAGAATCCCGTCTGCGGGTGAAATAAGGGTAATGAACTTCTTAACTGTTATGCTTTGGTTTAGTTGATATAATATATTTTTGGATCTAACTGTAAATTGATTGTCTGGCATATAGCGTGCTGGTGTCTCGAAGAGGAAACGCGTTTGTAGCAGGTGCGGGGGCGCAGATCACAATCGCGCAACCTGCAAGGAGCCTATATAAATCAGTAATAACAATGTATGAAAATTAGGAGGTGCAGTAGGTGGAAGGTTTGGTCTTTTGAGGGTCTGATCTGGGGCGGCCCTGTTACTTTTATGTAATGTTTAAAACTTTTTCCCCTAAGCCCTGATTACATCGCCAAATATGTAAGGACGGTGTGGTTAGGGAATAAGATTGCCCTCCAGTGTAACTTTTGGTCTAATGAAAACACTAGCTTTGCACTTAAACTATTTTCATAGCGGTTACGGTTCGGCTTAGTTCTTACGAGGTTTAATAACTTTGCAAGTCTGACAAGGTGGATGACATTTGTGTTACTGGTATCGTAAGTTCTACTCCATACCAACAAATTTGAAAGTAGTCTTACCTTTTGCTATTTAGAAAATCGATAAAGTAAGCCTTTATTCATTTTAGTGAGTGCTTTATTTTTTTCCTTGCAACAAAACGAATGATGGGTGATTGGATGATTACATTGTCAACAATGAATAATGTTTCGAAGAAGATGTCAAAGATAACAGTGCTAAGGGTGTTTGGGTAGTAGCGTAGTGTGATTTTGTATATATAATAGCAGGTAACTGCTTACTTAGCTGTTATGTTTGTAGTTAACAGCTACTGAGAAGACCACAGATCCACATAAATGGTAAAAACATAAAGCAAAATCCGAATTGCTTTGGATTCAAGGGAAATTAAACAGGCCGAACAGTGTACAAAGTGCATAAAGAGTGAAGTACAAAGAGGTTGAAAACAACAAACTATGAAAAGAACTAAGTTCATGGGTGCTTTCCCCCAAAAGGGCTTTTGTAAATAGAGACAACCAACTGCTTGGCGGCATCAGGCAGAACCCTTGATGTGAGACCTTTACATCCGTCGGGCCCAGAAGTTGCATGTGTTTCAATGAGCAAGGCGGTCATGACGGCAGAGTCGGTCGGGGAGAGTACCTGAGGAATGAATCTAGGCCTTGTGATGACAAAGGGTTTCGGTGACTGGTAATGTAGGGAGCCATATTTGCAATGGGTGTAAGATCTTTCTTCAACTGCGCATCAGATTTTAAAGAAGTGTTGCAGTCGAGAACAGTAATGGTAGCGGCCCTGCAGTCGATACAAACCCCAATCCAGTGGTGCTGATCAATGTTGAAGGGGAAATAAAGCCGGTCTACCGCACATTCCTTAGCCCTGTTAATCACATCTTGTGAGAACTTAACCCTGTGCCTATCCTTCACAGCCGTCTTCACAAAACGGGTGTAGTTACCCTTTAGCGCTCCAGGCAGAGAGGAGTCAAATATCGCAGCATTGTTAACGGGTCCAGTGATGATCGACCCCAAATAAGCCATGATTACATCCATCACCTACAAAAACGATTGGTCAGAGGGGATGGAATAAAGCAGTGATGAAGGGAACAGAACCAACCTGAGGAGACATATGTGTTGTCCTGTGAGCAATGTTGCCAAACTCCCAGGTCGATATTTTGAATTGATCTCCTAGAATGATGAACCTGCAAACGTAGTTATTAACAGTTACCATTCTCATTTGCGTGCTAGTGAGCTCCGTAACAATATATGATGCGTGTTACTTGCAAAAGGTTGGTGTTCTCACTCTATGGGGTTTAATAACGTAGCAATCTCGTCGAATGCCAAACACACGTCCGGTGACACCTTGTATGGGACAGTTGTTTTAGGATCACACTGAAAATCCTGTAGAACCGCGGGTGCAACGCGGGTTCTTTTACTCTTCCGACCGTTGTTCCCCTCAGCAGGTTTAGACGACGACGGTGGAATGATGGCTATGGGACAGGCAACAACAGGCCTATCGGCCATGCATTCCTGAGTGACACGAAGAGAAAAGGAGGGATCTTCGACCTATACGAGAAGTGGGAATAACACATAAGCAAGGCATGTGAGAAAGAGTTACCCTTTAGTGATTAAGATGTTAACATACCGCGGGGAAGGAAGCAGTTGCTGGATGTTCGGCGTTATCGGAACTATCTAGCCCTGCAGACGGTGATTTCTGATTGGGCAGCTTAACAATAAGAAAGAGATGTTTAGACAATAAGGAACCGAAAATGTAACGAAAATGATGAGATATGGTAATTTTTTTGGGGTAGGTTACCTGGTCTATGTCCATATCAGACCTGTCAGGTTCTGGTTGTGCCGCTGCCGTTTCATGTGCAACTGCTGTCGAGTCTGATTCCTGGAAGGGTCGAAACACAGAGTCAGAACCACATAGTTACAGTCAGCCAAAGAGTATAGTCAGCAAGTACCTGCTGATCATCCGTAACTGAGTGTAGCTCAGCAAGAACTTGTTTTATTGCATCGTTAGGGCATGGTGCAGTGGCGGATTCTTTGGGGTGGCACTTGTCTGATGCATGTGGATGATGAGCTGAGCCACTCGCATTATATTGGACCTGCAGATAGAGATTGCAACGGCTTGTAAGGGATAATAATCCAATAGCATATAAAACATAATATGACTGTAAACAATTTAGATGGCAGCTAATGAAACAATTAACCTTCTCAGACAACGTGTCTGATGTGTCTGTTTGGCCCACAGGCACGCTAGGGGAGCCATCGCAAATGTTAACTTCCGCTTCAGGTATCTGGAGGCCAGAAAAAAATTGCATTACACAGCAAACCACGTTGTGAAAAAAATGACCGTTATCAATTATCGTATCGCATTTAAAAGTAGAAGTGAATGATATCAATATAACTTGCAGCTAACGTAAGGAGTAACCTGCTCAGTTATTGTCTCTGATGGTTGTGTTTGCCCGTCAGTCACGCCAGGGGAGACTTCTCTAATCCTAACTTCCGGTTCAGGTGCCTGAGAAGCAAACTAAAATTGTATTAGACAAAACAGCGAACCTCTTTGGGTAAATAATGCATCTTATCATTTATAAATGACTGTGTCCGCTAATGAAATAGTTAGCAGCTCCCAATCATATTACCTTGTCAGCTTGTTGAGCCGATGGAATGCCTACAACTGTAGGGGTTGATACGAAGGCCTGAGCAGTGAAACAAAAGGTTAATCCGCATCAATATCGAAAGAACATCCAGACACAAACTACTAAATGCATCTAACCTCTTGAGGGTCTTCAGTGGATGCACGGTTGTCCGCACATGCGGCGGAACTAGAGCCCTTGCGATCTTTAGGCGGCGGGACCTGGGATGCTTCACGCGTGGACTCTTCGCTCTCGGACCCCGTTGGTGTATCAGACATCTGAGCCGGGGTTGATGATATTGGGTTACGGAGAAAGTCCAGTATTGACTGAATGATGTTGCCCTCCAGTGTTCCCATTGCCTCCGCAACGTTGTTTTTAACCCTCTCCTCCATACCTTTGAGAGTCATAACAGCTTCGTTTAAAGCCGTTATTTTTTTCTCTACCCCTATACGGCGGAGAACAGTTTCAACTTGGCCTTCCATGGATGCCAGTAGCCTCTTCTCCGCCTCTGAGAGTTCTTTTGCGACCTTTTGAGCAACCCGGTTGGCTATTGTGCTAACACGAGCAAGCGATTCACCGTCGTTCCCTTCACTCGAGTCTCGGTCCTGCTTTTCCTTCTCTTGATTCTCCTTAGCTTCTTTTTCCTTCTGCTTATCTGCCCTCAACCGTGTAATGTCGGCTGCAGTAAGGCCACCTTTAAACAATTCCCTCTTAAATGCGAAGCAGTCAGTGATTAGCCTAACAAGATTATCAACAGCAATGTCCTCCGTCTCATCGTCCCATGAGAAGTCCTTCCCAATCGCCCACTCCTCTTGTGGATCGTCGAGAATTGACCTCACGGAGACCTATAGCGAGATGAAACACAAGGGGTTAGGATTCAGATATAGTTTTAGCCTTTACATAGTTTAGGTAAACTATAACATTACTCGTAGCGGGTGCTATGTGGGATTGCTCTGACCGAATTAAATAAGTGTTATTAACAACTGTATCAGGGTAATTTACGGTGTGTCCACTAACCTTGCATTCCAAATCCAAATCTCTGGCATGGCCGGGAACAAGCACATACTTTGCTTTCCCCAAGCTTTGTTCCGTCGCAGCAGCGGCATCCTCTGAGGACTCTGATTCGCTTTCAGAGTCGATCACAACGACTGGAGCGTTATGAACAACCTCTTCCTTAAGGGCAGGTACCGCCGCTATCATTACAAGTTGAATAGCGTCAACGAAGCCTTGGAGGACAAATGAGTCCTGAGCCAGTGCAATCTCATCTTTCTTCACCAGCGTTGACATTAGGTGTTGGAAAGATGAGCGCCCCCAGGGGTAAGCCATGAATTCGTCGAGGTCGCGAATCATCTCCACGTGCTCGGGGATGATCTTCGGAGTATGGGAGGAGGGAAGCAGAACAGACGAGGTTATAGCGAGACAGGCAAACTTTATTCGTGTCTCACGGTCCTTCACTTTGCGGTTTTTGAGCATATCAACTACCATTTCGATAGTACAGGATTTTAGCGAGCCGAACAGATCGTTCCAGTACAGTTTCTCCTTTAGCGGGTTCTTCCTTTTTCTTGAAGCAGTCGGAAACCTCCCACAGTTCAAACCAGTTACAATAGCGAATTCTCGTAGGGAGAATCTAATAGGAGAGCCAGCAAATAGAATCCAAATCTCGTACTTTTTGTTGGTCTTCAATCTTCTCACAAGAATAAAGTGGCCGAATGCACCTAAGAAAGGGGGATTCTCATACAATGATATCACTTTACCAAATGTGGAATTGCGGAGGAAGTTCACTTCGTCGGGTTCCAGCGCTTCAATGATAGATTCTGTTATCTTCATCTTGTGATACGAGTTCACCCGCTGCCCGGATGGTTCTTCTCCGAAAGCAAAAAACCGCCGTGGGAGGATCGGTTCTTCCATTTTCTTTTGATTTTGTCTAACTGAAAAATGTTTGTGGAACTGCAATTATCGGAATTATAAAAGCAGTTGCAAACCTAATAAATGTGCCCTTTAGCTCAAACGGGTGTAAGCGAAAGGTCTCGAACGGATTTAATAAAAAAAAAAAATAACTCTCACGCTTTCATTTCTCGATAACTGCAGTTTCTCTGTCCGGCGGTTTCAATCAGAAATAGTGATGTTGACAGCTAAGCTACGGGACTTCCGTGTAGACGAATAGGGGTGTTATCGTCATAAACAGTACCAATTTTACCAGAGCGGTAAGTGTCAAAAGTGCGGTCCGACTATAGTCAGTTTCGCAAATTTTCCCTTATAAATATAAAGTTAATTGCTCCTCTTAATGAATATTATTTTTTGCCACTAATAGAAGGAAAAATAATTACCAAATACACAAATAGTACACCACCACATAACCACATATCTGGAAAAATAGTAATGTATTGAAAGCTAGGCGCACTATATAAATCACATGATACAATATCTCTGAACTAATATATGTTACGTTGCTAACAAAATAAATATAACTAGATCTTGATCCGCGCAACCGCGCGGATGTTTGATTTCTGTTTTATAAACGTTCAAATCTTCTTTTCATCATAATAGTGAATTTTCTTAACAGTAATCATATTTTAATGTTTATGTGACATTTTTAAACACAATAATTATATTTTTCATGTTTGTCATCTAACTAATTGTTTCACTATCACATGTATTTGTAGATTAATATTATATATTTGTTTCATTTGATGTGTTTAATTATAAGACAATTTATATATTATATATATATATATATGTGTGTGTGTGTGTGTGCAAAGGTTAACTGAATTGATATATATTTTGTATTTAACTTTTAAATATCATATCTAAAATTATAAGTAATAAAATACTTTATGATTTAGTAATTTATTTGCATTTTATGACTATTTTACAATATTCAAGTACATCATTTGATGAATAAATATTTTACTATTTAGATCTTCTTGAAAGTTCTAAGGTAAATATATATTCCCTATGTTTCTTAATAAGTGTACTTGAATAATGTATGCTAAAATACCTAAATTTAACATATAAATTTAACCAACAGTTTGAACCTGTTCAGATATTTAACAAATTTCGGTTTAGATTTGATACTACTTTTTCGGATCAGATTTGGTTCGATTCTTCAGATTCAGGTTTTTTTCCAGCGCTAGTTTCTGGGGTATTTTTATGTAAATAGATAAAATGTTCGAAGTTGTTATGGGAAATCTAAATTGATTTCTTGTATCTCAATTTTTCAAAATTTAAAACATTTATCAAAATATTTGACAACTTATAGTTTCCTCAACAAACAGTTCCTCTGCAGTCTTCTCATGCAGCCCCTTTAATGGAATCACAAATTTCTGTCAAGGAGACCAAAAAATAAATCATTCCTGAAAATTAAAAAATAGTGATCTCTGCAATATTTTCTCCACAAAGTTATCTAACATCAAAAACAGAACCAACCACGTATGAAGAACAGAGGCTTATCCCTCAAATCCAATATGACACCAAGTTCCTCGTGAACTCAAAGCATTAAGTTAGTTTTATATTGATGGGAATAAATAAAAGAATCAAATATATTGTTAAGATTTTAATACCAAAAATGATATAAACAATTTTGTAGTGAAAGGTCCATTTCAAAATATCATACATAAAAAAGTTATGACTTCTATTTTAATATATAAGATTTATGTACAGAGAAAAAAAAAAGATTTGGAATTTGGTATCACCGAATAAAAATTTATTTCAGATTCCAACCATAACACATCCAAATGATCAAAATCAACATGAGCATATATAGATCAATAATTTAAAATGCACTATCTATCAATCTATAAAGAAACGTTCTCTCCTTCCTCAGCTTGCCATCCACATTGGAAAGTTGTTCAACACGGACGCTACATGTGTCAAGCGCCTCGCTACACGTGTCCAGCGCCTTCGACGCACCGTTTCATTTATTTAACTCGAAACCGGTTGGGCTTCGACTTATATTTGGGCTGATCGAATTGCTTTGTTAAGCCCATTAAACCCAGTTAGCGTAATATGATGGGGTCTGTCTTCTCAGCCATAGGCGATTCTAGGTTCAATCTAATTTCCAGACTTCCAATAGCATTCGAAATTTCATTCTCAATAGCAAGAAGAAGTCTGCTCCACTTGCCGACTTAAAGGCCGGCAAATGTTCTTTCACCGTCGAGGTGCGGTTGCTTAGATTCTGGAAAGCCAAAAACTTCAAACGCAATGGGGAGTTGATGAGAGTCTACATGATCTTCGTCGATGTTAAGGTATTCCGTTCTTGAAACTCATAAACAGCTTATTTAAAAAACTATTACTGGCGTTGAAACTCATAAGCTTGCTTCAAAACTCAGTATTAAGATCTGTATTCAAACTCTGTTGAATGATAAATCTTGAATCTGTTTGTTGATTTGTTTTTTTTACACATGTGTTTCAGTCAACAAGCATGCCAGCCACCATGTATGTCAACCACCTCGTCACCTTCCGACACCGTCTCAACACAGATGAGACAGATCTATAGGTGTCAAAGGTAATTTGGTAATGAGAGGAAATCTACATTTGAGACACGTTCCTCACATCTTAGCCAACTCACTTGACAAGGTAAAAGTATTTGGCGTAGTTGCTTAATATGTTCAAATTTCTCATTCTCTTTCGTATTATGCTTTTGAGTATCAGTATCTCTGAAGGAATTTGTATATCACTGATTCTCCTATTAGAGTAAATAAGCTTTGGCTGTTTAAATTTGAATATCCATTAAAATTTTAATTAATTGTAAGAGAGATGAGCTATATTAAAATAAGATTCTCACTATTATCTGTTTGCAGGAATGGTTTCCAGAGGTAGTACTTGCTATGCAACAATTTTGGCGAGCAAACAACAGTTCACTGGAGAAGAAGAATAGGAGACTCAAGCACATAAGGCTCAGATTCATGCTGCTGTCTCTGTAGCTGTGGATGCATCTGTTACTGCTATCGCAGGAGCAACCGCTGTGTCTTCGAGCTTTTGGAAGGATGAGAAAATGGTTAAAACAGAAGTGGAGGTTGCCACGACCCTTGCGGATGCTCTGTATATGCAGGCAGGCTGCTGAAGTGATTGGCGTTAAGAGAGAGCATTTGGCCTTCCGAAGAAGAGATTCATAGTCTTGGAGAAACCTTCAAAATTGTAGACAATGATTGTCGAAAGATTTGATCCCAATCTTGACAACTTGGACATCATTGACCTGCCACAATGCTTGGATCCCTAGCTGTTGTAGGTTTGATTTTTTAATTTATATATCAAAAGTTCTGATTTTGTGTCTTACCCTCTGTCTAATGATCAAAAACTTTTTAATACAATCTGCTTTGATCAATGGATTCTACTTTCAACATCTTTCTCATAGGTGTTTTGATGATTTAAGTTTTTTGTTAAAACTATATCCTCTTCTTCTGCGTTCAGAAGCTAAGGCTATGACCTTATGTCATTTATTTAAGTTTTTATGTTCTTTTCAGTGGGTCTATATAATGAAGGTAGTTTGAATTTGGAGCTTTAGGTTTGAATGATAAGTCTCTGCCTTGAACTTAGTTTTGAGGACCAATCAGACACTGTTAATGTTACGCTTATCTGCAAAGTCTTCATCAAGATATCAGTAGGAGATGAATCACAAAGGAGGACAAGTAATCTGAAGTGTAGAAGTTTAGCGTATGCTTATAATATTTACTTGGAATAATAGTTTTTCTTCGTCACTTTTTGTTGTGTTATGAAGTTCAGTTATACCAAGTACAAATTACCAAACAACGAACAATGTTAAGAGGAAGGAGAGGTGTGGTAGACTTCATTAACCTAAACAAAAAAAAAAAAAGCAGAAATGCACAAACTGTCTAAAAAATGGACGTAAAAGACAAAAAAAAAACTCTTACGGAAAACATACACCATAGAATGTGAGTCTGACCTCGAGACCTGTCCTGAGCCAATCTGCATTTGGTACCACCAGAAGTATTTTTGTCTAGAAATATGGTTTGCCTTTTGACTTTTGAACAAATGGAACAACTAAAAAGCTAAAGGCAGCAACTGAGAAAATAAAATTTTATTGGTTGTACATTTAACAATATTTTACAGCAAAACTTATATTAGTAAGAAAATAATATTTAGATAATGAGTCTAAGTAAGTGGGTTGTAAATGCAGAAATTTTGTTGTAAGAATTTAGTCTATAATTTTTAAGTAGTTGTAAGTTTTTTGATCAAGATAATATTACAATTTTTAAACATCTGATTTAAGAAAGAAAAAACATAAAAATATAGGTAGTAGATTTAAGAAGAGGGTCCATTAAATTACTTAGACACTAATTGGAAAGAAAAGTTATAAATGAAACATGTCTACAATTCAGTCAATTAATCATCATGAATAAAATTTAATTAATTTTTTGTTCATTCTACTCATCATTTTATATATAACTAGATCGTTTTCCGCGCTACGCGCGGATAATTACTTTAAAAGTTTTACAATTAATTTTGGAGTGTGAATATAAAATATTACAGAATTTTTATATGTATATGAACTATGTCGTATGTAGGATATAATACATGAAGCGAGACATATTCTATTTTTTTGTTGTTTGAATGTTTCATATAGTTTTTCCTCGTTATTAGTTTACTAAACTATCAAAACTGAGTTTAGAAAACAAAGGCAGATCAGATGATGTCAGAAAGTTGTTCTTAATTGTGTTTGTGTTTCCTTGATTATTTTCTTACGATCTGTAGATGGGAGACATTAGTTCTACCTCATGTATTGAACTTGACTCTTATATTTCCTTAGAGATTGACAAAGAAAAGTGAAAATTGGCAATAGTTTTGAAGTGTATTTTGTTTTTGTTATGTTTATGAACTTCTTTAATTTGATGAATCTAAATTTTCAACAATGTCTTTTTGTACTGAGTTTTTTTTTATTATGTTAATTATGTCGTGAAAGTAAATTACATGTCACTTGGATATACCATGAAATTTAAGACTGCAAATTTCATAATTGTTTTCATTTTTTTGTTGGTCTGCAATAAAATTATGCAATTTGCTCTCAATAGTTTGTACCTCATAGTTTAATTTTATTATTAATTATTATGCATAAATTATAATTAGTTAAAATAGTTGTTGGCTCTGATTTGAAAGAAAGCAAGATCACCTTTTCGGGGGAGACAAATGTTACTTCTTTAAAATAATTGTTCAGTATGAGGCTAGGATTTTACTTAAGAGAAACAATGTGGTTATTGGTTTATCCAGTTTAATGGCTAGATATTTTATACCTTTTTATGATGTATATAAAACATGTTAATTGTGTAAAACTGTTTTAGATTAATTTTAGAGAGACCTCGGGTGGCAAAGAATTTGGAGCTTCATTTTGTTTTAACATAGATAGAATTACCCGTTATTATAATTATTTAGCTGATGTGTCATTTTTAAATACTATGCGCATGTTGTTGATTATATTTTATTTAATTTTAGTTTGCATATTGGTATATTAGTTACTTTTTTATGTTGTATTGAATATAATTTTGTAATATTTTTCGTGTTTTAAGATTTTGAAATTTTTGTTATCATCTACTTTGTATAAATGTAGTATATACATTGTGTATAAGGCCGGCTATATTATAATTTATATGATATTCTTGTTATAATTATACTATTTTTATATTTGTTGAACGTGATTTTGTTTTCAATTTAAGTTAATTTTTTTATTTTTCCATGTCTTATTTTCTTATATGCTTCTTTTTGACTTATTAATAAATTGTCATTTTAAGAGGTTGTAATACAAAAAGATTTGGGTTTTAATATATTTTGGCTTTGAAGAAGAAGATTACAATTTTGGCTTGTTATAATTAATGCTTCATTTGTATCACATTTTTTGTGTTTTTGATGATTTTGATAAATATTTATTTATTATTATTAGGGATTGATGCGTGGGTTTGTTTTCAACAATTTTAATATTAGTTATAGTAAAACAAAATCTTAATAACTATTTTTCACTAATCATGTAATCTAATAATTATAAATAACCTGTTATAAAAAATCTGGCTTTAAAAATTATAACTATTAGTAGTTGAACCAAAAATAACTGCTCAAAGAAGTAATATAATAATTTTTATAAAGTCTACATGTACATATAGTCAAATTTACTGAAGACGGCTTCAATTTATAAATGTACCCTAACTTTTTGGTATCTAATTTTTTCATACTTTGTTAAATTCTAATTTTGTAGAGTTGTGTATTCACTTATTATTAGGATATTTAAGTTTCTGAAAATAGATAAATAGAATGATCATATGTAATTTTATGAATTTGGAACAATAATAATAAAATATATAGTAAGTTACAGTGTTCATTTATTTCTTGTTCCATTCCCTTGTCATTCATGTTAAAATTAAAGATTTTAAATCTAATAATAATTTATACTTCTAATTTTTTTTTAAAGTAAATTTAATCTGTGTGTAGTACTAAATTTTTAATTTCATGTCATTTAAAATTTAGAGTCACTAATCATGCTATCTTAGTAAACAATATTATTATTGATATGCCGTCTAAATATATTTTTGGTATAAGTAATCAAATAGATGGAAACCATAACTATTAATATGGAGAGTTAATACCAAAAATTATGTAACTACAGATTAATCAAACTTAAACCGTTTTTGATAGAATGCATCCATGTTTCTATCTCTCTTCTCATTGAGAAACGTAAAAATAATTGTTGTATAATCCTTAACTAAGACACATTGATCATTTACCAGCTAGCCATATGCTCGCTCTGACTCGCAACTTCACTTATACTAAAACATGGTTTATTGTAATTTGATACAACGTTATACATTTTAGAAAATGTTTTAGTCTGAAAACATTTAATCAGCAAACACTTTTACACGTTTTCCTCAAAGAATCAGATCACAGACAATATAAAATAGACAATAATTGAAATCTCATGCTACACATCTCTCTCTCTCTGCACAATACATCATAACATTCCAGAAAAAAAAACTAATTAAAACCATAAGCAATTTATAATCTTTATCTTTCTCAACTAATCTGCATGAATCTTCTCACAATACAAAGCAGCAGCCCTTGGAAGCTCTGACTATAGAAACCCCACAACATCTAATTAGTCTTCTTAGGATCATTTAAAACAAACTCTGCATATAGATCCTTCAACACAATCACCACCGCCGTTATCAACAGTCCCGTTATTCCTCCCTCCAACAAAACAAACACCAAAAAAAGACATTATAACATCGCCAACATAAATTCTTGACGATCCAATCTTTATTTTGTTACCTCGAGAGTAGAAGGAAACATATTCACTCGACCAATAACTGGAATGTATATTGTATAGCCTAACCACAGCCAAGTGAGACATCCTCAGAAGAATGTGATCTCCACTATGGCTAAAAGGACGCCAGAGATGGCTAAACTCCAGTACTTCAACGTATCTGAATCTAGCGGATAAGTTGATCGGGAGCATGTTCATGAATTTCTCAGTCTTACCGCCTGATTCTGATGTGATTAGAATGTACATAACACAACTGAAAACCATTAGCTGAGACACAAAGTTGAATAACTCGGTAGCTCCTCAGATGGTTGAGTTTCCTATAGAGAAAGCGAACTTACTGCCGCCTCCAACAATCAATGGACTGCTGCTACACATCTATTCCTTTAACAGCAAAGCCTTAATCTCTAAACCGATGCACTGCTTGAGTCTGCACTGCGACTAATCCAGGTAGTTGAAAAAGGTGTACCTGAAGTCGGGCATTCTCATAATGGACTGCATTGAGTGTTTCTTTCAGCAAACGAATTGCAGTTGTGCTATTCTGTGAGTTTTTTCTGCACCATTTAAGTGTGTCAAAAACATGTATCACCGATGGAACAAACAGTGATAGAAAGATGTACACTTTAATAATGTGATGAATTCCATGGCGTTACAAATTAATTATCGGAACAGACTTACAATATCTCATTTGATATGGAGATTGAAGAAGTTGCCTCTGTATAGCTCCCACAACAACCGTGAAGCTGCTTTTCGCAACAAAAAAAAAAAGATTAAACACCCTTCAAGTAAGCGAGAACTTATAAACTTATTACCAATCTAGAGCTTGGAGATTCTTTTCCAATCATTACAAAGAATATAATTGGCAAAGAAGCAACACTAAAAGCTAACTGGAGCATCACAAACTCATTGCATATATTTGTCAAGGTAAACCAAAAAAATTAACATGAGCTAGGATTTTTTTTTTCATAAATCAGTCTACTAATAGGACAACATAATATATATTAATCTTCCATGAATGGTTTTCTAGAATAAAACAAAAAAACTTACTCGTGTGAGTATAATGGACCATGAAAAACAAAAACTCAAATACCAGTGAGATAACGTCTAAACATACCATTGCAAAAGATTTTGGTGAATCATTCTCTCTTCATGGCAGCCCTGTAGAACAAAAAACAGAGACGCATGAATATCTAATGTATTCACTATATCTCATATGTAATAACATACTCTTAAGATATTAGATTACCAAGAGCTTAGATACACAAATCTCACTGTATCTGAATAAATTAAATTTTAGATTGACCATAAAAATATAGAAGGAAACATTCAAGTATGAAGATGAGGACAAATACCTTATCTTCGAGTGATTTTGGATTATTGGTGGATCTTGCAAAAAAAAACAACAAAATACTCAAAAATCATATAAAACGTTGAGATTTTCAGAAATAAAATAATATTGAAATTCTTATCAATCTATTCTGGTTTTCTTTGGATTACAACATGGTTCATGAAGATTAGTAGAGAAATCTAAATATACATCGATATGCAGATTTTTAAAATCACATAGATTACCGTAGAGATCACCCCTGAGTCCCATGTTAGCTTGGAAATCCTCATGTCTGTGAAACCTGAACCTGTCTGGGGGAAAAGAGACAGAGACGGGGATGTCATCGCCGTCAAGGGAGAGAGAACATATTCGGTGGAGAATGAAACCGTCAAACTCGGATCAGCAACGCGATAAATCTCCTTGCTTTTGGTAGCAAAAAAAATCTGAAGGGTGTAAGTTGCTCCTGCTCTGAGATGAGGTCGGTATGTTTCAGCACTATTAGGGGATATGAAACCTTGCATCACAGTACCCTGCAGGAGATGAAATAATACAGGTGTAAGGATGCTGGTTTTGAATACAATGGAATGAAAGTTGGGGAGAACTCGTACCTGTAGATCGATGAGTAGTAGGTCTAACCCAAGAAAGGTCCCAGCTTTGGCTATGTTTTTTGCCTCCCAAGAATGGATCACCCGGAATCGAAGCTGTGACTCAGATCGTCCTGGTGAGATGTCGTTGAAAAACATGGCGGCGGGAGATTTTCCAGTGGTAAGCTGAAACTTCATGGTGGATTTCATAGCCATTGAAGCAGTTTCGGCAGAGTATATTTCTTTTTTATTTATAATGGATTTAGGTTTAGGAGTATCAAGGGGAGATGGAGCAAAACTTTTAAGAATCCCATTAACATCGACATTGATTGAAAAAAAAACAGAGATTGGAGAAGATGAAGTGGAAGAGTCATGGGAGGGAAGAGATTCTGGACGCTTGAAGACGGTGACGAATCTGGGATTTCTGGGCATATGCTCAAACGGGCTTGACTGGGCCATTAGGAAATATCATGAGCCCACACGAAAGTAATGATCATTTTCGAACAAAGCTGTTATGACATGGCAAAATAATGAGCTCTGACTGGCTGATTTTTTTTTTGAGGACGTGGACACCCTCTCCATCTATCTTATTCCCCTTTTAATATAGGTTAGATTTCTAATAAAAATAGAATACAAAATTTGGATTTGCATAAGACAAAAAACAATGGATAATTTAAAATTATTTTATAATTATCTAGCTACTTATATCTTTATAGTAGATTATAATTTTATATATTAAAATAAACATACTAATTATATAATTGAAATTAAAATTCTAACAAAAATCCGAAGAAGGCCCATCCTAGTTATAATGGAAACATGTCATAACATGTAATAATTGTGATAACTAGTTAAAACATTTCAAACATTATCATAAAATGTGTTTCGTCAAAAAAAACATTATCATAAATTGTTGGGTTACAAATCAGATACAATTTTATGGCTATAGAAATTATATTGATGGTGTTAACAATATAACACATTAGTTTAGGGATGTTGTGATTCATATACTTTGTGTAGTTTTAATACATTATTTTTATCCATCTATGTAGTCATGTAGTGTGGTACTGTTTGTGTAGGTAGCAATAATTTTCCATAATAGAATAACCAACATGCTTTATGAAAACTGTGCGAACTAAACTGAGATCTCTGTTTCTAGTTAAACGACACTTAATAGTTGACTTTGAGCACTTCGTGCAACAATGTTTGTCTGTTTATTTGAAGTTTGGGACATGTGTAATAACAAAAGTGGTGCTAAGCCCTCATCAACCCTCAAACCCTTGTAGCCTGCTACACCATCTTTGTCCTTAGAAAATTTCTTCTATCCATGAGCCATCAACATAGCACCATCTTCCTTCTCGAGCCATCATTATGTGTCTCTACACATCCATATATGCATTTGGTTATGTGCCCACACAAAGGATAAAGGTCTGGCCGGCAAAATTTATATATGACTGATGCGACTTACTCGGTTTGGCCATTAAAGCACCAAGCTCCTGAGGATATCAAAATGCATCCACATTCATTGCTTTGGATTCTTAATGTTGGGAAAACCTTAAGGGAGCCTAAAAATAATGGAGATCAACGACAAGTGATTAAATAAATGTGGAAAATATAGAAAGACAATAAAACAAATTTAGAAAAAAGTAGACTTTATTTCGAACTTGTGTATGAGCGTTCTAGAGACAAAAACATACAAGAAGTTCGTCTGGATGCAAAATTACAATGGAAATCAAGCAACACAAGCAATAAAACCTAACTAAGTTCGCTAGCATAACCTACTATGTCGAGAAGACCTATGTGAGCTGCAGCTCGTTCAGCAAAAGACAAAAAAAGATGCGAAAAGATTTTATTGATTCAGGACTGAACCTTATGAAAGGCTGTCTACGTACCCCTTTCGAGGATAGAGCTGAATGTAGTTCAATTTAAAAGGTTTGAACAAGCGATCAAACTGCCTTAGCGAGTTTGTCTAGTAATCAAGTGCATGTCATAGAAAACAAAGCATGTCAAGAATAATGTCTAAGGTTTCTAAGTGCAGAGAGTCCTAAGAATCTAAAATTGTCCCCCTTCTTCTCTGCCTCGAATGTGCTATATATGCCTTGAATCTTTGCAGGTTCGGTTTGGGTTTAGGTTTGGATAACCCACTTAAATTTTTTTTTAAAAAATTAATGTTCATATATACTTTAAACTTCTCAAAATCTAAAAATAAAATAAAATATAACATATAAATTTGAATAATTTATGCAAAAATACTTAAACTTAACAAAAAAAATTTGGTTTAGCTTAAATATTTGGATAGAAAATCAATAGATATTTTAAGTATTTTTGGTATTTTAAGTATCGTCTAGCTATTTTAAACATGCATTTTTTAACTATTTTATATTATTAATAAGTATTTTGGACAATTAAAAAATCTTTTGTATTTTGAATATTCTTTTAGATATTAAATTTAAAATAATTAATATATTTAAGTATATAAATATGGTTAGAATATATTTGGATATCCGAAATATTTCGGTTCAGATTGAACTCGGTTCCGGTTCTCTAGATACCAATGTTTTGAACCCATTCCGATATCTAACCAATTTTGGTTAAAGTTCAGTACTACTTTTTTGGATTGGATTTGGTTTGGTTATTTGGATTCGGATTCGGATTTTTTGCCCAACCCTATATTTTTTGTTGTTACTAAATTTTAAACGAAAGTGATGATGGTTCATATTGATTTTGGGTATGCAATAATTTTTAAACCAAAACACATTCTACTATGTACGTGGCTCATTTAATTAATCATTAAACTTTGTTCAAGATCCATTAAAGAAAAATCGATTGGCTGAACTAAAAAACGTTACCATTGATCACAAAATTTTCAATGTGAGACTTTTACCATTTTTAGTAATTTATAGTCTTTTTAAAAAATTCTAAATATAACATATAAAAAAAATCTAATTTTTTTTATTATATGCTTAATGTGATTGTTTAATTTCTTTTAATAATATAAAATTAAACATAAAGTATGAAGGATAAAAAATTGTTATCAAATCTTTATTATTCATAATCATTAATTGTGATATATATGTTAATCATATTAGGTAATTTCGTAGCTTTTATTTAAGGAAATAATAAATAATTTTATTTTGTACATTACTAATTAGTTTGATAGTTAGTTTAATAAAAACATAATATATGTTTAGATGTACCAACCTATTTCTCTAAGAATTCTGAGAATCATTCTCATGATGACATGTGGTTACAAAAAAATGTTGTAATGTTCCAAAATTAATATATATGGGATGCTTTAAATTGCCAAAATATATAAGTTGAGGATTTTTATGACTTTTTCCCCATATAATAAGTTAATAATATAATAAGTGAATGATGTTTAGTGTCTTAAATCATGTCAAAGTACTATAGCTTTCCATTAAAGTGGTGAGATTTGAGCGTAAGAGATTTTAGATTAAAACTACACTTAAATAGTGTGCTAGTGTTGGTTTGGAGATAGCCTAAGTGAGTATATTATACTTCCTAAGACACAAGAAAGAAAATAAGATTGAGAAAAAAACTTTTTTTTTTACTTCTTCTTAATGCACTAGTTTTGCTACAGTATTTCTCATAATCTAAGCTTAATATTATTATTTTTACAGGGTGGACATCTGGGCTCTGATTATTTCTTCTAGACAAAGATGGTTATGTCTAAGATACGATTGTCTCATCTTGATAATGATCCTTCTTTTAGGCACGATCGTTTCATCGATAAATTAATATATTGTCTTGGCAATGGTTATTCCATCTAGATATGGTTATTTTATCCAGGACCGGCTCTGAGTCATGTCTAGTGAAACATTTACTACAGATTTTCAAAATTTTTGAAAAAAATTACATAGGTTTAAATCTCCAAAAAATATTTTTAAGCCCCCAAACTTGTTAAAAAAAAATTTACATATAGATGGTTTCAGGCCCCCGAAATTTCAGGACCCCGAAATTTTAGAACCGATCCTGATTTTATCTAGGTAATTTTATTTAGGCATGGATGGATCGTCCTCCTATCAACAAGACAACTTTTGTTTGTGCATGATTTTAATATTTTAGTTCATTTTGCCCATGCGATTTCGAAGAAATATCGTCTATTAGTTTTGACCCCAATATTTGCATCTAAACGAATTTGGAAAAGAGTTTTGTTTAGAAAATTTTCATAAAAGAGTTGTACATATACATCTTTGCAGCAAAGTTATGTAGCCATGTTGACCAGGGCGGTTCTAGGAACAAATTTAGCTGGGAGCACTTATTTTTTCTTCACTAAATTTTTGTTCTGGTTGGGGACACTTCTATAGGCTCCTTAGTATTGGTTAAAGAAAGTAAAAAAATTAGATGGGGACACGTGATCCTGTATGTCACTCTCTCCATCCGCCCCTGATGTTGACGACGAAGACCGTTAAGATTAATGTTGTGCTTAAAATTATCAAACTTTTTCACTGAAATATTCTGAGGAGATCACAGATCTAAGAGCATGATTAAAGGAGAGTTTTTAAGGTGGAGTTCTTAGCGGAATATAAGAAACAGTTTCTTAAATTTTAATTAAAAAAGCTAAGAACCGGTTCTTAAATCTCTTATTTAAGAACCGGTTCTTAGCTTTTTTAATTAAAGTTTAAGAAACGGTTTCTTATATTCCGCTAAAAATCCCACCCCAAGAATCCACCAGCAATCATGCTTTATTTAAGAACCAATTCTTAATTTTTTTTAGTTAAAGTTTAAAAAACGGCTTCTTATATTCCGTTAAAAACTTTAGCCTAAGAACTAACCAGTAATCATGCTCTAAAAGCCTTCCTCATTAGTTTGTATCTGTGAAATAATAAAAATAAAAAATGAAAAAACCAAAAAAAAAGAAAGTTAATGGGCCGGGCCTCCCATGCGAACCTACTAACCGAGTTTTAACACATGAAATTAAATTCAGAATATAAAAACTAGAGTTGCAAGGGAGAGGAAAAGAGGCTGTTGTTTCTTCATACGTTTCGTTCCTCCAATGCTAGTTCGCAAATAACAACAACACAGAAAACACAAATTACCAAATTTCGTTTCTTTCTTCCTTCCTTCCTTCATCGCAAACAAAAACCCTAATTGCCTCCTTTTGATTCCATAAATTTCCTCCTCTCTCTGTCACGTTTCCAGTATCTGCCTCGTGTGGGTAGAAATCCATTGGTTTCGATTGCATCTGCGAGACTCCCCTGTTTCCTGCGATTAGACGAACCCGAATTAGGGTTTTGGTGTCCTCTCTCTCTCTCGCCTTTCTCCATCCTTGCTGTATCGGGTTAGGGATAATTTTTGGCTGATTTTTAGATTGTCACGAGAATAGAGAGGCATATGTGTAGGTGTTAGGGTTTCATCACTTGGAGTTGTTGCTTAGGCATCGAACCGGCGGCTTATAGGTGATTGTGACGAGGGGGTTGTTCTAGAAGGTTTTTTTATATTATTTTTATCATCTGAAGATTGATACTGAGATTAAGAAGCCGAGGGATTTGGATTTCCGCTCCTGTCTTCACAGTGGTAGATTGTTGGTTTTAGAACATTGCTTCATTCTGTGACAAGGGAAGAGAAAATAAAAAAAAGTATTGTTATTTGTTAGGTTTGGGTGAAGAAGGTGGTTAGTGTGAATCTGTCTTTTTTTATCTGATGAGGTACGGCTTCCATAATGGACAAAGGTGAACCCTCTTTAGTTCCGGAATGGTTGAGAAGTTCAGGGCATGCTTCTGGTGGTGGGAGTTCAAACCACCTCCTTATATCATCTTCTTCTCACTCAGGTATTCTCGACTCCTGTAGCATCTGATTGATTGTTTTTTTTTTTTTGTCGGAATAAGGTGATTAAAACTGCTTCGTATCTTTTCTTTTCTTGTGTGATTAGATTCTGCATCTTTACCACATAATAGTCGGAATAAGAACTCTAGGAGCAAAAGTGATGTTGATTCAGTTCAGTCTCCTTTTCTGGATCGATCTTCTTCTACTAATTCCAGGAGGGGCTCTAGTAATGGGTCTGCTAAGCATCCGTATAGTAGTTTCAACTTCAATAGGAGTCAAAGGGATAAGGATCGCAGCAGGGACAAGGATAGGGTAAGCTATGTGGATCCATGGGACCTCGACACTTGTATCCCTCTCAGAAATATCTTAACTGGTAGGGATCAGGACCAATTGCGACGATCACATTCGATGGTGACAAGGAAACAGGCTGACCACTTGTCTCGAGGTGTTTCAGTGGGCTTGAAAAATGTTGGTGGTAGTACTAGTAGTAGTTACAACGGGAATGGTATACTTCATGGACCTAGCATTGGCAATAGCTTTCTGAGGACTGGTTTTGATAAGGATTTTCCTTCGCTTGGAACTGAAGAGAAACATGGTGGGCTAGACGTTGTACGGGTCTCATCTCCTGCTCTAGGCTCAGCTGTTCAGAGCTTGCCAGTTGGTAACTCTGCTTTAATTGGTGGGGAAGGCTGGACATCGGCTCTGGCAGAGGTTCCCAATGTTATCGAGAAGGCTTGTGCTGGGCAGTTAACTTCTCCGAAAGCTAATGTTGTTAGCATAGGATCTTCAGGTCTTAACATGGCTGAAGCGTTGGTGCAGGCTCCAGCAAGAACTCTTACCCCTCCACAAGTATGATTTCTGTCATCGTCGTTTGTGTTTATTCTACACTTGCCTTTCTGCTTGTCTAAGTAAGATAATAACCATTGTTTTCAGGGATCTGTGAAGACACAAAGATTCGAGGACTTGGCAATCAAGCAGTCAAGGCAGTTGATTCCGGTTGTGCCGTCAGCACCAAAGAGCTCGGTAAGTGTTTATCATTACTATTTTATCATTCATTCTTCCTATTCAATCAATATCTGTTTTATTCAATTTGACAGATTCTTAACTCTTCTGATAAATCCAAGACAAAGCAAATGGTTCGAGCTGGTGAAACTTGTGTTGCTCCCTCAAGAAACTCCCAACTGCACCCCTCTGTCCTGCTTGGGAATGTTCAGTCTAATCCTAGTGGTCAAATTAAATCAGAGAAGAAGCTGTTGGTTCTCAAACCTGCTAGGGAAACTGGTGTCGCTGCTGTTAAAGAATCTGGTAGTACTAGTTGTAATTCAAACAGCAGACCCAACTCTAGCCAGCTAATGAACACTGCTCAATCAATACAATCTGCTACTGTGAGAAGTACAAACAGCCCAAGGGAGCAGAAGGGAATTACTTCCTTCACCATGATATCTGGACAAACCATTGAAAAGAAACCTTCTCAGAGCAGACACGCATTTTACAATGCTCTGAAGCAGAAAACTTTATCAACAAACATCTCTACCGATCCTGTTAGCCCTTCAACCACTTGTGTCTCTTCTTCCGTCGAGGAAAAGGTCAATAGGTCAAAGGAGCTTCTAGCTAGTGACCCGTCAAGTTCGCAGGTTACAAGTGGTCTTGAAGTCACTCAAAGGAACATTATTGGCTTTGAGGCAGCAGACATTCCAGATGAGGAAGAAGCCGAGTTCCTCAGATCGCTTGGCTGGGATGAAAACAATGGCGAAGTCGAAGCTCTTACAGAGGAGGAGATAAAAGCTTTTAATGAACAGGTAAAAAACATAACTGCACTCCTGTGACACAGTCTCGTCATCTTTAAGATTTATTTTAAAAAAAGAGTAACAATGGTTGTTTCGTTGCTTTGTTCAAACAGTACAATAAGCTGAGGCCGTCACTTCACCAGAAACTGTCTATCACACAAGAGCAAGAGATGGTGTAGCTTAGGACCTTCGAAACCAACCTTACAGAACTGAAGAAATTACTGGTTTTTTACTCGATGGAACATAGTTTCTAATTTCTTTTTTCTTTCTTTGAAAAAACTGGCTACTACTTTTGGCAATAGAAGAGGAGAAAAGCAGGAGGGGTTTTTGGGTTTTGTTTGATGGTTTTTGAAAATTGTGCTAAGAAGCTTGTCATGGGGGCCATGAGTGTGCGATAGGAGTGTTCTGCACACTTCAGACTTTGTAGATCTTTGGTCTGGAAAAATGGCTCAGCTCTCATACATAATTTTCATGCCATCTTATTTGATTTTAAATGTCTGACAAGGGTAGGAGATGATTTTATAAATAATCGAAAGGAATTTTTTTTTAATTAGGATAATCGATACTAATCACACAAAGGTTCTGATCGATGCTGCATCGGGACGACTAGAGCAGCAATATCATTTTTGACCAAAATAGATATAATTATATCTAAAGAATTAAAAAAAGAAATTATAAAAACAAGTTCTATAGCCGCAATAGCATTTAAAATATTAAATGACCAAAATAGATATAATTATATCTAAAGAATTAAAAAAAGAAATAATAAAAACAAGTTCTAGAGTCGCAATAGCATTTAAAATATTAAATGACCAAAACAGATATAATTATATCTAAAGAATTTAAAAAAAGAAATAGTAAAAACAAATGATTCACGTACACAAGTTTTCCAATAACTAAAAAAAAATCTTATAAAAAACAAAGTTAGCTAAACTAATTAATTAGTAGTGAGCATTCCAAATATGGTTACAACTTCTACCATGCAAGTATCTCTTGTAAGTTCATAACGCGTGATTTCAACTTTTGGTGCATCTTCTATATTTGAACAATTCAATTCTTGTTCTTTCATTCTTTCGTACAAACACAAAATCATCATCTTTTGTGGTTAACCCACGTATAAAATTATAAAAAATTCATAATTGCAACAGCTATTTTGCATTGCGTATGTAGACAGAGCCGATCCTAGATTTTTCAGGGCCACAAGCCCAAAATAAAAAAATGGCCGAAATATTTTTTTTTTAAAATTATGCAGATTGGAGAATCGAACCCAGCCTCCTAAATAGATAGAGGACTTTACTAACCACTAGACCATTACAGGTTTTAGAAATTTGGTGGCCGGTTTTATCGTTAATAATTGGCGGCCGCAAGCCGTTGCTTGTTTCGCTTCTACCAAGGGCCGGCTCTGTATGTAGATTATACTGTGCCTCATTTTTCAGAATCCGTCACTTCGCCACACACCAAACGTACATTCAATCACTGACCATAAAAACGAATGACATTTGTTAAACAATTCACTTGCAATAATGGATATAGTCCATCACGCCACTGATGTGGGTGGTATCTCGTTCCACGATCATAACCTTTGTCAAATGATAGATATGTATCACATTCGAAAGCATGGCAATTTTACAATTAAGGAAATAGTATAAAATACGTAAAGAATAGAAAACTATATATGAAATAGTATAATAACCTTATATAAATAGATGCATTAAAGAACATATAATATACTATAACTTCATTTCACCGAATCTATAATATAATGGGAGAGTTAGTCTCTCCTCAAGACGACACGTCAGCAATGTGTGGGGTCCATCTTAAAAAAAAAAGAAATTACTAGACTACTAGGTAAGACCTGCGCCCTGCGCAGGGTTAAACGGTTCTTAAAAAAATTATGTTCTATAAATCCGCACCCTTTCAGATTGAGATATTTTGTAAAATATTTGAAACAAAAATATTTTTAGAAATTTTTTCTATAATAACAAAAGATATAATAAGATATATTTTAGTGATTTGATCAAATTAAAATTGTAAAACCATTTATTTTTTTAATCAATTTAAATATGTTATATGATTCTAAAATCTTCAAACATATAGTTTAACTTTAACGATATTGAAATAGATTTATTTTTTGATATGAATATATATCAAATCAAAACTTTCTACTCATATATATTTATGATCATTTTTATTTATGATAAGAACAAAATTAAATTATTGATTACAAAATTTTCAATATGAGATTTTTAGATTTTACAACAGTAATTTATAGTCACTTAAAATATAATATAACATATACAAACTTTTTAAATTTTTTGACATGATTAATGTGACTGTTTAGTTTATTTAATAGCATAAAATTTAACAAAATAACAAATGGTATACTAATTGTTGTAAAATATATATTATTCAAAATCACTAATTATCATATATTTTAATCACATTCAGTAATTTTGTAGCATGTAGATACATTTTGTAGATATTTAACTAATATTATGTAGATACATTTTATAAACTTACTATATTTTGGAACCTCATGCATGTACCATACAAAACATACATGTCCAAAAGAAAAATATTTGAATAAATGTAATTTGCAACGCCAAAACATATATGTAAATTACGAACCAGATCAAAATATAATAGTCTGTCAGATTATTAGAAGTCAATTAAGTTTTAAACATCTTTGGACAGAAGTGTAACCAAGTAACATATTAATTGTAAAATCCAAAAATTGTTTGTCTCTGCTGCAACACATGGACGGATTGCCCCACTTCATCCTTCTTCATGGTTCCATGAATCTTGTTACCCTATTAAAGATGAACACAGAATAGTAAGAAATCTTACATACTATAATACCGAGCATAATTCACACAATGAAGCATCATATATATCATTAAACTTACTCTAGCATCCACAAAGATTATCTCAATAGTCTCACCACTCCCAGCTGAATCTGCTCCCACAGCTGGATGGTTTTGATTCTAACCTTCCACATTGATTTGAAAAGGCTCAGGTCTGAGATATGGTCATCGCAGCCATGGTGAATTTCTAAGATTTGGGAAGGATCAATGATTTTGCTCTTGTTTAATGAATGACGAAATGACTCATTTCCTTCGGTTATATAAGAGGAAAACAGAGAATTATGGAGAATATATTTGTAACTTAAACCAATTAATGGAATAAATTTAGCTTGTCAATAAAAATTAACGCACAATCTCAGTAACATTTGCCATATATAGGTCATTGATTTTATATTCTCAATAAACGTCTTATTAACTTGCGGAATCATTAGAATTTTAGCATATATAAGGGATACATGCATTTTAAATAATTAAATAGTCAAAACTATATATATACTAACCTAAAATAAAATGGCCATAAAGAACGTATTTAAGGGACGATAGTTCCAGTAATTAGGCTAGAAACATTCTTATCTTACTTGCATAAACCAGCATATAATAGTTTACCAAATTCATATTGGTTCGTTTAAATTATATCATTGCGATTTGCGGTAATAACCTTTATCCCCATATTTAAAATTCGACCAAGCTCATTATATACAGAAAACTATGCATTCCTTATTATGTAGGTGAACCGTAGCATTGCTATTCTAACGATGAACCGTAAATTATTTAAAACATCATGATGAAGTAAAATAAAGTAATGTCTTAAGAAACAAAGAACGAACTGTCCGACTTCATCTTTTTTCACGGTCCCATGTATCTTATCACCCTAGCAAGTAAGAAACAAATATGTCAAGTAAGGAACAAAGGTATCTTAACCCAAGTAAGAAACAAAGATACAACTGACTCTGGAAGATTTGAAAGTGGACAACCGTTTCGTGAATTAAGTGGAACTGTGAGAGAGCTATAGCTTATTGACGACTAAAGTTGTGCTGCATTCTTATAGTGAACGTTGTCTTGAAGGATTTATATATTAGTAACATTTGGCATTAACCTTCGATCGTAATCTTAGGTAATAAATAACAAATCGCTAAATTGTCGATCAATGATTAATACACGGAAAATACTTCCCATTGATAACGTTTTAGATATTAGCTAATATGAGATTTTGGTGATAGACTGATTTGTACGAATGATTGCCAAAATAGCCGCTCATCAAAACTTACCAAATATAATATATAATGATTATATCAAATTTAATAATTACACTAATTTACAATCATATTCAAATCATATAATTACAATAATTTAGTCGTCAAATATGATTAATATAAATCTTATGATTACATTAATGTCTTGCATTAATATATACATGATTGACCTGAAAATAGGTAAGTCGAGGATCAAGAGAAAGTGGTTTAACCATATTTTTATTTTCGATCACCACATACAATATGAAATATTTTACGCTTAACCTTAATTTCACGTCAAAATAATAATAGAAAATAAAATGTCTTAGACTATAATTCCTGAGTTAGAAAAATACATTGAAGTGTATTTTACTTAATAATAGCATTGTCGACTATAAAATGGGTTAGACTATAATACGACACATCACTTGGGAATTTTTATATTGTTATCTAATTAAATTTTTTATATTACTCCCATAATTATATTGATATGGGAGTTAAGTTTTGGTGAAATATCAATCACAATGGATCTATATATGGTAATAATTGACCGGTTTTAAATTCCAAATTCCATAATTTCAACAATGCTATTACGGAATTGTATATGAGAGTATGGTATAAGATGATTATGAATGTGGAACCACAATGGCATTTACATGTAATTTCTCTAGTGAATTAAGGGTGAATCTATATGTGGGCTGAGAGTGAATGTGGTGCTGCCACGTCTGCATGGCACCCATGTAAATAACATACAACTTTAAGGTTACTCTCCCAAATTGCTCCTTGATTAATAAGAAAGGGATTGGTTGTATGTTTACAACACCCTATTTTCGCTTCACATCATCTTCTCTCTCTTATACATCATTTTCTCTTTCTTCCACATCACAATTCAACACCTACTCAATTTTTATTCTCTATAATCGTTTTGTTTAAAAAAATTACAACACCATGTCCCACCAATTTTATTCATATTTTTATTTTGTGCTTATGTGATTATATATTATAAATAAAAATTATCATTTGAAATTAAATTAAATAACTGAAAACTAAATAAATTTATAAAATAAATTTTCTTTTTTTGTTTTTTTATATTATCCTAATAGCAAAAATATAGTGTGTCCAAATGAAATGAAACAAAACTCTGTTTTTTTTTTTTTGACGACAAAAGGCTATTCTATTACTCAAACTTGAGGTGGTCTGGGAAGCCAGACCGGAATAGAACAACCAATGAAATAAAGAGTTCTATGGAAAGATCTCGCAGTCCTAGCTAAAGAGTCTGCAATCTGATTTTGTGTTCTTGGAATATGGGAAATCTTGAAGTCCGGGAAGCATATCTTCAGCGTCTCAATTCTCTCTAGCTCTGTTGCAAATCCTGGCCAGTCATGGGGGTTCCTGATCATAGCAATCAAGTCCTTGCAGTCCGTTCCAAAGCTCTGATAAGTCGAGTGTTGGAGCATATTCTCCATTGCCCACCTCAGCGCATCCAGCTCCGTATGCAAGGCAGATTCTTTTCTTATACAATTCTGAGTTCCCATAATCTGGGCTTTTCCAGAGCCATCCATCCATGCCCATCCACAACCACTAAACTGAGCTGTAGGCGTCCATGATCCGTCTATCAAGCATATATTATCCAAGCTTAAGACTTGGGATTCTTCAGTCGTACCTTGCCCTCCCGATGGTGCAGTTTCATTAGCGTTAAACCATGCTCGGCATTCGCTCTCAGCATATCGAACAAGCTCTAGAGGATCTCTGTCTATTCCCCTAAAAAGTTTATCATTCCTTGCCTTCCAAATATACCAAATTATCCAGGGATAAGGATCCATGTCTAATTCTGGTACCATAATATCGTTTTTCCTCCAGAAGAGATAATCCATATTAGCATATATGCTCGGGAGTGGGAAAATGCCTTGGCTTGTTGGCGTAGCTGATAGAGCCCATATTTGTAAAGCCGGAGGACATTCAAAGATAGCATGAGTAACAGATTCTTCAGGTTCTCCACAACGTGGGCAGTAGTTATCACATCTCATGTTTCTTCTATTCAGGTTCCTTGTTACAAAAAATGACGAATTTTGATATAAATTTTATATATATATAGTTACAATTTTATGAAATAATTGAGATGAAAAAAAAGATCAATTTCTTACAGTTGTCTTCATCCATCTATTTTTGTTAGAATTAAAATCCGAGAGACAAACCTAATATTTTGGTCCAATCAATATTTACCACGTCATGGAAGATGGACCCATTTTTGTTTTACAACGGTGTTGATAAGTTTCAACACTGATTCTGCCACATCAGGTTTTTATGTTTTTCAACAAACCATTGCAAGCTTATCAACAACTGTTAAAATTTATCAACAGTTGATAAAACTACCATTGTAAGTAGTCTAAGAGCATGTCCATCCATAAGAGACTATTAAGGGTTCTTAAAAATAATTAAATATTTAATTTTGTGATTTGAAAGGCTAAAAACCTTTGTTAGTCTAATTAAATTTTTCCTCCTCTAATGGAGAACCTCATTGAGGTTCTTAAAATTTTTGCAAGCAACAACAAATCTAACATCAAATGGAACTTGATTAAGCAGCCAATACTTGCAGAACAAGAGGAGAAACATATTATTAAGCAGCCAATACTTGCAGAACAAGAGGAGAAACTATAATCCAAAACATCAAATATTCCGATTTAAAATCTCAATGTTCATATACCAATCAATACAAGCTGAAAGCTCAGATTGTAATCCGGAACACAATAACACAACTGAATCATTACTAAATTATTAACATTGTCCTTACCTATGTTACATGGAAACGGAAGCGGGTTCGGGGAAGCGGAATCGTATGGAAGCGTAGAAGCGAGATTTTTTAAAAAATTAGGAAGCGGAAACGTATCAGAAGCGTATATTTATGTGTGTATATATATACATATTAAAATATAAAAATTACAAATATGACTAAAAATTAGAACATTCAAATTAAAAATAAAATATTTATTCATTTATAATAATTTTAAATGATTTCATGCTAAAAAGTGAAAATATATATAAATTAAGTTTTAAAATATTACTATACTAATTATTTTTAATATTTCGTAAATAATTAACACAATATATTTGAATATGTATACGATATATCTCTAATAAACCCTTAATGTATAAAGATAATTTATAATATTAGTTTTAATATTTGTATATTTATATTCTCTATTTCACTATTATATAAAAATAAAAACAATGTTTCTTATATTTTATTTACTTATGATATTGTATTTTTTTTAAAACGGAAGCGTGATTCCAAAACGGAATCGTAAGCTTCCAACATGTTTTTTAAGAGGTATTTTTGGAAGCGCATTGGAAGCGAGATTCCGAGAGCTTCCACAAGCTTCCGATTCTGATTCCGGTTCCGAAGCGGGAAGCGGACATATGACAAAGCTTCCATGCAACCTAGGTCCTTACTGATATACCATGAATTTGATCCACTTTTACCCATGGTATATGAGTGTTTTAAGGTATATTTATTATGTTTTGGAGTCTATTTAGAGTATTTACAGGTTCAGGTACGTTCTGGAGAAATATGGTGATTTTGGTGTCTTTTGGAGCCTTTTGAGTGCAGGACTGCACAGATGCGTCAGATGTTTAACTATGGATGAAAACCTTCCCACCGTTAGATTGAGCCCATATTTTGACACAAGATAGATATTTGAGTTAGCTTTCCAATTCCACCAATTTGGGGCCAATCAGCATCCTGTAGCAGAAGTTATGCCTGTTTTACTGAAGAGTGGTCAGTCTGCCTCGCGAGAGGAAGCTGTCGAGAAGATGAATGGATGTCGATCGACGCCACAGCCTTGGTGTCGATCGATATGGATCTCAGAATGTGGGCCGAGCCTAATTTATGACCGACTGAAGCCCAGAAGTTACCACAAATTACCAAGATGCCCCTGCACGACCTAAAACCCTATTTATGTGTTTTCTAAGCCATTGTTGACGGCTACGTTTTTTACGCTTTATTTACTTCATTATTCATTGTTTTAAGTTAGGAGAGAAGAGAGGAACTCCTTCAGAGTCCTCCTGGAACTCCATTGGTTTTTTTTTTAATATCTATTGCAATTTCATATCTATTCATCTATGATTTCTGTGACAAACTTCATGTCTGAATAGATCCACCTGTTAGGTTTAGGGTTCAGATAGGTTTTGAGGGATTAGCCCCAAATATGAATACTTGAGCATGTGATATTCATCTTAGAAGATTGTTCTTAATGCTTGTATAGGAGTAGCTAACCTATACATGATGACAGTTGATATAACCCTTGGATCTATCTTCTTTGAGCTTGGAATTTTGCTGGAAACAAGCGACAGATGATTTGGCAAACTCCTTAAGCGAACTGTTATCAACCCTGTACTTAAAGCTTTCTAGAGGCGCATCGATCGATACTCCTATAGAGTCACCGATTGATTGACGCGAGGCATTGTCGATCGATACGTGCAACAACAGGTCGATCGACGCCTTCCTATGTTTCGCCAATGGGAGTCTCATTGGTTCTAGTAATAGATGACCTAGGACGACCGTTAAAGTTATTGTTATAGTTGGGTTCTATAATATCATGCAAGCATCTCACATAAGCATTCATACTATTATAATCCTGACTTCTTGAATAGAAAACCTAGATCTAGCAAACCATCCTTTCATCAAACAACTCTTTGCCAAGCTGAACAATTGTCTTGTTCACCTTGTTTACTGCTTTATTTACTGCTTTATTTATTACTTTCTATATTATTGTTTTATTACTTATTAGACTAGTTTAATTCTATAACTATTAGATCTAATTGGTTCCCTAACTCCTTGTGGATTCGATCCCTAAGTACTACAGCTGAACCTCTTATTTGAGAGAGTAAAGTCACTCCTTAGGGTAATTTGAGTGATATCACTTACTAACCTCCGAAGATGCAAGTTTACTGATAAATATTCACACACAGCCTTCGAGCTACTCTTGTTAACATCAACATTAAGTCGGCTTTGGTCGGTCTGAATAAGAGGAATTCTTCCATATTCGAAAATATGGAAGGTTCTCTTTGTCAGAAGTTTTTCATTTACCCGGGGGAAAGGGTAATTCCTGAGTTCCTGAGTTCCTTTCAGCGAGGACCCGGGGTACTCTTTTGCGGGGACCCGAAGGTCTGAGTCCTGCCCGGAGACTGGAGGAAAATGATTGATACAGGCTGGAAACCAGACTATAAGAATGGATGAGCTGAGGTTCAACCTGAAAACAAAGAAGATAGATTTTTATAAGTTTTATGAATTTTATGATGCAAAACAGAATCAAATGCAAAACAAATGGGGTGAGATGATTATGAATGATAAACACAAGATAAATAAAGATAGATAGGATGGAATTAGGCTGCTGGATGTGTATCACTCTCAGCCTAATCAGTTGATGATTGAAGTGGAATGAGATGGTGCAAAGCTTGCTGGATGTGTATCACTCTCAAGCTTGGCAAACGAATGGGATGGAAGTGATGGTGGATTGAAGACGCCACAAAACTCTATGGAAAGGAGTCTTGATAAGTCAAGGTGCTTTGGAGCTGCTTCTCACAAACTCAAAGACTTAGAACAATAGTTTTGAGAAAACTAGAAAAACTGAATAATTCTTTCATAAAATTCAAAGTGGTGATTTACAATGACAAACTAACTGAGCTTATATAGGCTCGACCTTGGGACTTCTAACAGTCTAAAATGACTTAAGGAAACAAATAAAAATCGAAATAAAAGACTTGGATGAGAAGGCTTTGATGGCTCCATGAAACTAGCCGTTAGGCTTGATTTGCTCTTGAGCCAAAAGGAAACTTGTGGAGCCTTTGTATCTGGACAGCTTCTGGATGTAGCCACGGTCAAGGAGTCTTCCTGATATGTCTCTGAGTTGCCTTGATGAAGAATATGGCCGTTGGTCTTGGTAGATTTCATGAAGAAACTCCTTTAAGGCATTGAATGTAAATGCTGCCAAATATGGAAGGTTAGTGCAAATGAAGATCCGCCTGATCTCCTGGGTGCTGGTGCAGCTAAGGACGTCTTGGATGTCTTCTGGATGGTTGAGATGATCTCCTGGCTTCCATAGAAAGGTTGGAGTCGGACCAAATTGAATTGGTTGGAAGTTTTCCCAAATTGTTGTCGGTTTAGCCGGTTTGAGGAAATTGATTGCATCTTGGTTCTTCCTGGACCAATCTTCTTGATTTCGGGTTTTATGGAAAGCTAAGAACCCACTCTTGAAGCCCATGATTGATTCTGGAGAAGGCCGCTTCATTCCTGGGCTTGAATCTCCTTCTGAAGCCTGGTACTCGCAACTGGATGGGCTGGAGAACTTCCAGTTTGAAAAATCCATAACTTCCTGGTCCGTGAAGATTTCCTTGAAATTCCAAGCCTCACAGCTTTCTTTATGAGTTAGCTCTCCTTTAAAATTGGTTTCGCGCCAAAATACCTTCTGGTTGTTGAGATATGCTCGTTGGACTGAACCTTGGTCGCTGGTACCTCCTAGATTGCCGGTTTGGACAGTTTGGTTGACCTCTGGTTCAACCACTGGTTTGATGGCCGCATCAATGATACCTGAGTATTTTTTCCTAACAGTTTGCCCCTTATTTCTCTATTTCGTCATCGAATTTTGGAAATAACCTGTGCACTCAAGTCAACCGGAGTTGCTCTCAGCGGGCTTCCCTTAGGCAGCACCTCGCTTTAGTAGTTCCATGTCTTTGAATCTTCTCTTAGGTCGGAGTCTTGTGCGGAGTTCTAGCGGAACTTAGTTTTCTCGATGTAACCAGGGAGCTTCAGCAGCGTTTGAGGACGAGGAGGTTTGATCTTATGGTAGATGATCGAGTCGTTGCAACGTGGTTCCTGTGGACTTGGATTCGCCTGGGAAGGTTCCGGATTTTGTCAACGGTCGCTTGGAGAGGATACTCATAAAAAGGAAATTCTGATATTCAGATCCCTTTTCTTCGCAATATTTCCATTTCTGAGAGGGGATTCCTTTTTCCGGGTCAGAAGCTTTCGGCCAAGGGTCTTTGAAACTTTCTGGAAATACCGTTCCCCTTTTTTCCTTTTATCTCGGGGTAGAGGTCGCCAGCTAGGGCGTATAAAAGGAAGTTGCCATGTATCTTGCAGCCTTAAGCTTTCCTGACCCGTGAGTTTCGTGAAGATGAACCCCGAGTGCTCCTTGTTTCCAGCTGCGTCAGTAGGTGGTCATGTAAAGCCACGCCTTTTTTCGGATGATCCCTTCTCGTCCCCCGTTTCCTCTTGGGAGAGAGTTGATGATGGACTTTTCAAGGGTCCAATCAAATGTTGTAGTATACAAGATGTCAATCCAATCCTAAGTGATTTCAATGCAATGGGAATGCAAATCTATGCTTAATCTAAGTGCAACCATAAAGTGATATGAGAGGATTATTAACTAAGACAATATTAAAAATGCAATAAAATTGTGAACTTTCTTTTCAATATGAGGCAAGGGGATTCTTGGGACAAGGGAATTGACCTTGGGTGATCAAGTTTCAATCTAAGATGGCAAGCTTTCAATCAATCTAACACCTTAAGCCTAGACACAATCCTAAGCAAGATCTATCCATAGATGAATGCTCATTCACTAACATATCACAAGCATCTAATCCCTTAGGTTGAATAATATGAAAGCAATCAATAAGAACAAGTCTATTAGCTATCTCAACACATTTAACAACTAATCCCTTGGGTAAAGGATGTTAAAAGCATTGAAGAGTTGGTTCAGGCATTTCATAGAACACCTTCCGGGCATGAAATGCCTATTGCTCTATTTTGAAGAGGCCAACTCCAAAATAGCAAGAAGAACACTCTACAAGCAAGGATCAAGAAGGATCTACCCTAGAACATCTTAGATCTACACCTAATCACCCTTAGTCTCCCAAGCCCATGAACCCTAGATAGATCTACTCACTAATAGACATGGATAACTTTAAAACCATGGATGATTCAAGGCTAAACATGATTAGAGATGAAGATAATCTTGTAAACACAAGAAAATAAGATGAAAAAGGATCCAAGATCCAAGCTTTCTTCAAGATCTAAAAGTGTTTTTGAGAGAAAAGAAGTTAGATCTCACAAAAGAGATTACAAGAGTATATATAGGAGGCTTGAAAGCCCTTACAAACATAAAAGAAAATTACTAAAATTCCCTTGAGGTCATTTAATCTCAGCCAATCAAATGGCTCTAAAAGGAGGAAATTAATCCACCCGGGTCGTGTGGCTCCAGCTCAGGCCGCGTGTGAGGTGCTCGTCCAATCCGTCCAACCCGTGCAGGTTGTCCTCCCCGGGTGTGCTGAGCCGCGTGCTGTCCGTGTCCAGGCAACCAGCCAGGTGCGCGGGTCCTTCAGGCCGCGTCCTCCAGGCCGGGTGTGCTGGCCGTGCGGGTTCTTCAGGCCGCGTCCTCCAGGCCGGGTGTGCAGGCCGTGCGGGGTCGGAGCAGCCGGGTGTCTCAAGCCGCGTGCAGTCCCTGGCTCCCAGCAAGCATCAGTACGTGCAGGTCCTTCTCCCCGGGCGTATCAGGTCGGGTGTGTCCAGCCTCATCCATTCCCGAGCGGGGTGCTCAACCCGGGTGCTTCACCCCGGGTATGTTAACATGCCTTCAGTGATTTGGTAATAACTCCTCCAAGTGACTTGAAACCACTTCCATTGGAAAGCTAACTCAATTTGCTGTGTCTCCACAAAATCTTAGCAACAGAAGACTTCTCTAAGTCCTCCGTCCATGTTCACCTTTCATCCCCTTTTGGATCATAATGCTCCCAAACATCTCCGATCACTCCATGGCACTCTCCAACACCTAATAAGGACATATGAATGCAATTTGGACCTAAAGATTCCTAATGCCTAATCTAAGTAATCAAAATGCACATAGCTAAAAACATGTAAATATGCAAGATATCAAGACGTTCGGGGACCGGTGACGAGGTGGCTCCAATGGGTCCTTTGAAGCAAAGGCGTTCCTACCTCCTCGACAGTGGTCCTCGTTCTCGAGTTCGTGGAGAAGATCTTGTTGAGATCCGGAGGAGGTATATGATTCCTCCATCGGTTGGAATAAGGAATCCTTCCGAGTTTGAGCGCGCACCTGATAGAGGAGTCGACGAGGTGGCTATATACGAGGCTTATCTGGAAGTTGGCATGAGGAATGGCGTCCCTTCTATTGTTGCTGAAGTGTCTTCATACTTCGGCTTCTGTCCTTCTCAGTTTACTCCACTATCTTGGAGAACTTTGATGGCCATAAAGGTTCTTGGGGAATGGCGTTGTTTCCACATTAGAGTGCATGAAGTCTTGTACTCTTACTGTTTTTCCCTAATTGCAAGTAAGCCTTGGTTTTATTTCCTGAGAGCTCGCGACGGCGCTCCTCTAGTCGGGGAAACTTCAAGGGGTTCCGGAGGCGACTATCCTTTCGAAGATGACTGGGATGATCGATATGGGTTCCCTGGCTTCACCAGCTAAAGAGAAGGAGAAAAGTTTGCAGCGATTACTCTCGTCATTTACAATATCTTCTAGCTTTTCGATGTGGTCAAGTGGGTGCTCTGAGAGAGTCCCATGGAAAGGGTTCTGTCATACCAGAACAAGGTGCTCAAGGTTAAGCTTGCACCTTATTGTTTCAATTTCTGGTAACTTTAAGGCGGGCCTATTGGAAAAGGTCCTGCTAGGGTTTGAAAATTCTTGCAAAGACAATTCCTTTTCATTTTTAAACGTTGTATGAATTTCAACAGGGATTGCAGTCCCCTGTTCTTTCACAATTTGGTTAATTGCGTTGCATGATTGAACTATTGATTTTCCTAGGGTTGCTTCCTCATTATTAGTACTGGTAAGTTTAGAGAACTTACCTGCTTCCGGCTGGTAGGTATCGATCGATGTGAGTGGTTGTGTGTCGAGCGATTCTTATCGATCCTTGTCTATCGATTTCGTTATAACCATGTCAATCGATTCCAGCTTCGTAGTGTCAGTCGTTTAGTCCGTCAGTGTATCGTTCGATGTGGAGATATCCGCGTCGATAGATGGTGGGGCGAAATGTGTGTGTCCTTCTCCCAGGTACCTGTGTCAGCAGGAGGTGAAGAAAAACTTTAGTAAACAAAAAGTAAAACCTAGACTAGATTCTAAACCTAATCTAGTGGTAATCAGAAAGAGTCCCCGGCAACGGCGGCAAATTTGATATGTGCTCAAATTACCCTAAAGCAACTTTACTCTCATCAAAAGAGGTTCAATTGCAGTACTTAGGATCGAATCCATAGAGACTCTTGGATTTCACAATAGATCTTATAGTCTTTGAAATAAAGCTAGGTTGAATAATTTTAAAACAGTAACTTAAATGAATTTTAGTTCGGAGAGGGAAATCGATCGATAAGCTTTTGTGAATATCGATCGACGAAGAGGACAGTTGTTTGATTTTAGATAATGAGGTTTGTTATCAATTCAGGGAAGTAGCTAGATCAAGGTAAACCTTTAGGTATGACAAGTATTTCTGTTTTAGGGATTATAGGGTTTTAAATATTGTTGTTCTCGAACTCAACTCTTACGAACAATCTATAGGATTGTATAATAGCTGGATCTCAAGATAGTCAGCTGTCACATGTTTCGACTTGAGAAAGCATCGATCGATATGTCTTCATGACAATCGATCGACATGCCTTTCAGATAATCGATCGATGACTATAATGTCATATCGATCGATTAGCCTACCAGTAAGCATTACTGAGCAGGTTGATAAGTTCTCAGATTAACTAGGACAACTTTCGTTTTTAGCTAATTAATAAGATCAGTCTAGTTTATTTTCAGGTAATTTACCATGCTGTCGCTTGCGCAAATTGTTGGGGTCGAAAACGGTCACGACGAAGTTAACATTCAAAGACTCTGTAAAAAAATCGAAAGTTAATTTTTCTTTCGATAAATTACTTCTCAAAAACTTATACGAAAGATTTTGCGGAAAAGATCTCATTTCAAACGTCGAACGTAGCATCCATTACTCGAGGCCAACGAATAAATCACGAATCGGGCCGAACATGGACATCCAAGAACCCACATGGCTCGGTGGCTACGTAGCGACACAGCTCGAGCCAAGCTCGGTCGCTATGTAGCGACCGAGCACATCACCTGCTCGGTCGCTACATAGCGACCGTGCTCGAGCCAAGCTCGATCGCTACGTAGCGACCGAGCTCGAGCACATCACCTGCTCGAACGCTACGTAGCGACCAAGCACATCACCTGCTCGAACACTACGTAGTGACCGAGTACGTCACCTGCTCGGTCGCTACGTAGCGACCGAGCACGTCACCTACTCGGTCGCTATGTAGCGACCGAGCTCGAGCCAAGCTCGGTCGCTACGTAGCAACCGAGCACATAACCTGCTCGGTCGCTACGTAGCGGCGGAGCTCGAGCCAAGCTCGGTCACTACGTAGCGACCGAGCACGAACTGAACCTCGGTCTTATACGAAACAAACCGATGCACTCTCGGTCGAACCTCCGTGTCATTTTCCGTGAACCACGGCTGAACCATTCCTCGTATCATACCGATCAAAGTCATCAAACGGAACTTAGGATAAAAACCACGGAAAGTTAGTTTTTATCGAAGAAATCGTAATAAACATATCAAATCGGAAAACGGCCAAAAGAGGTTCAAAACACGCTTTGAAACCCATAATTTCTTTAACTAAAAGCCCATAAATCTTATGACGGTTTATGCTTGGTTCACAAGGAAAGATAAATATCAAGTTTCCGCGGATAAATGTCAAGTTTCCGAAGATAATCATGAAGATCGGAAAAACGGAATATATCAATTTTTCGGGTTACGACGGCCTAAGGGCAGAAGGGGAAAGCACACACCGACCTAAGGAGGAGTATATAAGGAGTCCTCGGCGAGAGGCAGAGGGGGACAGCAAAAATTTAGAACTTAGAGCATTTAGGCAATTTTCCGTTTTCATTATTCGAGCTGCGACTCAATTAGGGTTTTAGTCTAGGGTTTTAGAACTAGGAATCTCGCTGACAGCTCTCGAGCCAAGGCTATTACTTTTTTGTAACGCTCACACGTGGATTCGGAATAAGATCTACTTCGCTCTCTTTTTTCGATTTCTTATTTTTATCGATGTTATTCTCGTGTTCTGATAGCTTGGCGTGTGGTATTAGCAGATATCCGGGGCCTCTGGGAAATTAGGGTATCCCTAAATTTCCTAATTTAACGGAAATCGACAGTGTGAATTTCGGTTCCCACACAAATAAAACCTAAAATCTAAGTCAAGGGTGATCAATTCCTTTACTTAGCATTAAGCACAACTAGAATGAAACAACTATTAAAACACCCTAACAGTCATATTATGATCAGCAATACATAAATCAACCTTTGGTGAACCTAAATCTAACAGTAGGACCACTCAGACATATTCATAAGAAGCATAGATCGACCCGCGTCATACAACGTGATCATGGGAACGCCATGGTTGAATTCCATGCGAGCAATCTCATCTACGTATCACCTTTGTCTCAAATTCTTGACTCCTCGCGGAATCGAAACGATTTGGGGAAACTCAAGAGTATCCCAAGCGTGCTTTTCCGAAGAAATAAAACGGAGGAGGCCAACTTCCGATATTATTCCCAGGAAAATAAAGAAAACGCCCTCCGATAAAACTACCCAAGATCAGGACCCGGCTGAACTCTTCTGGCAAACTCGAAAAGCGGAGGCTTTGGAAGAGAAATGTCAGCCGACATGTGAACCCGTGGTTACAGTATGTTTAGATGAAGCATTCCCAGAACGCTGCGTTGAAATCGGGGCCAATCTCCAAGAACCCCTGAGAACTGAGCTCATAACCTGCCTCAAAAAGAACCTCCACACGTTCGCATGGGCCGCAGAAGATATGCCAGGAATCAATATCAACATTACATGTCACGAATTAAACATCGATCCAACTTTCAAACAAGTAGAACGAAAAAGACGAAAGTTGGGACCTAAGTGTGCGACTGCAGTCAACGAGGAAGTCGAAAAACTCCTCAAAGTAGGATCGATAACAGAGGTGAGATACCCGGATTGGCTCGCCAATCCCGTCGTCGTCAAAAAGAAAACGGGAAATGGCGAGTTTGCGTTGTTTTTACTGATCTTAACAAAGCATGTCCGAAAGATTGTTTTCCGCTACCACACATCGATAGACTAGTCGAAGCAACAGCTGGGAACGAGCTCTTATCTTTCATGGACTCTTTATCAGGGTACAATCAGATCATGATGAACCCCGATGACCGCGAAAAAACTGCATTCATCACAGACCGCGGAACCTAACCTTTTGCTATAAAGTAATGCCATTCGGACTTAAGAATGCCAGCGCAACTTGCCAAAGACTCCTGAATCGGATGTTTTCCGAAAAACTCGGAAAAACCATGGAGGTCTATATTGACGACATGCTCGTCAAGTCTCTTCATGCGAACGATCACGTCGCCCATCTCGAAAGATGTTTCGCGGCTAAACTCGCATAACATGAAACTTAACCCAGCCAAATGCAGGTTCGCTGTAGCGTCGGGGGAGTTCCTCGGCTATCTAGTGACATATCGCGGGATCGAAGCTAACCCCAAACAGATCAATGCACTAATCGAGATGACCTCTCCCAAAACTAAGCGTGAAGTGCAGAGGCTGACCGGAAGGGTCGTGGCGCTCAACCGTTTCATCTCCCGATAAACAGATAAATGCCTGCCTTTCTATGACGTTCTGCGAGGAAATAAAATGTTTGAATGGTCCGACGAGTTCGAAAATGCTTTTCAGCAATTGAAGCACTATTTGACCACTCCTCCAGTTCTCGCAAAACCTGTGGAAGGGGAACCCCTATTCCTATACATCGCAGTATCAGCAACAGTGGTGAGCGGCGTCCTGATCCGGGAAGAGCGCGGAGATCAAAATCCCATCTTTTACATAAGCAAAACATTGCTAGATGCCGAATCACGGTATCCACTGATGGAAAAATTGGCATACGCGGTAGTAACGTCAGCACGGAAACTTACACCGTATTTTCAATCCCAGACGGTCATCATTCTCACGACCTTCCCTCTTCGGACTATTTTGCATAGCCCAAGTCAGTCAGGAAGACTAGCCAAATGGGCAATTGAGTTAAGTGAATGTGATATCGAATACCGGCCAAGAACGAGCGCGAAGTCGCAGGTACTCGCAGACTTTTTGGTAGAATTGCCGACGGGAGCCGTAACTAACAAGGAACCAAATTCGACCTGACTCCTTCACGTTGACGGATCATCGTCTAAACAAGGATCCGGCATCGGAATTCGCCTCACTTCCCCAACTGGAGAAATCCTGGAACAATCGTTTAGACTAGAATTCAACGCATCTAATAATGAGGCCGAGTACGAAGCTCTTGTCTCAGGATTACGATTAGCTCACAGATTTAAGATACGCAATATTCATGCCTACTGCGACTCGCAGTTGGTCACAAGTCAGTATAGCAGAGAATACAAAGCCAGGGACGAAAGGATGGATGCGTACCTCTAACTAGTCCAAAGCCTGTCCCACGACTTCGATAGCTTCGCCCTCACGCGAATTTCCCGTTCTGAGAACGTACAAGCTGATGCTCTTGCAGCACTGGCATCAAGTTCAGACCCAGGTCTTAAAAGAGTGATTCCGGTTGAATTTATTGAGCATCCAAGCATCGGACCACCCACTATCGTTAACCTTATCAATAATCAGGACGACGATATTGAGGAAGGTGCGGCGCAGCCTGAAGAAATCAGAAGAAATTGATTACGGTTGCGATACGCCATGGCTGGAAACAATTAGAGCCTATATCGTCGACGGAAAATTACCCACCAAAAAATGGGCCGCTCGTAAAATCCGAACCCATGCCGCGCGTTATGTAATGGTAGACGGTGAGATTTATAAAAGGAGATTTTCAGGGCCACTCAAGACATGTCTGGAAGGGTAAAAGGCGAGAAAGGTTATGGCAGAAGTCCATTCAGGATCCTGCGGAAATCATTCGGGTGGAAGGTCGCTCGCGGTAAAACTTAAACGTCACGGGTATTGCTGGCCAACAATGATCAGAGATTGCGAGAAATTTGCACGAAAATGCAAAAAATGCCAACGACACGCCCCGACCATCCGGCAGCCGGCGGAAGTCCTATCTTCTATCACATCCCCGTATCCTTTCATGCGTTGGGCCATGGATATCGTCGGTCCTCTTCATAACTCGAAACAAAAGTGTTTCCTCTTAGTCCTCACTGACTTCTTTTCAAAATGGGTAGAGGCGGAATAATACGCAAGTATAAAGGATGTCCAGGTGGAAAATTTCGTATGGAAAAACATTATCTGCAGGCATGGGGTTCCTTACGAAATCGTAACCGACAACGGATCTCAGTTCATCTCTACTCGATTTGAAGCATTTTATGAAAAATGGAAGATATGATTAAATAAGTCGACCCCTAGATATCCGCAATGCAATGGCCAAGCTGATACAATTAATAAGACCGTTCTAGACGGATTGAAGATACGCCTGGACGCCAAAAAAGGACGATGGGCAGAGGAACTCGAAGGAGTCCTCTGGTCGCATCGGACTACCCCAAGACGAGCAACTGGAGAAACACCCTTGTATACGGGACGGAGTGCATGATCCCCGCAGAAGTCGAGTTCCCGGGCATAAGAAGAAGACTATTGCCCGAACGGGAGGAACTCAACAACTCAATGCTACTAGATGACCTCGATCTATTCAACGAGTGCCGGGATCGAGCACTTATTAGGATTCAAAACTACCAACAAGCAGCCGCAAGGTACTATAACTCTAATGTACGGAATCGTAGATTTCGCGAAGGGGATTTGGTTTTACGCAAAGTCTTCGAAAACACCGCCGAGCAAAACGCGGGAAAATTGGGAGCAAACTGGGAAGGACCTTACAAAATTATAAAGGTTGTTCGACCAGGTTCCTACGAAATCTCTAACATGCAAGGCGTAAAAATTCCGAGAACTTGGAACGCAATGCATCTCCGAAAATACTATCATTAGACAAATCGCTTCACAACTACCGAACTACGAGACGGCTTGATCTCCGAAAGGGGTACGTTGGCAGTTTGTCGAAAGACAAATTCAGCTGTCCCCCTCTCTAAAAAAGGGGGAGCGTGTATGTGTACGTATACTCGTATACTCCCAAAAATTCGAAACTCGATATTTTCGAAACTTTTTCAGCAAACTTATCAGTCAACAGAGAAAAATCAACCTTCGGCACTGCGAGACGTCGCCAAAACGCCCGAAGAACTATTTCCTGTCCGATATCATTCGCACCAAGCACGTACTCTTCACAAAGAATCAAACGGTAATATCTACCACCAAGTTCGTTGCTGATCACATCGAACTCCCCACGTCCTAAACAGACTAAGCCATCTTACGAAGATGACTCTCATACATCCAACACAAGGATAATAGCGCTATAAAAGAAATCCAAAATTTTGGTCAAGCATTTCAAGGAGACTTAAAAATTCTCCTTGGAGAAATGCTCGATTCCAACGAAAACAAGGCATGTAAGCCGAGTACCTATCGCAGACTTTAAATCAGTATGGAGTCATGTAGAAAATGTAACTGAATACGTAAGTCAAAATTAGTCATCGCACCCCCTAAAACCAGAAGTACATCTAGGTATTACCCTAAACCCAGCACACTGGTCTTCAACATCTCAAGGCACGTTATCAAAGTACGAGATCCTAAAACGTGTCTCTATGCTTGCATTAGACGTCCACAGAAATATCACGGAATTAAAAATCGCACCGAAAACTCTCGAAACAGACTATGGATGCAGCATTTCACATCAGAAAGAGATATGAGATGACAACTCATAGATTTCCTTCTTTGCCTACTAAAGAAAACGCAAACCAATTTTATAAAAAGCCGCAAAAGCGGCAGGGATTCAAAGCCACACACGGACAGTCCTAAACATAAACACGGCCATACGAGGCCGGAACAAGTACAGATTCAAAAAAAAAAAACACTTAAGACCATAAACCTCAATCATACTGGGGAACCTAGGCTTCTCCCTCCTCCATCGCCTCATCCGAGCCAGGCACTGCGGCATCTCCACCTTCTCCGACCATCGGGTCTTGTCCCTCGGGGTCTTCTGGAGGCGTCGGGACAATACACTCGGATTATAGATCAGCCAGAAGAAGTTCGAAACTCCTATCCACGGCGGCCAGACCCCCTTTGCGCGCTAATAACCCAGTCTCCACAGCTTAAAGAGACGAAGGGGACTCGCCCTGAAGCGCCTGAACTACAGACATCCCACCATCAACGCTCGCTAGGACTAAGTCCCTACCATGGACGCACTCAAGGGAGTCCAGGAAACCAGCAATCCTAGCCAGACGGTCCCGGAACTCGACACGCAGAGCATCCCTGGCCTCCTCAACTCCGCGACTCATCGACTCCTCGGCATTCTCGACCTGACGCTGGGGTCATCGCACCTCGGAGGACTTGGCCTTTCTGGTTTTCTTCTCCTTGATCAGGGAACTTGCCGTCTTCCCAAGGTCCCTCTCCAGATCACTAATCTGGGCCTCAAGCTTAGACACCTTCGCCGAGTGAGAATCTTCAACCGCTGTCATCATGGATTCGAGCTCCGACAGTTTTCCCTTTGTATCCGTGAGCTCCCTGGAAAGACGACCAACTTCGGAGCTACAATCGCTGATCATCCCGTCGATCAATGAGACAAACTTCACGGATAAGCCATTATTAGGAACGCGGAACGAAATAAATATTTATGCATATGATGGGAAAAACCTTTCCACGGAGTCCCGACAAGTGCGAGGGCTCCCCATCATCATCCTTTGTACATCTTCTCTTTCTACCCCTTGCAGAAGCGGCCGGGGTAGCGCTAGGAGCGCGTAACGCCAAGACGATCTCCTTCCTAGCTGGGGGCGGAGGCATCGACTCAGCAGCTTTCTCCTTATCATCGACAATCATCGGAGTTGTAGATGAACCAGAAGGCTGGACCAGGATCCCCGGAATGTCCACGCCAGACTGTTCCCCAGCGTCCTGTGGAACATGGGCGGGAGGGTCGATGGCTGGAGGCACAACCAGGGCTGGCGAGGATGAAGGCTCGGCACGGATCGGCTCCTTTTCGGCCTTGCGGCGAGCCATCCTCTCGCGAAAAGAGAGGAAGCCGGCAACGCTGGCCGGTGCAGAGGATGACTCAGGCGCCTGAGAAGAAGCTTCGACCATCTCAGCATCAGAACCTTTCTTATCATCTTGGGAAGAAGACATTCTTGAGAGAAAGTAGAGAGGATTTGGGAGGAAAGGAAAAGTTGTGAAGAAAATGAAGGATGGAAGCTCACTACTTATAGAATTATGAGGGTGAGATTTAATTATAATAATATTAATCTATCTTGAAAAGATTTTCCGAGACTTCGTAGACGGAACTATTGATACAAACTCTGTCCAACATCACTAACTCGTCATATCGCACGCCAGAATCTCGTAAAAAATCCTCGATTCTGACGGGTTTGGGGGCTAACTGTTGGGGTCGAAAACGGTCACGACGAAGTTAACATCCAAAGACTCCGTAAAAAAATCGAAATTTAATTTTCTTTCGATAAATTACTTCTCAAAGACTTATACGAATGATTTTGCGGAAAAGATCTCATTTCGAATGTCGAACATAGCATCCATTACTCGGGGCCAACGAACAAATCACGAATCGGGCCGAACATGGACATCCAAGAACCAGCATGGCTCGGTCGCTACGTAGCGACCGAGCTCGAGCCAAGCTCGGTCGCTACGTGGCGACCGAGCTGCGACCGAGCTCGAGCCAAGCTCGGTTGCTACATAGCGACCGAGCACGTCACCTGTTCGGTCGCTACGTAGCGACCGAGCTCGAGCCAAGTTTGGTCGCTACGTAGAGACCGAGCACATCACCTGCTCGGTCGCTACGTAGCGATCGAGCTCGAGGCAAGCTCGGTCGCTATGTTGCGACCGAGCAATAGCGACCCGAGCTTGAGCACGTCACCTACTCGGTCGGTACGTAGCGATCGAGCTCGAGGCAAGCTCGGTCACTACGTAGCGACAGAGCACATAACCTGCTCGGTTGCTACGTAGCGACCGAGCTCGAGCCAAGCTTGGTCGCTACTTAGCGACCGAGTACGTCACCTGCTCGGTTGCTACGTAGCGACCGAGCTCGAGCCAAGCTCGGTCGCTACGTAGAGACCAAGCACGAACCAAACCTCGGTCGCTAACGTAGCAACCAAGCTCGAGCCAAGCTCGGTCGCTACGTAGCGACCGAGCACGAACCGAACCTGTGTCTTATATGAAACAAACCGATGCACTCTCGTTTGAACCTCCGTGTCATTTTCCGTGAACCACGGCTGAACCATTCCTCGTATCATACTGATCAAAGTCATCAAACGGAACTTATGATAAAAACCACAGAAAGTTAGTTTTTATCGAAGAAATCGTAATAAACATATCAAATCAGAAAACGGCCAAAAGAGGTTCAAAACACGCTTTGAAACCCATTTACGATTTCTTTAACTAAAAGCCCATAAATCTTATGACGGTTTATGCTTGGTTCGCAAGGAAAGATAAATATCAAGTTTACGCGGATAAATGTCAAGTTTCCGAAGATAATCTTGAAGATCGGAAAAAACTGAATATATCCATTTTTCGGGTTACGACGGCCTAAGGGCAGAAGGGGAAAGCACACACCGACCTAAGGAGGAGTATATAAAGAGTCCTAGGCGAGAGGAAGAGGGGGACAGCAAAAATTTAGAACTTAGAGCATTTAGGCAATTTTCCGTTTTCATTATTCGAGCAGCGACTCAATTAGGGTTTTAATCTAGGGTTTTAGAACTAGGAATCTCGCCGACAGCTCTCGAGCCAAGGCTATTACCTTGTTGTAACGCTCACACGCAGATTCGGGAATAAGATCTACTTCGCTCTCTTTTTTCGATTTCTTATTTTTATCGTTGTTATTCTCGTGTTCTGATCGCTTGGCGTGGGGTAATAGCAGATATCTGGGGCCTCTGGGAAATTAGGGTATCCCTAACTTTCCTAATTTAACGGAAATCGACAGTGTGAATTTCGGTTCCCACACAAATAAAACCTAAAATCTAAGTCAAGGGTGATCAATTCCTTTACTTAGCATTAAGCACAACTAGAATGAAACAACTATTAAAACACCCTAACAGTCATATTATGATCAGCAATACATAAATCAACCTTTGGTGAACCTAAATCTAACAGTAGGACCACTCAGACATATTCATAAGAAGCATAGTTACGATGGTCTGAATAATACTTAAATAAAACTTAATGAAAATAGTAATAGAGTAAGCAAACAAAAAGGAGTTCAAGATCTTCTCTTTTTATGCAGTTCAGATCTCTCTCTCCTGGGTAGATATCTTCTTCTCCAACTGACTTTCTAAGCTAATACTTCTCTCCTTGGTGATGACTTTGGTGACTTGCTTGTAGCCTCTTTAATTGCTTCTCTCTTTTCTCTTCTTAGTGTCTCCTTATTTAAATGGTACAAAAACTGTAAAAATATGACCTAACAGGCGGCCAGGATGTATAATGCAAATATGACATCTTCTGGGTAAAATTCGTAAATCTTCTAATCTTCATTAATCGCGAATGGCTCCGCATCGACCGATATGGCGAATAGCAAATCGATCGATGCTCTCTTTAGTAGTGAGCTCCGCGAATGAAATGTAATAACTCCCAAAAAGATCTCAAAATGCTCCAAGTCATCACTTTATTCCAATGAGTACCTAAACCTGAAATATCTCTAAAAGAGCTACGAAATGCATATAAAACCTTTGAAGACAAATGAAACTTATAGGCTAAATATGGTAAAATATAGAGAATATCATTTATTCAGCTTGCCTTTCTTGAGGATTCCCTGGTTCCATGAATCGTGCGGAGGGATATATGGATCGGGACCCATGATTTCTGGGAAGGAAGATCTTGGCAAGATTAAGGATCAGGAGAACGAAGAGGTTGAATGACCCGGAGGCCAGAACCGATAATCTTCATGCTTGATTCTGCTGACCTTGCTTGCGCCTTTTGAACTTGTGAAAGCAGTAGTGGACTTTCATTCAAGTCTTCGTGCCGGTCCCCTTATTGAGCCGGTCCCCTTATTGCGCCTAGCATACTTTATACTCCTTGTGGTTTCGATGCTGTAGCCGTAGCTTCTTTCCTAGTATCAGGATTGTACCTTGTCCTTCGACAGGGAGGACCTTCGGCATGTGTAATCCCAAAACCGAAAGATAACCAATCAATTTTTGGTACCGGAGTAGAACTCTTGGACATGTTGTTTGCGGCGAGCAGTAGTGTCCATACCGAATAAAGAAGGTGGAACCATCAGTTGAACTGTGCCATTGATTCTTGGCCACTCTAAACTATGTAGTATTGCAATCTGCCCCCGGAGGTAGGCCACAATCAATGGTGGGATGACCTTGTGTCATGCTTTCTTGGAACCTAGAGGATACTGAGCATGTCTTTGAAGACGTGATTTTCTGTAACCTGGAGGTTGTATGAAGTCTTATCCAGGAACCCGGATGTTGGATAGACTTTCGTCCAAGAACACGGAGGTAGGATGGACTTTCGTCTAGTAACCCGGAGGTTGTATGGACCTTCAAGGGGACCTTCTCGTTTATCTTGTTGATTCAAAGTCGCTTCCGTCGGGTACACTCTCGTTGATTTCTAGGTACGCTTTTCGGAGCAGAGTCTTCCTTAATCAAAACTTGGGAGCGTCTCCCAATGCGTCGCCTAGCCTCCCTTGTGTTAGGTATGTGAACCTGGAGTATAGGGATGCATCACATGCCACCTTCCGTAGATAGCTTACTCGTGATGTTTTCCCAAGAGACAATAGGTCTTTCTCCTGGACCTGAAGGTTCAACAGCTGGATCCTAGGATCGAACGGAACCGAGATATTGCTTTCGGAACCTGGAGATGTTGTTCGGACCCGGAGGTTGTTTCTGGAACCCGGAGGCTGCCCCAGACCCGGAGGTCGTATTTAGAACCTGCAAGAAAAACTATGAACCCGAAGGTTGATAATTAAGTTAGAGAAATAGATTTGGAACCCGGAGGTTGCTCTTGTAACCCGGAGGTCCCTTTAGATCCTGAGATTGTTTTAGGACCCGGAGGTCGTCTGGGAACCTGGAGGTTCTTTTTAGATCCTGTGATCGTTTTCGGACCAGTAGGTCGCGTAGGAACCCGTAGGTCCTAGGTCCTGAGACCATTTTAGGACCTGTAGGTCGAGTAGGAACCCGTATGTTCTAGGTCCTGAAACCGTTTTAGGACCCGTAGGTCGAGTAGGAACCCGTAGGTTCTTGTAAAATAACCCGGAGGTTATACTGTTAATAACCCTGAGGTTATTTTCGTGACCAGAGTTCGTAAACCTTGAATTTAGTTTTGCAGGGAACGTACTCTGTCTTCCTAGGCAAGACTGCTCCCGGTACCTATCGGAACTCGCATTCTGCCACTCGGAAGCTGGCCACTATCGAGTTCCTATGCTGCATTCTGCTTCTACAGGAAGCCACTATCAGACTTAGGGGGTGCTGGTGTGGATCTACTTGGAATAGCGATCCAGTCACCAGGCTTTGCTGCTTTCCATGTCTGGATAAGCAGAAATTTTGTCGTGCTCCCGGACTTTTGCACTTATTGCTCCCTGTATGTCACAGTACTTTTGCAATTTTTGGGGCCCCGATATTTCTATGGCTCTAGGCCTATACCGGGGTTATAGGTAGTTTTGACAGCATACTCAGGTTTGCGCAGACCCATTCTTGCATAAGTCTCATACCTATTGTCCCTCCCTGTACAAACTCTGAGTTTGGATACAGTACTTTTGCGTTTGTACTTATGCCCCCTGCGTTGTTGCAGGGACCGGCATGTTTCGTACGATGCTCCCTGCGTAAGAGTAAGCGTGTAAGCTCCTTACGCAGTACTTTGCATTATAAGAAATATGCTCCCTGCCTGAGAGTAAGCACGTAAGCCCCTCAGGCAGTACTTTGCATTATAAGAAATATGCTCCCTGCCTGAGAGTAAACACGTAACTCCTCAGGCAGTACTTTGCATTATATGTACTCCATATCCTGCGTGGGAACAGGCTCTTGAACTTTCATGCAGGAGTACTATATTTTACCGTTACTATGGCTTGTGCTAGCCCATTCCTGCGATTGTCAAATATTTTCCATGCCCCATATGTGTGGGTTTTCCACTTACGTGCAAGATCATGGGATCTAGTAATCCTCCTTATTGATCTTTAATAGTCAGAATCTTGGTTAGATCCTTTTGCGTGAAAATAAATCTCTCTTCCGTGTGATCTTTTCCATTTTACCCCGAGGCAGGGATGGAAGCAGGGGTCGGAGCCGGGGCTTGCCCTGCAGGGATCTAAAGACTGGTTCCTGCTCAGAAGAATCTGAAGGACTGGGTCTTGCTTGGAAGCCGGAGTAATATCTTCCTTAATTATTTACTCCCAATTGATAGTATTTCATGGGTGAAGTCGGGAGATAACCTTTGCACTTAGGTCAACCAGAGTCGTTCCATCTCAGCAGGCTTATCGTGGGCAGGACGTCCCTTCTGTAATGCCCCTTTTTCCGATTTCTTCTTAGGCCTGGGCCGTGTTTGAACCTAGAGGAGAGTCTGTTCTCCTGAAGTAGACCAGGGACTTGATAAATATTCCCAGGGTCTAGACCTGTTCGAAGGTGGTCTTGCGGGATTCGGGACCTTGATCTTTTGTTTCAATGAACGACAAGATTTTCTTTCAGGGCTTATAACCTATGTAGGTTTCTCCCATTGATGCGGGGTTTGACGAAGATGGACTTGCTGACGCTTCAGTGAGCGTTGACATTCTTCTGCTGGACGCAGGGTCCTTAGACCTGCAACAGGACCTTGTAGGAATGGAGATCCTGGTCATAAATACTCGAAGGACGACTGATATCACCCAGTAAGCGTTTCCAGGCTCAGAGGATGATGAGATCGATTAATCTCAAACGATCTGTGGTCTTATTCTCTCACTTCTGGGGATGACTAGTTTGGTTTCTTGTTGTAGGGCCTGGATGGAACGTAGCCTTCTAGCAGTCTGATTAATATAGCGCACAGCCTAATCAGGGGAAGGAATCATTGAGGTACTGCAGTGGGTACTTGATCTCCTTTCTTTTGTTGGTGATTCCTGGCCTGGACCAGGAACTACGTGTACAAGAATGCTACAGTGGGAATACATCATTGCTCGGCTGACGAATACCACTTGTATCTACTGGAATCTGCCTTGGGTGATCTATTGCCCCTACTCGGAAGCTGGAATTCTTGATCTCGGATTCGCCTCACAGTGATAAGCAGGATCTGTCTTTTTGCGTGGGACCTAGGTGTCACATAGCCACATATCTGCCAGATCCGAATGGCACATGGCCGGGGCAAGCAAGCGAATTGTCGGTTTACTTCAGTGAGTACGTCGTTCTTCTTGCTTATGTGCCCCCTGATTAGATATCGGCAGGAGAATAATCTTCTGAAGAGCACATACCCCTGACTCTAGGCCGGAAAAATTCTGTAGCAGTCGAGTGAAGACCGTGATTCTTCTTATTTCATTTTCCAGGAGAATGGGACCTTTCGTTGACGCTTGGGGCTGATTCTTCGTCGTATTACCCTGAGGTATCGAAGTACATCGCGTAAGAACTCGTAGTTCCTTCTGATTTTTCTTTGTAACCTGGAGATTTGAAGGGCTTCATGCTCTGATCCTGTAGGACACGTAGATCTATCCTTGGGAACCCTTAGGTTTTAAGAAAGTATTGCATTGGTCTCAGGGGATCTTTGGATTTTTTTCCTTGAGGACCCGAAGGCTGTAAGGGATTCTTTTTATGACCCGGAGTTGAACTCCTATTATGCTGTCTCAAGCCCGGAGGCTATATTGACTTAACGCGGCATCGCACTCTATCCTCTGGAGGGGTTTGCGTATTCTAACGCGTACTCGGAAATAGTTAGTCCATTCCTGTTGTTGATCATCCATAGATGTTGCTTATCTTCTATTCCTCAGCTTTCCTCCTTTTTTAGGCGTTGTTCAATGACTCGTTCTAGCTGCTCTCTGCTCACGATTAGGTGAGCCACTCTCAGCGTCTTATAATGTCATTCAATGATGCGTCCAAGCTGTACTCTGCTCCCGCTTGGGTGAGCCACTCTCAGCATTTCCCGCACGTCGTTTGACGACTAGTCACCTCGTCCTGAATCTCCCTTGCCATGTGCATATTGATGGGATTTGTTGATGCGTGTTGCCCCTTGGGTTAACGCTCAGCTCATTTTCCCCTACTTTTCTCGTGGCCGTGTCTTCCTTAGAGGTTCATGAAGGCACGTGGCCTTGGACCTATTTTCTTGGAAGCTTGTAGGGGATACAAGGCCGCAGTTTCCTTTAGAGGTATATATCAGGGTATATTGTTGGGTAAAGCAGTGATAGTAAGGTGGTCGGAGCTTGCTTTTTCTTGGAGCCATTGGATTTCACCTCCTTGTAAGGTGAGCAACCGAAGACCCGGAGCCTAGGATTCGGAACCTGGAGGCTGGAACCCGGAACCAGAGATTTGGCTTTTTCTTTTGGGTGAATAGTAGCTGGAACGTGTGTTCTCTGGCTTCTCTTACTCCCTTTGCTTTAATGGAGCCAAACATTTGAAGTCCAGAACATGTTGATGTAAAGTTCACGTTTTTCTCCGGCTCCTTTGCAGTAGGCCAAGCAGCAGTTTGTCGGCGTTTGGGCAGGGTTCCCCCTACTTTTGGTTGGTTCATAGCTTTCCCGCAGGAGCTCCATTGAGGAATTTCCCTCAGAGATTTAGTAGTCCGTATCACTAATGGGATGAAATTATGTGTTCTAGGACACTCGTCGTCGTTTCTTTTTGTGGAACAACTCCAAAGGAATTCACCGAGTACTCAAAAGGCGTTCTCTAGCTATTCTACCACCTAGATGCTAGAACGTAGAAAGAAAGGTGGTTCCATAGTGATGCGGCCATCAAACCAGATGCCCAACCAGAGTCTCACCAAACAATCCAAACCAACCACCTTGGACCACCAGCGATAGAGGTTCAGTAAAAGAAGGCCATCTCGACAACGAAAAGGATTTTTTACATAAATCTAATTTTCAAGGAGATTTAACTCATCAAGGAGTAATTGAGGCTTGGAATTTAAAGAAAAGCTTCACGGACCAGAAAGATATGGATTTTACAAGTTGGAGGTTCTCCAGCCCATCCGTTTGCGAGTATCGGCCATTAGAAGAGAATTTCAGCCCAACCGAGAAGCGGTCCGAACCAAACTCGATTATGGACTTCAAGAGGGATCTTTTATGGATCCAACAAGCCAAGAATCATGAGGAAAGGCCGAGTATAACTGAAGATATAACCAGTTTCCCAAAACCAGTTAAAAGAAGCCACTTATGGAAAGAATGGGAAATTAATTGGCCCAACCATTTCAAAACCGAGATCAGGCAACCAATACATCATCAACACGATACAAGGCATCCAGAGAAGACATCCCACGATCCATAATAGTCTTACATGATTTTACCATACACCAGCAAGCATGGGATCTTCATTGATGGTAACTTGCCTTTTCCGGATTTATTCTTTCTTGGAGGAGTTAAAGGCCAACGTCTCTTTCCCTTTAAACCAGAAGACATCAAGATCAAAGAGAGTTTATTCAGCAACCAGAGACTCCTATTTCGTGGATACAAAACCAAGATATCTAGATACAAGATCAGATCTTCCAAATGGCTACAAATCAGCCTAACGGCTAGTTTATTGAAGACAAAGACCATCAGCTTTATTTTCGTTTATTTTCTTTCTTTTCTAGAGTATTAGAACGTTGTAGTTGAGTCTGGGTCGAGCCTATATAAGCTCATGGCCATTCATAATTGTAATCACCCTTGATTATTATGAATAAAAATTACAGTTTTCTAGTTTTCTCAAAACTATTGTTCTAAGTCTTTTGAGTGTTGTGAGAAGCAGCTCTTGAGCAACCAGACTTATCAAAATCTCCTTTCACAGAGCTTTGTGGTGTCTACTCAATCAATTTCGTCCATCATCCCATCAGATTGAGAGATTCAATCAAACCTTCATCCACAACTCCACTTTAATCCATCAACTGATTAGACTGAGAGTGTAACACGACCAGCAGCCTAATTCCATCCTATCTATCCTTTTTTCCTTTGCCTATTTATCTTGTTTAGTTCATCATATAATTCGCAACCCATTCATCTTTCATTTGTTCCTGTTTTGCATCATAAAAACTCATAAAAATCTATCTTCTTTGTTTCAGGTTGAACCTCAGTTCATCCATTCTTTTAGTCTGATTTTCAGGCTGTAACACATAGTTACCTCTTAGTGGTTGTCTGGTATGCCGGCAGTATTCCCAAGAACTCTTCTTCTGACTCCTCCTGTCTTTGGAATTCGTCAAAGTTGTAAACCCGGCCGGAGGATGTTGTGTCCTGTTTGAGAACCTTGTATCTTTCTTATATGGGCCAGAGTTGAGAGCCTGGATGCATTGATGGCGTCTAGGGCTTGCCGGATCGTTGCTAGTCGATTACCCGCTGATATTGTAAGACCCGATCCCGGCCGACTAGGCCGCGGTCGAATACTTACGTCGCTCAGTCCTCTTCCGGACCGAACCTCTGAATTTTTCGCCCTTTAATTATAGTATCGTCCATAGGCGAGGGCTAACTTAGACCTTAGCTAAATACTTTCTTAGTCATTCATAGCTTAGATCCTTTCAACAGATACGCAGCGGAATATTCTCTAACTAACCATTGGTCTAAAACAAATCTAACACTTGTCTAGTCGAATCACCTCAGCCTTTGTTAGTTCTCTCAACTACCAATTAGCTTAAAGGTCGATTCTGAACCCAAACCAAGTCATACGATTCTGAGGTTCCATTCCCTTAAACCATTCTATCTAGATCTATGCAAGTACTGCTAGATCTTACCTTTGCCACATCCACGGAGCTTGTTAGCTCATCGGTCCTCCATTGACTCGACTGCTCCGACTTGTCGTTCGAACATGGAACTAATTAAGTCCCTCTATGGTTCTTATATTGATTCCTGCAATAAACAGCTCCCCTAGGTACTTAGTCATTCAACCAACCATCCCCACAGACATAAGTAACCTTTGAGAAGTCTTCAGACAGATGAGAGATATGCATCTGGCCCTTGACGGCGCATGCATAATTCAACATCCTTTTGCCTTATAGGCAATAGTACCCAGTCCATACTATGGAATAAGAATGCCCATCAGATCCTAAGTCAATCAACCAACTATCCTCACATGACTTAGAACTGATGAGTATCCAACTTGCCTTACCGGCCATGGACTATATCTCAGACAACAGATATGACTTGTTCATACCAACCGATGCATTCTTAATCAGGTTAGTTCCAACACCTTGATCCCTCAACTGTGGGTCAGGTCGTCCATACTCAACCATGATCAGACCTTACACGGCCCTACTTGAACAATCATACATAGGCTCAGTACTTGTGGTCCACAACACATAGTACTAGCCATACTCATCGACATGGATCTTAGCCAATCCTTAGGTTATCAACACCTAGGCTGATATATAGGATTATCACATCAATACTCTTACTCCAGCAACATGACCATCCTTGCCAGTGTTCGGCCATCGAACAATCGTCATGAAACATGACCCGACCACTAGTCATGGTAAGCCATCGTCCACTTAGTATGTATTGACACAACCGACATTCCATTGCTATTATGTGAGTCCATGCCCTACATAAAGCATATGGCGCCTTTCCCTCAATCGCACCATTTTGTGGTTCACACCTTTTCGGACATGATCCATTCGTACCCCTTCGGTCACGTCCCATTCGCACCCTTGGGCCACACCACGTTCGCATCTCTTGGGCCACACCACGTTCGCTTCCTTTGGATCACTACCCGTTCATATCCCTTGGATCATGATACGTTCGTACCTCTAGGATCACGACACGTTCGTACCTCTTGGATCACGACACGTTCGTACCTTTTGGATCACGACATGTTATACCTCTTGGATCACGACATGGTCGCACCTCTTGTATCACGATATGATTGTATCCCTTGGATCAAAATACACTTGCATCCCTTGGGTCACAATACATTTGCATCCTCTGGTAGCTCGCACCCTTTGATCACTCGTACCCTTAGGCAACTTGTAACTCTTCGGCTACTCGTACCCTTTGGTAACTCATAACTCTTCGGCTACTCGTACCCTTTGGTAACTCGTAACTCTTCGGCTACTCGTACCCTTTGGCAACTTGTAACTCTTCGGCTACTGATACAGGCTGGAAACCAGACTATAAGAATGGATGTGCTGAGGTTCAACCTGAAAACAAAGAAGATAGATTTTTATAAGTTTTATGAATTTTTATGATGCAAAACAGAAACAAATGCAAAACAAATGGGGTGAGATGATTATGAATGATAAAACAAGAGAAATAAAAGATAGATAGGATGGAATTAGGCTGCTGGATGTGTATCACTCTCAGCCTAATCAAAATGATGGTTGAAGTGGAATGAGATGGAGCTTTGCTTGCTGGTTGTGTAACTCTCTCAAGCTTGGCTAGTGGATGGGATGGACGAAATGGATTGATAGACACCACAAAGATCTATGGAAGGGATCTTTGATAAGCCTGGTTGCTCAAGAGCTGCTTCTCACAACGCTCTAAAGACTTAAACAATAGTTTTGAGAAAACTAGAACAACTTCATATTCATTCATAAAATTCAAAAGTGGTGATTTACAATGACAAACTAACTGAGCTTATATAGGCTCGACCTTGGGACTTCTAACAGTCTAAAAATGACTTAAGGAAACAAATAAAAATCGAAATAAAAGACTTGGATGAGAAGGCTTTGATGGCTCCATGAAACTAGCCGTTAGGCTTGATTTGCTCTTGAGAATAAAGGAAACTTGTGGAGCCTTTGTATCTGGACAGCTTCTGGATGTAGCCATGGTCAAGGAGTCTTCCTGATATGTCTCTGAGTTGCCTTGATGAAGAATATGGCCGTTGGTCTTGGTAGATTTCATGAAGAAACTCCTTTAAGGCATTGAATGTAAATGCTGCCAAATATGGAAGGTTAGTGCAAATGAAGATCCGCCTGATCTCCTGGGTGCTGGTGCAGCTAAGGACGTCTTGGATGTCTTCTGGATGGTTGAGATGATCTCCTGGCTTCCATAGAAAGGTTTGGGTCGGACCAAATTGAATTGGTTGGAAGCTTTCCCAAATTGTTGTCGGTTTGGCCGGTTTGAGGAAATTGATTGCATCTTGGTTCTTCCTGGACCAATCTTCTTGATTTCGGGTTTTATGGAAAGATAAGAACCCACTCTTGAAGCCCATGATTGATTCTGGAGAAGGCCGCTTCATTCCTGGGCTTGAATCTCCTTCTGAAGCCTGGTACTCGCAACTGGATGGGCTGGAGAACTTCCAGTTTGTAAAATCCATAACTTCCTGGTCCGTGAAGCTTTCCTTGAAATTCCAAGCCTCACAGCTTTCTTTATGAGTTAGCTCTCCTTTAAAATTGGTTTCGCGCCAAAATACCTTCTGGTTGTTGAGATATGCTCCTTGGACTGAACCTCGGTCGCTGGTACCTCCTAGATGGCCGGTTTGGACAGTTTGGTTGACCTCTGGTTCAACCACTGGTTTGATGGCCGCATCAGCTACTGGCTACTCGTACCCTTTGGTAACTCGTAACTCTTCTGCTACTCGTACCCTTTGGTAACTCGGGATCCTTGGTGACTAGTACCACTTTGATCCAAACATCATACCACCACGTCCATACCCAGAGAAGGAATAAAAGAGAATGACTTGAAACAGACTAGAGAGAAACGGATGTAACTATTGAACCGATCAAACCATAGACTGGACCGTTGGGGCCGACGGTCTAGGTTGATGGATTGCTGGTATACCACTCACATTGGAACCTTTATCTGGGTTCTCTACGTGCTTCCCCCTTGCCAGATCATCCCATTCCTGGCCGGAGTTTCCCTTCCCAAACGATCGGAGTCGCCGGAAAACAACAACCGCCATGATCGGCCTTTCTCTTGGCCGGACTCTCTCTCTCTCTCTCTCTCTCTCTCTCTCTCTTTGAACGTGATGAGGCTGAATGAAAACTGGATTAAAACTGAATTAATTGATCTCTGTTCGTGCACCCTATTTATAGGCAACCAAAGGTCATGTGAGAAGGGACACAACCCTTCCAAGCATCCATTCGGGACAGATCTCGACCATCGATTATAACCAACGGACCAGATTGCACCCATTCGCCATAAAAGGTTCCAGACCCATCTAGACACGTCCAACATGAGCCCACGCCTGATTACCAAGCCCATGACTCGCCCACAAGAGCCCAACGGCTCATGGACCACATGGTCGGACCAACCAGCCCGCCACCGGTCCGGACCCGGACCATCGACCCGAGACCCGAACAGTCGGTCTAGATGAGATGAGCTGGCTCCCAGCTGACCCAGCTGAGTGAGCTAGTAGCTCAGCTAGTTGATCTGACATAGTTTGGACTGAGATAGAGTGGACTTGACTGAGCTTCGTTCAGCTTGGTCGAGCTACCCACCTACATCGTCCAGCTATTGTTTTACTCAACTAGCTTCTTTAACTTGTCACAATCCACGTGACCAAGTCCTTTGGTCATTTTCCCAACCAAGACTAGATATCCATGATCATTACCGACCATTTCCATCATCATGCCTTGTTCACGATCAATTCTCATGATCTGAACCAAGACGTTCATGTTTCTATTGAAACGTCTAGGCCCTATGTCAAGTTCCCGGGACGGGGATGCTACAAGTCTCCCCCACTTGTGATGGATTCGTCCTCGAATCCAGTGGTGAGTAAATCTTGAGCCTTGACAATTGGTGCCAACCGAACATTATCTTTTCAGAACATAGAACATGCTTAGTTGGTTCTTAACAACGCAAACGAACTTTCCAATGATCCAATCTCCTTGACCATCGTTTTACAAGTCTCCCCCACTTGATAGGGATTTGGCCAAAAATCCTATCAAGTGGTCCATTCTTGTTTTCACTTATGGCACCCTTACTTGGCTACTATGACCATAGTCGAGGGTCCATCAAGTACACAAACCAGTGATACTTGTAATCAGATCCAAAGACATGCCTTGTGTCACTGGCCCAACCTTTATAGATTGCGGTCCTCGTAGACACCAAGTCTATGTCTCTGTTTTGAATATCATCTGCTTTAGACTCTATTCTTTCTCTGATCATAGCCGTAGACTAGATGATTTCCAGTTCCTAGGAACATGCTGCATACTCGAGCCTTAGTAAACTGGACCAATCCCCAAGTCACTCGATGTACCAATCTAGTCCTAGCACACTCGTTCCAATCACTAGGCTGCTCGTCCTATAACGAGTCCTAATAGATTGTTACGATCCTTTTGTCCTTTATGGACAATAAGGTTCATGATCCCAGTCCAGATCATTCCTTAGCCGACCTGAGCCTTTCCAGGCTTGGCCATAATGCGATCTTAGTCCCTACTAGACTAAACCGCCAGATATTTGACTTCGGTCCATCACTGGACTTTGTCATAATTTTATCCTCGCCTCATGGAATTGATCAAATAGAAATCCCAACCTTAGGTCAATCTCCGACTTGGTTGTATTGCGACCCTGGTCCCTCTCGGACGTGGTCGACTTCGGCTCGTCCATTACGGTGGGAGCCATCCGATACGGACTCTTGGACAGTAGAGCTGTCCATGGTTCTAGTTCTTTCATGAAGAGGTCCGACCTATCAGGGGGTACACCCTGTAGCGTACGGAACACGTCTTGGAACTCAGATACCACAAGATCCCCGGATATAGTACTAGCTTGACCGGACTCCGCAGTGGTTATTGTGGCCAAAACGGCTTCACAACCCTGGTTCAGCATCCTTAGCTTAGACTGCTGACACCACTACACTGGGAGCGTGTCTTTCACATTGGAATTTGATCGGTTTAGCCCCACTTTCCAATAGAATCACAACCTTTGTGGCAATCGAGAGTGCCCCGATACTTTCCTAGCCAATCCATACCTAAGATCATCTCGTGATTCTTTAGGGGGATTACAATAAGGTCAACAGACAGTCCCCTGTTTTGAATGACCACTGGAGCACTTGCAACAAGGCCTAGTGGGTGCATAACCTGACCACCGGCTGCAATCACTATCCCCAAGTGATCTCCTTTTAGCATGGAAAGTTTTTCCTCTTCCGATCAGGCTCGGGTCCACAAAACTATGTGTAGCTCCTGTATCGAAGAGAACCTTTGTTTCCACATTTCCGACCATGAGCGTCCCTACATCAGGACCTCACGTCATGTCTTGACCGCTATAGGTTCCAGACCAGTTTTGACCTCTCATAGGTTCCAGACCAAGCATTACTAAACATTAGGTTCCTAGATGAGTAAGATATCAGTTTAATCACATCTCTGGAAGATGCTGTCACCACCCCCCGGAGTGTTGCACTTCTGTGAATGCTAACACCATTCACAAGAGTGTTTATAATATACTTTCAACCCTCATCATACTAGGATACTTGATGTCCACTGAACTTAAAAAGATAAGTTCAGACTTTTACTTCCTTGGACGGATTCAGATTGGAATTGATTCATTCCATTGTGGGAACCGAAATTCACACCGTCAATTTCCGATAAATAAGATTGCGGAAGAAAACCAAGTAAACCCGACTTTCCTTGAAGGTCCGGATTCTCTGCGTTGCCACACGAAATCGAGAAAGTTCAATAGATAAAAATAAGAGTTGAAATATTTGCCCGAAGGCGTTTTATTAGATGAAAGATACGAGTACAAGGATTCTCCGAAAGACAGAGAGATTTGCGATTAAAGAAAAATATAGAGTCGCAAGCAGCCAAACGTCCTAAGCCTTGCTCCGCTAGTCTAACCACCTAAGCCCTAATTCTTCTAAGCTAGCAGAATGCTCTAAGTCTAATTTTCGGATCCCCTCTTCTTCTGCTCTTGCTCTCCTTATATATCTACTCCAAGGTCGGTTTGCCTTAGGATGATGGACCTCGCCTTTGGGCCCAAGCTTATCTCTTCAGGAAGTATTCCATTTTCGTCGATCTTCGTAATTATTCTCGAGTTTTCGGTGACTTGATGTTTATCCGATGTTCGGGATATCGGACAAACCGTCATAGCCTGATTGGGCCGGAATTCTAAAAATCGTAAGTAAGTCCGTAGACTTGTTGAACGTTTTATACGATTTCTCGGAAAGACTATCTTTCTCGTAAAATAAACCGTATAGCTTAAAGGATCGATGTTCAAGTTAATCGATCTTTGTTTTATACGATATCTTCTACGAGAAATCCAATCCCTCTAGTTTTTGTCGTAAAACATCGAGGACGATTCCAACCAAATCGAAAGATGTTTATTCCGTAGCCGTGATCGTCCCAAACTCACAAGGATTGATCCAAACAAGCCAAGATGGGATCAGACCGAGCATGATGGGACCGAGACCAGGACGAGGGCCGTCGACCGGCGCCAGGCGAGGGCCACCGGCGCCAGGCGGCTTAGCAGCGTGCTGCCGGCGCCAGGCGGCCAGCGTGGCGCATGTCGCCGGCGCCAGGCCGCTGGCGTGCGGCCAGGCGAGTGCGCTGGCGTAGGTCGGGTGCCACCGGCGCCAGGCCGGGTGCCGGTGCCAGGCGGGTGCGCGGCGCCAGGCGCTCGCGTGACCGTGCCGCCGGTCGCCAGGACGTCTTGCCGTCCGTGGGTTTTCCGTTGTTCGATCTTTCCCCGTTAGTTGTTCGTGGGGAAATCCTTGAGTTTGGAAGGATCTTTAGCCGTAGATTTCGAGATAACCGTTTTGACCCCAACAGTTAGCCCCAGATCGTAAGATCGGAGACGATTTTTGGCGAGTGATTTGAATTTTTGAAAATCGAAATTTTCGGCTAAGGATTTTTCCGGAAACCTGCGTTATCACCCTTTTCTTATAAATAGCCAGCCTTCTCTTCTCATTCTTCACATCTTTTCAAATTCTCTCTTCTTCTCTCTCAAGAAAGAAAATGTCTTCATCCCAAGTTGAAAAGAATGATTCTGATGTTGAGATGGGTGAGGCCGGCCAAGCTCCGTCGGTTCCGGCCAGCCAAGCTCCGGCCGTTCAGGCCGTTCAGGAGGCTACTCCGTCCCACATTGATGGGTTTGATTCTTTCAAGGCTAAGCTATCCTGGCGCAGTGCTGCGAAAGGCTCAAAGCGGGCGAGGACTGAGACGCCCGATGTTCCTTCCACGGCTCCAACTCCGTTGCCTGTTTCTCCGATCTTTTTGCCTGCTCCTTCGGCCCCTTCGCCTGTTCTTCCGGTTCCCAGCCCCGAAGTCCCATCCGATGCCCTCCCGTCTGCGGAAGGGGCTATTGTTCCCGAACAGACTCTTGATGTTCAGGTCCATCCATCGGGTTCTTCGACTTCTCCGATCGTGATCTCCGGAAGAGAGGATGTGATAGAATCTGCACCTCTTCCCCCGGCGAAGAGGGAACTTGTCTTGGGACTACCAGCGGCTGGTGCCGCGCCGTTGCCCAAGGGAAGGGCAAGGGCTGGTGCGGCATCCGGAGCAAAAAAGAAGCGGGGTGCGAAGAGCGAGGAGAGCGAACTCTCAGAGCCGTTGGCGCGTCATCGTTCCAAGGTTCGATTTTAATCTGTCTGCAATTCTTGTATCGCTTTCTTTTCTTTTACGATGATACTTACCCCTTCTTTTTTTTACGGACAGTTTGTGTCGCTGATTGACGGAATGCTTGGCGAGTGCGGGTCGGAAGTCATTCGTCTATCGAAGGAATTGGAGTCGTCGCAGGAAGCGCTGAAGCGTACTAAGGCTGCATTTTAGACTGTCGAGGACACCCATGCTGCCCAGACATCCCAGCTTGAGGTTCGTATCAGCGATCTTGAGCGCGACCTTGGGAAGACCGCGAGTTCGCTACTCAAGGTGAAGAAGGAGAAGAGGAGCAAATCCTCGGAAGTCCGCCGCCTTCAGCAGAAGATCCAGACTCACGAGGAGATGAATGCCCGTAGATCCTCGGAGGTTTCCGATACTCGTGACGACTTCTTTGGTCGTCTGACCAGGATGGCCATCCTGTTTGAGTCCTTGATAGCTTTTCGCAAGAGGGACTTGGCTTTAGCGGGGATCGAGGGGAGTCTGAGCGAGCTCGAGTTGCTTCGAGGTGACGAGGCCCCGTCTTTGGATTTGGAGGAGGCCAGACTATCGTCCTGCAAAGGAGAGTGGGCGGCCATCGAAGGAGATTTCGATTCAATCCTTGCCGGCCTGCAGGCCGAATGCACCCTTGCGCCGACCTCCGAAGACTCAGAAGATCAGGAGCGCACGGGAGAGGATTGCGAGGCTGGCGTGGACGAGGCGGGTAGTGGCGATGCGACCGAGGGAGGCGACGGCGAGGCTATCCCTATCGCGAGTGAGGATGAAGGTGACGCTCCTGGGAGCGTCTAGGTTTATCAATCCCTTATGGGATTTCGTTTTATATGTGTTTCGGCCGTTAAGAGGCCATGATGTATTTACCGGGACTGGCCGTTGGTGGCTTCGAATCCCTGCCCCTTTTTGGGGTTTTGTTTGAACTTTTGCGGTCTCAATCTATGAAACGTTTTCGATTATTTATGAACTTCAGTTTTTTGAAGTATGAGAAAGAGGGTGTGAGTTGTCGTCTCATTCCTAGTTCCCGATGATCACCGTACCTATTGTTTGCATAAAGCGAGATTTTCCGCGGTTTACCGATTTACGCGAGAAGTTCGTGAAACAAACAGGCTTAAGTGAAGAGACAAATTTTTGGATCTCGTATACCATACTATGTCTGTGAGATGTCAAGATCCAGCGTGGCTGGGTTTAGGGCAAGACCTAGGTTTACTCTCGGACTGAGGCTTTGCGATGACAAATCGGCTTTCGTTTTGCCTATTTGCGATTTTAACCTGACTCGTACCGTTTAAAATCCGCGAATTGTTGTCGGCTTATATGATTTGTTTGGGCGTGAGTCGAGCTACTTCCTTTACGAAGAGCTAGACCAAAATTTTGATTTCTTGTATAGCTATGTTTATCCTTGTCGGATGTAAGAGAGCCTACCCTCGAAGGCGTCTATTTGTCTGTTTAGGACGTTAGAGTTCGTTTGTTGTGATCAGCAACAACGAAATGATACCGTTTTGAGGCGTGTTTGTATGTTCAGAGACGAAGATTTCGTCTGCAATGTTTTACGGAAAGAATGTCCTTCGCGTTAGCGGCGCCTCGCAGTGCTGAAGGTCGATTTTTCCTTATGCCGCATCTCGTGTTGAAACGCTTGCGGGCTTTGGGATGTCTTTGCGAATGTTCGCAGCCAGAAAACTGTTGTTTCCGTTTGGACGCGGACCAAGGGTCGCGTAAATTTGTCCCAGGGAGAAACGTCTATATTCACTTTGCTTCGTGAAGTGTTGGCCCTCCGGGATTTGTTTTTTGGATGTGATAATCGCTAGTGGATACTAGATCCGTTGTTGTGGCCGTTTCGGCTGATTTGAAAAAGTCGTGAAAAAGTTTCGAAAATTTTAGAGTCTTCGAAATTTGTGGGAGTATGAGTATCGTACCCTCCCCTTTTAATTGGGGGGATTGCTGAATCCGCCGGTTGGCGAAGTTGCCTACGTACCCTCGTCTAGGGATCAAGCCATCTCAGTAGTTCTTTTGTACCACGTTTTATCGTTTAGTGGTAGTATTTTTGAGGTGCATCGCATTCCAAGTTCTCGGATTTTGGCGTCTTGCATGTTTGCGATTTGGTATGAACCTGGTCGGACTACTTTTATGACTTTGTACGGTCCTTCCCAGTTTGCTCCCAGTTTTCCTGCGTTCTGTTCGGCAGTGTTTTGGAAGACTTTCGTAAGACTAAATCGCCTTCTTTGAACCTGCGATGGAGTACGTTTGAGTTGTAGTACCTTGCGGCTGCGTGCTGGTAATTCTGGATTCGAATGAGTGCCTGGTCGGCGTTCATTGATGAGATCGAGATTGTCCAGCATCATAGCGTCGTTTAAATCCTCTCTTTCGGGGAGGAATCTTCTCCGTACTCCGGGGAATTCTACTTCCGCGGGGATCATGCATTCCGTTCCGTAAACGAGGGCGAATGGAGTTTCACCCGTAGCCCGTCTTGGGGTTGTACGATGCGACCAAAGAACTCTTTCGAGCTCCTCTGCCCATCGCCCTTCTTGGCGTTTCTTGAGTCCGTCAAGGACGGTCTTGTTGATGGTTTCTGCCTGTCCGTTGCATTGCGGATATCTGGGAGTTGACTTTGTAAGTCGTATTTTCCATTTTTCGCAGAATGCTTCGAATCGAGCAGAGATAAATTGAGATCCATTGTCTGTTACGATTTCGTATAACACCCCATGTCTAGTTATTATATGTTTCCAGACGAAGTTCTCGACTTGTGTGTCTTTGATACTTGCGTAGGATTCTGCTTCTACCCATTTGGAAAAGAAATCCGTGAGGACTAGGAGGAAGTGTTTTTGTTTTGATGGGTGCATAGGTCCGACAATGTCCATGGACCATCGCATGAAAGGATAGGGGGACGAGATTGAAGAGAGGATTTCCGCGGGTTGATGGATTGTTGGAGCATGCCTTTGGCATTTCTCGCACTTCCGGGCAAATTTCTTGCAGTCTTTTACCATGGTTGGCAATAATAACCGTGGCGTTTGATTTTGACTGCGAGAGATCTTCCGCCAGAATGATTTCCGCATGATCCAGAATGGACCTCTTCCATGATTCTTCTTGCCCTTTCTCCTTCTGCGCATGTCATGAGAGGACCGGAGAAACACCACTTATAAATTTCTCCCTCTATCGTGACGTACCGTGCCGCTTGGGTTTTCACTTTACGAGCCGCCCATTTTTCGGCGGGTAAGGTTCCATTCACGATATAGGCTCGGATTGGTTCTAACCAAGGGCTGTCGCAGCCGTACTCGGTTGGGTCCACATCCGCTTCCGGTTGATCCTCGACTTCTTCCGCATCTTCAATCTCTTCCAGGATCAGATTGACGATCACTGGTGGTCCGATGCTTGGATGTTCGATGAATTCGACCGGGATTATCCTTTGGAGCCCTGGATCTGAGCTTGAGGCGAGGGCAGCCAAGGCGTCGGCCTGGACGTTTTCCGAGCGAGGAATTCTGGTCAGGGCAAACTGGTCGAAACTACGAGCCAGTTCTTGGACGAGTTTTAGATATGCGTCCATCCTTTCGTCTCTTGCCTCATATTCTCCGCTGTATTGATTGGCGACTAACTGAGAATCGCAGTAAGCGTGAATATTACGGATTTTTAATCCATTGGCCAGCCGCAGGCCTGCGACGAGTGCTTCATATTCTGCTTAATTGTTTGAAGCATGAAAAGCCAATCGGAAAGACTGTTCTAGGATTTCCCCGTTAGGAGAGGTGAGTCGTGTTCCGATTCCGGATCCTTGTTTGGACGAAGATCCGTCGACATGGAGGACCCAAGTTGAGTTTGGTTCCTCGTTAGTCATGCCTCTAGTGGGTAACTCTACCAAGAAATCTGCAAGTACTTGGGACTTTGCACATGTCCTTGGGCGATATTCGACGTCGTATTCACTCAGTTCGATTGCCCATTTTACGAGCCTACCAGATTGGCTCGGACTATGCAGGATTATCCGTAGTGGGAACGTGGTGAGAACCACTATAGTATGAGACTGGAAATATGGTCTTAGTTTTCTTGCCGAGGTTATGACGGCGAATGCTAATTTTTCCATTAGCGGGTATCGAGTTTCCGCATCCAGTAACGTCTTGCTTACGTAAAAGATTGGCTTTTGTTCGCCGCGTTCTTCCCATCAAGACGCCACTGACTGCTGTTGCGGAAACTGCGATATAGAGGAAAAGAGGTTCACCTTCCACCGGTTTTGCGAGAACTGGTGGAGTGGCCAGGTAATGTTTCAACTGTTGGAAAGCCTTTCACATTGCTCGACCATTCGAACTTCTTTTTTCCTTTTAATGTTTCAGAAACGGTAGCCACTTATCCGTGGACCGCGAGATGAAATGGTTCAAAGCCGCGACTCTTCCGGTTAACCTTTGGACTTCTCGCTTGGTTCTCGGGGAGGCCATCTCTATCAGTGCGTCGATTTGTTTAGGGTTGGCCTCGATTCCGCGATACGTTACGAGGTATCCGAGGAATTCTCTCGATGCCACGCTAATCTGCATTTTGCTGGGTTGAGTTTCATGTTATGCTGGTTGAGTCGCGCAAAACATCCTCTAGGTGGGCTACATGATCGTGTTCGCAAGAGATTTTACAAGCATATCATCGATGTATACTTCCATAGTTTTTCCGAAGTTGCTCGGCAAACATTTTGTTGACGAAGTCGCTGATACGCTGCACCGCGATTTTAAGACCGAAAGGCATTACCTTGTAGCAATACGCTCTGCGGTCTGTGATGAATGCAGTTTTTCGGGTCGTCGGATTCATCATGATCTGATTGTATCCGAAAAGCGCCCATGAACGATGAAGCTTGTTTCCGCAGTTGCTTCACCAAACGGTCGATGTGTGGAGCGGAAGCAGTCCTTTGACAGGCTTTATTCAGATCCGTGAAATCGACACAGACTCGCCACTTGCCGCTCTTCTTTTACCACGACAGGTTGGCAAGCCAGTCTGGATACCTGACTTCTGTTATCGACTCTACTTTGAGGAGTCTTTCGACTTCCTGATCGTGGCACGCCAGGTCCCAGCTTTCGTCTCTTTTGCTTTACGGGTTTGTGAGTCGGGTCGAGGTTAAGTTCGTGACATGTTACGCTTAATGTCGATTTCGGCATATCCTCCGCAGCCCGCTTAACGCATCGAGGTTCTTTTGAGGCATGATGAGCTCGCTTTTATTGGTTCGCTGAGGTTAGCTCCGATTTCGACGCACCGCCCGGAAGGAATCGCCGAGGCAGATCGAGACCACCGGTTCGCAGGTTGGTTCACGCCTTCCAGGGCCTCAGCTCTTTGGGACTGCCAGAAGGTTTCCGCGAGTCGTGAATCGCTTTTCCGAGAGGTCTCGATTTCGAATTTTTCCATTTTAGTTCGGTAGCGAGGTAGATTTGCACTGCCCGCGACTACCATGTATTGTTTCGACCCGAAGGTGTCGGAACTTGAGGCATAGGTGGAATGTCGATGGGATCGCTCTCATGGAGTTTAGCCAGGAGTTCCAACTATCGCGTTGTATGATGTTGGACCATCGATCACCAGGAATTCGCTTTTGGCGACGCCCCGCTCTGACTGAGAGGTTAGTCGAACCGAGGGTCATAACTTCTCCCGAGAGTCCGAATACTGGGCTGGGGTCATCTGTAAGGATGCTTAGATCGACGCCCATCCTCTCGAGGGTGCTTTTATAGATAATATTAGCCGAGCATCCGTGTCGACTAATACCCTTGCTACGCCAATATCCTGGATCGTGAGTTCTATTACGAGGAGATTGTTGTGAGGTTTGGCTATACTGGCCGCTGCTCGATCATCGAAGATACAATGTTGCGGACTGACGGTAGCCATACTGAACTTCGATAGAATGGTGGTTTTCGAGTTAGAGAATCCGCCCCTCCTTTAGCCAAACTGTGGGAACCGAAATTCACACCTTCAATTTCCGATAAATAAGATTGCGGAGGAAAGCCAAGTAAACCCGACTTTCCTTGAAGGTCCGATTCTCTGCTGCCACACTAAATCGAAAGTTCAATAGATAAAAATAAGAGTTGAAATATTTGCCCGGCGTTTTATTAGATGAAAGATAAGTACAAGGATTCTCCGAAGACAGAGAGATTTTCGATTAAAGAAAATATAGAGTCGCAGGCAGCCAAACGCCCTAAGCCTTGTCCGCTAGTCTAACCACCTAAGCCCTAATTCTTCTAAGCTAGCAGAATGCTCTAAGTCTAATTTTCGATCCCTCCTCTTCTGCTCGTGCTCTCCTTATATATCCACTCCAAGGTCGGTTTGCCTTAGGATGATGGACCCGCCTTTGGGCCCAAGCTTATCTCTTCAGGAAGTATTCCATTTTCGTCGATCTTCGTAAATATCCTCGAAGTTTTCGGTGACTTGATGTTTATCCGATGTTCGGGATATCGGACAAACCGCCATAGCCTGATTGGGCCTGAATTCTTAAAATCGTAAGTAAGTTCGTAGACTTGTTGAACGCTTTATACGATTTCTGAAAGACTATCTTTCTCGTAAAATAAACCGTATAGCTTAAAGGATCGATGTTCAAGTTAATCGATCTTTGTTTTATAATGATATCTTCTACGAAATCCAATCCTCTAGTTTTGTCGTAAAACATCGAGGACGATTCCAACCGAATCGAAGATGTTTATTCCAGAGCCGTGATCGCCCAAACTCACGAGGACTGATCCAAACAAACCAAGATGGGATCAGACCGAGCATGATGGGACCGAGACCAGGACGAGGGCCGCCGACCGGCGCCAGGCGGGTGCCGCCGCGCCAGGCCGCTTCGGAACGCGTGCCGCCGGGCCAGGCCGCGCGTGACGCGTGCGCCGGGCGCCAGGCGGGTGCCGCCGCGCCAGGCCGCTCGTGGCGCGCCGCGGTCGCCAGGCCGTCTTGGCATCCGTGGGTTTTCCGTTGTTAGATCTTTCCCCCGTTAGTCGTTCGTGCGGGAAATCTTTGAGTTTGGAAGGATCTTTAGCCGTAGATTTCGAGATAACCGTTTTTGACCCCAACATCCATCCAACTTGATCTAGGGAATCCCACCTTGACTTATACCGAGTCCTAGCTGATCCATCTGATCAGAAGTCCACTCGTGTACTAGTCATGTAGTGTCTCCCTTAAATCAGTTTTGAAAATTGCATATGCTTACCTATTATGAACGGCCACCAAGGGATAACACTTATCCTCAGTAGAGTGCTGCATGCTTATTTCAACATATGCCGCTCTCTGGTCCATGTCCTTTCCTTGTCCAGGTCATCCATAAACAAGTATTGCATTGCTTCCATCCCTCCAATCCGTCTATTACTTCTAAGTAACTAGATCGACCAACCTTTCAGTTTCAGGATCTTGCCCTTGGAAAGTGCATCTTAGCTAAGTAGGTTCATCTTGGAACTTCCTTGTTCAAAAGCATGATACCTCTTACCTCAACTCTCTCTTGGCTCACCCCCACTAAGGTTTCATAGTCAAAATAATTTTTAGAAATAATTTCGGTTTGGAACTTAAATCTTCGAGCATTGTCCATAACAGGATCAACTCCGCTCTGATACCAACTTGTAAGACCCGATCCCAGCTGACTAGGCCGCGGTCGAATACTTACGTCGCTCAGTTCTCTTCCGGACCGAACCTCTGAATTTTTCGCCCTTTAATTATAATATCGCCCATAGGCGAGGGCTAACTTAGACCTTAGCTAAAGACTTTCTAAGCCATTCATAGCTTAGATCCTTTCAACAGATACACAGCGGAATATTCTCTAACTAACCTTTGGTCTAAAACCAATCTAACACTTGTCTAGTCGAATCACCTCAGCCTTTGTTAGTTCTCTCAACTACAAATTAGCTTAAAGGTCGATTCTGAACCCAAACCAAGTCATACGTTTCTGAGGTTCCATTCCCTCAAACCATTCTATCTAGATCTATGCAAGTACTGCTTGATCTTACCTTTGCCACATCCATGGAGCTTGTTAGCTCATCGGTCCTCCATTGACTCGACTGCTCCGACTTGTCGTTCGAACATGGAACTAATTAAGTCCCTCTATGGTTCTTATATTGATTCCTGCAATAAACAGCTCCCCTAGGTACTTAGTCATTCAACAACCCATCCCAACAGACATAAGTAACCTTTGAGAAGTCTTCAGACAGATGAGAGATATGCATCTGGCTCTTGACGACTTATGCATAATTCAACATCCTTTTTCCTTATAGGCAATAGTACCCAGTCCATACTTTGGAATAAGAATGCCCATCAGATCCTAAGTCAATCAACCAACCATCCTCACATGACTTAGAACTGATGAGTATCCAACTTGCCTTACCGGCCATGGATTATATCTCAGACAACAGATATGACTTGTTCATACCAACCGATGCATTCTTAATCAGGTTAGTTCCAACACCTTGATCCCCTCAACTGTGGGTCAGGTCGTCCATACTCAACCATGATCAGACCTTACACGGCCCTACTTGAACAATCATACATAGGCTCAGTACTTGTGGTCCACAACACATAGTACTAGCCATACTCATCGACATGGATCTTAGCCAATCCTTAGGTTATCAACACCTAGGCAGATATATAGGATTATCACATCAATACTCTTACTCCAGCAACATGACCATCCTTGCCAGTGTTCGGCCATCGAACCATCGTCCTGAAACATGACCCGACCACTAGTCATGGTAAGCCATCGTCCACTGAGTATGTACTGACACAACTGGCATTCCATTGCTATTATGTGAGTCCATGCCCTACATAAAGCATATGGCGCCTTTCCGTCAATCGCACCATTTGGTGGTTCACACCTTTTCGGACACGATCCATTCGTACCCCTTCGATCACGTCCCATTCGCACCCTTTCGGTCCCGACCCGTTCGCATCTCTTGGGTCACTCCACGTTCACATCCTTTGGATCACTACGCGTTCATATCCCTTGGATCATGATACATTCATACCTCTAGGATCACGACACGTTCGTACCTCTTGGATCACGACACGTTCGTACCTTTTGGATCACGACATGTTGTACCTCTTGGATCATGACATGATCGCACCTCTTGGATCACAATATGATCGTATCCCTTGGATCACAATACACTTGCATCCCTTGGGTCACGATACATTTGCATCCCCTGGTAGCTCGCACCCTTTGATCACTCGTACCCTTTGGCAACTTGTAACTCTTCGGATACTCGTACCCTTTGGTAACTCATAACTCTGTACCCTTTGGTAACTCGTAACTCTTTGGCTACTCGTACCCTTTGGCAACTTGTAACTCTTCGGCTACTGGTTACTCGCACCCTTTGGTAACTCATAACTCTTCGGCTACTCGTACCCTTTGGTAACTCGGGATCCTTGGTGACTAGTACCACTTTTGTAAGACCCCGACCCGGCCTCTCAGGCCGCGGTCGATGCCTCACGTCGCTCGGTCCATACCCTGACCGAACCTCTAAAAATTTCGCCCCTTATTTAAAATCGCCCATAGGCGAGGGCTAATTCAGATCCTAGCTCAAGACTACCTTAGTCATTTCCTAGCTTAGATCATTTCTACCTTTGCACAGCGGAATAATATCTACAACTATTGGTCTAAAACCAATCTAACACTTGTCTGGTCAGATCACCTCAGCTACTGGTCAGTAAACACTTCTGCCAGCTAGCTCCAAGGTCGCTCCTGAACCTAGACCAAGTCATACCAAATCCGAAGTTCCATTCACCTAACCATTATATCTAGATCTATGCAACATTGATAGATCATACCTTTGCCACATCCACGGAGCTTGTTAGCTCATTGTCCCAGCTGTCTTAGCTGTTTAGCTAGCTCATCCAGCTAGCTGAGCTGAACCACTTCACTTGAGGTTCCCCACTCTCTTCCAGCTGATCGAGCTGTGAGGTAGCTTTGCCCAGCTCCCTGTCCACTCGTCCAACTCCCTTATACCTGCATAAACTCTTCCCTTGGGTACTTAGTCATTCAGCCAACCATCCCCACAGACTAAGTACCTACGGGAAGTCTTCAGCTGCAAAAACGACCTCAAGCAAACATGCTCCAAAAATTAATTAAAATTCATGACAAATACTGATAATTCCCCACTAAGAGGAATCCACAATCAGATTGATCAGAACCGGCCTAATTCACATAGAATTTGGCCAAATCCCACTAAACCGGCCATAACTGACCACCATCAAACCGCCTGATAAATCCAATCAAATCACATGATAAATCATGATAAATCCTCACTAAGAGGAATCCATGGTCGGATCCCATCAATTCCATCCAGAACTATGAGATCCGGACCTAGCTGCCCAACCAAGGCCATGGAGAGTTCCACTGAACCGGCCAAGGCCTGGTTTAGTACCACCATGTCTCAGGCGTGTGCTCCCCTGTAACCAAGTCCTTTCATGGACTAACAAGGCCCATCAGATCCTAAGTCGATCAACCAACCACCCCACATGACTCAGAACTGATGAGTCTTCACACTTCCTAACCGCCATGGAACCATGTCCCACTGAACCTGATTAGTTTTGCTCTTACCACCGGTGCATCCTTTGATCAATCAGATCAGACACCTTGATCCACCATCCAGGATCAGGTCGTCCATCCTTTCCCATGATCAGATCACACACGGTCTTCCTTGTATAAACACACCAGCACAATACTTGTTGTCCACACCAACAAGTACTAGCCTTACTCCTCTCCTTTGCTTGCTGTTGGATCCAAACGAATTGGACCTTGCACTCCACATGGTTCCTCTGGTACTAGGACCCCCATGTGTCTCACCAATCGGTCGGATCCATGGTTCACACCATGATCAAACTCAACATCAAACTATGATCCATCATGGATCACTTTCCAATGAACATCATCTAACTATCACCCCACATGGATGAAGTAGATCAACAATGATCCGCCCTCCTCTTAGGGTCCTGGATCCTTAGTTTACATCACAATATATGGTCTTCAAGGGACGTGTCTTACCTTGGCTTAACAGCACCACAAGAGACATAAACATAAACAGGAAAGTAAGTATCAAATTTGTTACCTTATACTTGATCTTATTAGATCATGTGCCTCCTCTTATTAGGTTCGGCCATGCTCCTCCAGAGCATGCCTCCATCAAGCCCTTATCACATACTTACAGTAATGATAAGATCCATTCAATGGTCGTGCCTCTCTTCCATACCATGAACTCCCATGGAACCAGTTTCTGCACTGCATCCACCTTTGAGGCTGTGTTGGCCTTTGGGAGTGGAGTCTGGCCTTCTCCCTTCTCCTCTGACCATTTGCGTGTGTTCCCAGGACACAGAGGAAGCCTTAGATGTGTTCATCCATGATCAAAAACCACCCAAAGGTCGTGCATAACTTCCCCTTCAGTGTCCAAGAAACTGCCTTTCTACACACATCTGCCTTCAAGGCTGTCTCAGCCCTTAGAAGTTAGATCCGGCCTCCTATCTTCTCTCCAGGCTATTTTCGTGTCTTCTATAGATGTAGAGGAAGCCCAGGGCGTGGTAAACAGCAATCAAAACACACCAGAGGGTCGTTCTCAACTCCCCTCTTGATTGCCCTCAAATCTGCCTCTTTGCTGCCTTCATCCCACTATTGGGATTGGATCCTTCAATCCGACTTTCTCCCTGTTTTCTCTAGTTTTCTTTGTGTTCCAGGGTTAATAATGAATGTATGGCGTGCCTCTAAAGGCACGGAATGGCCTGCCTTATAAAGAAGAAGGAATGGTTACTTCTAACCACTGCATCCCTTCGGTTTCATTTCTGGCCATTGATTTCATCAATGGTCCAGATCACACCCATTTGCCTATGGCAGTTACCAGGATGTCCTGGGCTTGTAAAACCACTCCTGGACATGTCCATATCAAGCCCAAACGGAATACCAAGCTCCTGGCCCCATCCCAAGAGCCACCCAGCCCAGCGGCACACATGGCTGCCCGCATGGCCCGACCACTGTCTGGACCCGGCCCAACTTCCCGAGACCCGAACACTCAGTCAAGCTGAGTTGAGCTGATCCCCAGCTGACCCAGCTGAGTGAGCTAGTCCATCCAGGTCAGGGAGCTGACACACTCTTACTTGAGCTCCAAGTGAGCTGCGTCCAGCTGGTTGAGCTTCTTGCTCGCATCACCCAGCTGTGATACCCTTTGTATAGCTTGATATCTTCATCTTATTCAATCCTTCTAAGTCCCTTGGTCTATTTCCAGACCTAGACATAGTTCTCCCATTATCCATTCTGATCATGCACCACATCACAGCTTCACCTAGCTGATCGAGTTTCACCACGACCTCGTCCAGCTATCGAAACACTCGACCAACTCCTTTAAGCTTGTCTCCATCCTATTTTGGTTAAGTCTCAGCTGTCTGATTCTCTTAACCACGTTTTTGGATCATGACACACTTGTCTTTAGGTCATATGACCTGTCTGGTGTGTCTCCACGCACAATGATCCATCCGGACGATCCTACCCAGGATCGGGGACATGACAAGTCTCCCCCACTTGATAAGGATTCGTCCTCGAATCCAGTGGTTTTGACATCTTGTCTCATTGACAAAATGTTCCAACCGATCTCTTTGCATCCGGAACATGGCGCATGCTCAATTGGTTCTTTCTAACCAGTTCGTTGCATCTCCCTCCTTGTTCCTCTTTACTGATCACATCTTTGATCAACATATGAACATGTCTCCCTCACTTGGACTCCAAGTGGTGTTTTGCCTTCTGAACATGGCACCATCGCAGACCGGTGTCACCAGACCCAACTTTCTAGGTTGCAGTCTTAGTATTCACCAAGTCTATTCTTCTCTGACCCTAGTCCACGATTAGATCATATTCAGTCCATAAGAATTTACTGCATACCCGAGTCTTAGTAGATTTACCCAATCTCCAAGCCACTCGATGTATCAGTCAAGTCTTAATGAACTCGTTCCAATCTTTAGGCCGCTGTACCACGAGTCCTAACAGATTATTCTGTTTCTTTATGTCCTTTACAGACATCAAGGGTTCATGATCCCAGCCACATCGTACTGGATCATCCCTTAACCGACCATAGCCTTTTCCAGCTTGGCCACATTGCGATCTTTGTCTCTGCTAGACTAAACCTCCTTATACTTGACTTCTGTCCATTACTAGACATTGTCATACTTTGATCCTCGTCCACTCATGGACTTGATCCCATTCCAGTCCTGGTCCACTCGGGACTCGACCATCACATTCCAACCATAGGTCCATCTCCGACTAGGTTGTGCTGCGACCCTCGTCCTTCACTGGACTTGGTCGACTTCAAACTCAGCCATTTTGGCTGGTGCCATACGATACGGACTTTTGGACCTTGGGACCGTTCCCGGTTCTAGTTCGATCATGAACGGGTCAGCCCTGTCAGGGGGCACACCCTGCAGCGCCCGAAACACATCCTTGAACTTCTGAACCAACCGAATCCCGTCCAGGCCACCACCCCCTTCGACCTCCTTAGTGTAAATGTTCGCCAACCAGGCCTCAGAACCATTCCCAGGATCTTGTCCACCAGGACCGCTGAGACCACTAAGCATCCAGAGGTCGGACAAATATCAAGGAACCTGATCGGGGGTCCACACCCACTCTCAAACTGCACACGCCCACAGTGGCAGTCTAAGGTGGCCCGATTCTGTCATAACCATTACCTTGGAACCTGATCGGGGGTCCACACCCACTCTCAAACTGCACCCTTCCCCGGTGACAGTCTAAGGTGGCCCGATTCTTTCCAAGCCAATCTATGCCCAAGATCACTTCATGATTCTTGAGGCATACCACAAACAGATCCACGGGCAGCGCCCTTCCTTGGATCATCACTGGGATGTCCCTAACCAGGCCTAGTGAATGCTTTACTCGGCCTCTGGCTGCACTCTCTATATCGGGATCATCCCTTCCCCAATACAAACAATCCCTTTCCGAACATATCTGGACTCACAAACGGTGTGTAGCTCCAGTATCGAAAAGTACGCGTGTTTCCACACCACCGATCATTAAGTACTTAGATGAGTAAGATCTCGGTTTGATCACACATTTGGAAAACGTCCCATACCATTCTCCAAAGCATCACACTTCTGTGAACGTCCCATACCATTCACAAAAGTGTTTATAGTATACCTCAATCCTCATCATACTAAGATACTTAACATCGTGTTTCTAATTCCTCTTGGAATTGATCAATTCCATTCATTCAATCTTAAGGAATCCTACCTTGGTTTACACTGAGTCCCAGCTGATCCATCTGATCACAAGCCCACTCATGTACTATCCAGGTAGCGTCTCCCTTAGACCAACATGAAACACCGCATATGCTCACTTGTTTTGAACGGCCACCAAGGAAAAACACTAACCCCCAAGAGAGTGCTGCACGTTTCTTTTCAACCTAAGCCACTCTCTGGTCCATGTTACTTCCCTGATCCAGGTCGTCCATACAAAGATCTTGCATTGCGTCCAACATCCAATCTGTCTATTACTTCCAAATATCTAGATAACTAACCTTTCTGTTTTCAGGGTCTTGCCCTTGGAGAGTGCATCTTGGCTAAGCCAGCTCATCTTGGAACTTCTCCGTTCACAAGCATGAAACCCAACCTAACCTCAACTCCCACTTGGCTCACCACAGCTAAGGTTCCAAGTCATCTCAGTTTTCAGAAATAATTTCGGTTTGGAACTCAACATCTTTGAGCACCGTCCTTAACAGGATCAAGCATGCTCTGATACCAACTTGTAAGACCCCGACCCGGCCTCTCAGGCCGCGGTCGATGCCTCACGTCGCTCGGTCCATACCCTGACCGAACCTCTAAAAATTTCGCCCCTTATTTAAAATCGCCCATAGGCGAGGGCTAATTCAGATCCTAGCTCAAGACTACCTTAGTCATTTCCTAGCTTAGATCATTTCTACCTTGCACAGCGGAATAATATCTACAACCATTGGTCTAAAACCAATCTAACACTTGTCTGGTCAGATCACCTCAGCTACTGGTCAGTAAACACATCTGCCAGCTAGCTCCAAGGTCGCTCCTGAACCTAGACCAAGTCATACCAAATCCGAAGTTCCATTCACCTAACCATTATATCTAGATCTATGCAACATTGATAGATCATACCTTTGCCACATCCACGGAGCTTGTTAGCTCATTGTCCCAGCTGACTTAGCTGTTTAGCTAGCTCATCCAGCTAGCTGAGCTGAACCACTTCACTTGAGGTTCCCCACTCTCTTCCAGCTGATCGAGCTGTGAGGTAGCTTTGCCCAGCTCCCTGTCCACTCGTCCAACTCCCTTATACCTGCATAAACTCTTCCCTTGGGTACTTAGTCATTCAGCCAACCATCCCCACAGACTAAGTACCTACGGGAAGTCTTCAGCTGCAAAAACGACCTCAAGCAAACATGCTCCAAAAATTAATTAAAATTCATGACAAATACTGATAATTCCCCACTAAGAGGAATCCACAATCAGATTGATCAGAACCGGCCTAATTCACATAGAATTTGGCCAAATCCCACTAAACCGGCCATAACTGACCACCATCAAACCGGCCTGATAAATCCAATCAAATCACATGATAAATCATGATAAATCCTCACTAAGAGGAATCCATGGTCGGATCCCATCAATTCCATCCAGAACTATGAGATCCGGACCTAGCTGCCCAACCAAGGCCATGGAGAGTTCCACTGAACCGGCCAAGGCCTGGTTTAGTACCATCATGTATCAGGCGTGTGCTCCCCTGTAACCAAGTCCTTTCATGGACTAACAAGGCCCATCAGATCCTAAGTCAATCAACCAACCACCCCACATGACTCAGAACTGATGAGTCTTCACACTTCCTAACCGGCCATGGAACCATGTCCCACTGAACCTGATTAGTGTTGCTCTTACCACCGGTGCATCCTTTGATCAATCAGATCAGACACCTTGATCCACCATCCAGGGATCAGGTCGTCCATCCTTTCCCATGATCAGATCACACACGGTCTTCCTTGTATAAACACACCAGCACAATACTTGTTGTCCACACCAACAAGTACTAGCCTTACTCCTCTCCTTTGCTTGCTGTTGGATCCAAACGAATTGGACCTTGCACTCCACATGGTTCCTCTGGTACTAGGACCCCATGTGTCTCACCAATCGGTCGGATCCATGGTTCACACCATGATCAAACTCAACATCAAACTATGATCCATCATGGATCACTTTCCAATGAACATCATCTAACTATCACCCCACATGGATGAAGTAGATCAACAATGATCCGCCCTCCTCTTAGGGTCCTGGATCCTTAGTTTACATCACAATATATGGTCTTCAAGGGACGTGTCTTACCTTGGCTTAACAGCACCACAAGAGACATAAACATAAACAAGAAAGTAAGTATCAAATTTGTTACCTTATACTTGATCTTATTAGATCATGTGCCTCCTCTTATTAGGTTCGGCCATGCTCCTCCAGAGCATGCCTCCATCAAGCCCTTATCACATACTTACAGTAATGATAAGATCCATTCAATGGTCGTGCCTCTCTTCCATACCATGAACTCCCATGGAACCAGTTTCTGCACTGCATCCACCTTTGAGGCTGTGTTGGCCTTTGGGAGTGGAGTCTGGCCTTCTCCCTTCTCCTCTGACCATTTGCGTGTGTTCCCAGGACACAGAGGAAGCCTTAGATGTGTTCATCCATGATCAAAAACCACCCAAAGGTCGTGCATAACTTCCCCCTTCAGTGTCCAAGAAACTGCCTTTCTACACACATCTGCCTTCAAGGCTGTCTCAGCCCTTAGAAGTTAGATCCGGCCTCCTATCTTCTCTCCAGGCTATTTGCGTGTCTTCTATAGATGTAGAGGAATCCCAGGGCGTGGCAAACAGCAATCAAAACACACCAGAGGGTCGTTCTCAACTCCCCTCTTGATTGCCCTCAAATCTGCCTCTTTGCTGCCTTCATCCCACTATTGGGATTGGATCCTTCAATCCGACTTTCTCCCTGTTTTCTCTAGTTTTTCTTTGTGTTCCAGGGTTAATAATGAATGTATGGCGTGCCTCTAAAGGCACGGACTGGCCTGCCTTATAAAGAAGAAGGAATGGTTACTTCTAACCACTGCATCCCTTCGGTTTCATTTCTGGCCATTGATTTCATCAATGGTCCAGATCACACCCATTTTCCTATGGCAGTTACCAGGATGTCCTGGGCTTGTAAAACCACTCCTGGACATGTCCATATCAAGCCCAAACGGAATACCAAGCTCCTGGCCCCATCCCAAGAGCCACCCAGCCCAGCGGCACACATGGCTGCCCGCATGGCCCGACCACTGCCTGGACCCGCCCAACTTCCGAGACCGAACACTCAGTCAAGCTGAGTTGAGCTGATCCCCAGCTGACCCAGCTGAGTGAGCTAGTCCATCCAGGTCAGGGAGCTGACACACTCTTACTTGAGCTCCAAGTGAGCTGCGTCCAGCTGGTTGAGCTTCTTGCTCGCATCACCCAGCTGTGATACCCTTTGTATAGCTTGATATCTTCATCTTATTCAATCCTTCTAAGTCCCTTGGTCTATTTCCAGACCTAGACATAGTTCTCCCATTATCCATTCTGATCATGCACCACATCACAGCTTCACCTAGCTGATCGAGTTTCACCCAGACCTCGTCCAGCTATCGAAACACTCGACCAACTCCTTTAAGCTTGTCTCCATCCTATTTTGGTTAAGTCTCAGCTGTCTGATTCTCTTAACCACGTTTTGGATCATGACACACTTGTCTTTAGGTCATATGACCTGTCTGGTGCGTCTCCACGCACAATGATCCATCCGGACGATCCTACCCAGGATCGGGGACATGACAACTTTGATCCAAACATCATACCACCACGTCCATACCCAGAGAAGGAAGAAAAGAGAATGACTTGAAACAGACTAGAGAGAAACGGATGTAACCATTGAACCGATCAAACCATAGACTCGACCGTTGGGGCCGACGGTCTAGGTTGATGGATCGCTGGTCTACCACTCACATTGGAACCTTTATATGGGTTCTCCACGTGCTTCCCCCTTGCCAGATCATCCCATTCCTGGCTGGAGTTTCCCTTCCCAAACGATCGGAGTCGCCGGAAAACAACAACCGGCCTCTGACTCTCTCTCTCTCTCTCTCTCTCTCTCTCTCTCTCTCTCTCTCTCTCTCTCTCTCTCTCTCTCTCTCTTTGAACGTGATGAGACTGAATGAAAACTGGATTAAAACTGAATTAGTTGATCTCTGGTCGTGCACCCTATTTATAGGCAACAAAAGGTCATGTGAGAAGGGACACAACACTTCCAAGCATCCATTCAGGACAGATCTCGATCATCTATTATAACCAACGGACCAGATTGCACCCATTCGCCATAGAAGGTTCCAGACCCATCTAGGCACGTCCAACATGATCCCAGGCCTGATTACCAAGCCCATGACTCGCCCACAAGAGCCCAACGGCTCATGGACCACATGGCCGGACCAACCAGCCCCCCACCGGCCCGGACCCGGACCCTCAACCCGAGACCCAAACACTCGGTCTAGCTGAGATGAGCTGGCTCCCAGCTGACCCAGCTGAGTGAGCTAGTAGCTCAGCTAGTTGAGCTGACATAGTTTGGACCGAGCTAGAGTGGACTTGACTGAGCTTCGTTCAGCTTGGTCGAGCTACCCACCTACATCGTCCAGCTATTGTTTTACTCAACTAGCTTCTTTTGTCACAATCCATGTGACCAAGTCCTTTGGTCATTTTCCCAACCAAGACTAGATATCCATGATCATTACCGACCATTTCAATCATCATACCTTGTTCACAATCAATTCTCATGATCTGAACCAAGACGTTCATGTTTCTATTGAAACGTCTAGGCCCTATGTCAAGTTCCCGGGACGGGGATGCTACAGATATTGACGTTGGTGTTGACTGCTGATGTTAGGTCCAAAGGTTGTAGAGTTCAGTTCTGAGATTGGGACGTGGAAATGGTAGGAACCAAATACTATAGGTGTCTGACTTGAGGTTGAGTCAAGGAACCAGCAGGGACCAAAGACTGTAGGGGTCTTTGATATCTTGCTTATTTACATGTTTTTAGCCATCATATCTTGTGAATTTTGATCATGTAGATTAAGAGTTAGGCATCTTTAGGGTCCATATTGCATTCATAATTCTATATCAGGTGTTGGAGTGTGCTATGGAGTTCTTGGAGGTGTTTAGGGACATTTATGGTGCAAAAGGGGGTGAAGAATGGAGTTTGGCCATGCCTAGACAAGCCAAACCATGAATCAAAGAAGACCTGACCCGGAGTGATGGCCGCGGGTTACCTTACCCGTGCGGCCTGGCCGATGCTGGACAAGGATGGAACGGCCGCGGGTTGTACGCCCCTGGATGCACCACCCGCGCGGCCTTGTCATGAAGCTGGGACATGGGCCGGCCGCGGTTTGGACAGCTCGGGATGGAGCACCCGTGCGGCCTGGACGGCTTGGACGAAGATGGATGGGACGCGGGTTGATGGCCTCCGGTTCAAGCGCCCGCGCGGCCTGGACAAGCCCAGGACGAGAACCGGACGCGGGTGGACGGACGCGCCTTGGACGACCCGCGCGGATGGACAACGAGCTGGATGAACCATGGACGCAGGTTGCATGGACGCGGGTTGGACGGACCTCAAGCAAACATGCTCCAAAAATTAATTAAAATTCATGACAAATACTGATAATTCCCCACTAAGAGGAATCCACAATCAGATTGATCAGAACCGGCCTAATTCACATAGAATTTGGCCAAATCCCACTAAACCGGCCATAACTGACCACCATCAAACCGGCCTGATAAATCCAATCAAATCACATGATAAATCATGATAAATCCTCACTAAGAGGAATCCATGGTCGGATCCTATCAATTCCATCCAGAACTATGAGATCCGGACCTAGCTGCCCAACCAAGGCCATGGAGAGTTCCACTGAACCGGCCAAGGCCTGGTTTAGTACCATCATGTATCAGGCGTGTGCTCCTGTAACCAAGTCCTTTCATGGACTAACAAGGCCCATCAGATCCTAAGTCAATCAACCAACCACCCCACATGACTCAGAACTGATGAGTCTTCACACTTCCTAACCGGCCATGGAACCATGTCCCACTGAACCTGATTAGTGTTGCTCTTACCACCGGTGCATCCTTTGATCAATCAGATCAGACACCTTGATCCACCATCCAGGGATCAGGTCGTCCATCCTTTCCCATGATCAGATCACACACGGTCTTCCTTGTATAAACACACCAGCACAATACTTGTTGTCCACACCAACAAGTACTAGCCTTACTCCTCTCCTTTGCTTGCTGTTGGATCCAAACGAATTGGACCTTGCACTCCACATGGTTCCTCTGGTACTAGGACCCCCATGTGTCTCACCAATCGGTCGGATCCATGGTTCACACCATGATCAAACTCAACATCAAACTATGATCCATCATGGATCACTTTCCAATGAACATCATCTAACTATCACCCCACATGGATGAAGTAGATCAACAATGATCCGCCCCTCCTCTTAGGGTCCTGGATCCTTAGTTTACATCACAATATATGGTCTTCAAGGGACGTGTCTTACCTTGGCTTAACAGCACCACAAGAGACATAAACATAAACAAGAAAGTAAGTATCAAATTTGTTACCTTATACTTGATCTTATTAGATCATGTGCCTCCTCTTATTAGGTTCGGCCATGCTCCTCCAGAGCATGCCTCCATCAAGTCCTTATCACATACTTACAGTAATGATAAGATCCATTCAATGGTCGTGCCTCTCTTCCATACCATGAACTCCCATGGAACCAGTTTCTGCACTGCATCCACCTTTGAGGCTGTGTTGGCCTTTGGGAGTGGAGTCTGGCCTTCTCCCTTCTCCTCTGACCATTTGCGTGTGTTCCCAGGACACAGAGGAAGCCTTAGATGTGTTCATCCATGATCAAAAACCACCCAAAGGTCGTGCATAACTTCCCCCTTCAGTGTCCAAGAAACTGCCTTTCTACACACATCTGCCTTCAAGGCTGTCTCAGCCCTTAGAAGTTAGATCCGGCCTCCTATCTTCTCTCCAGGCTATTTGCGTGTCTTCTATAGATGTAGTGGAAGCCCAGGGCGTGGCAAACAGCAATCAAAACACACCAGAGGGTAGTTCTCAACTCCCCTCTTGATTGCCCTCAAATCTGCCTCTTTGCTGCCTTCATCCCACTATTGGGATTGGATCCTTCAATCCGACTTTCTCCCTGTTTTCTCTAGTTTTTCTTTGTGTTCCAGGGTTAATAATGAATGTATGGCGTGCCTCTAAAGGCACGGACTGGCCTGCCTTATAAAGAAGAAGGAATGGTTACTTCTAACCACTGCATCCCTTCGGTTTCATTTCTGGCCATTGATTTCATCAATGGTCCAGATCACACCCATTTGCCTATGGCAGTTACCAGGATGTCCTGGGCTTGTAAAACCACTCCTGGACATGTCCATATCAAGCCCAAACGGAATACCAAGCTCCTGGCCCCATCCCAAGAGCCACCCAGCCCAGCGGCACACATGGCTGCCCGCATGGCCCGACCACTGTCTGGACCCGGCCCAACTTCCCGAGACCCGAACACTCAGTCAAGCTGAGTTGAGCTGATCCCCAGCTGACCCAGCTGAGTGAGCTAGTCCATCCAGGTCAGGGGAGCTGACACACTCTTACTTGAGCTCCAAGTGAGCTGCGTCCAGCTGGTTGAGCTTCTTGCTCGCATCACCCAGCTGTGATACCCTTTGTATAGCTTGATATCTTCATCTTATTCAATCCTTCTAAGTCCCTTGGTCTATTTCCAGACCTAGACATAGTTCTCCCATTATCCATTCTGATCATGCACCACATCACAGCTTCACCTAGCTGATCGAGTTTCACCCAGACCTCGTCCAGCTATCGAAACACTCGACCAACTCCTTTAAGCTTGTCTCCATCCTATTTTGGTTAAGTCTCAGCTGTCTGATTCTCTTAACCACGTTTTTGGATCATGACACACTTGTCTTTAGGTCATATGACCTGTCTGGTGCGTCTCCACGCACAATGATCCATCCGGACGATCCTACCCAGGATCGGGGCATGACAACTTTGATCCAAACATCATACCACCACGCCCATACCCAGAGAAGGAAGAAAAGAGAATGACTTGAAACAGACTAGAGAGAAACGGATGTAACCATTGAACCGATCAAACCATAGACTCGACCGTTGGGGCCGACGGTCTAGGTTGATGGATCGCTTGTCTACCACTCACATTGGAACCTTTATATGGGTTCTCCACGTGCTTCCCCCTTGCCAGATCATCCCATTCCTGGCTGGAGTTTCCCTTCCCAAACGATCGGAGTCGCCGGAAAACAACAACCGCCATGATCGGCCTTTCTCTTCTCTCTCTCTCTCTCTCTTTGAACGTGATGAGACTGAATGAAAACTGGATTAAAACTGAATTAGTTGATCTCTGGTCGTGCACCCTATTTATAGGCAACAAAAGGTCATGTGAGAAGGGACACAACACTTCCAAGCATCCATTCAGGACAGATCTCGATCATCGATTATAACCAACGGACCAGATTGCACCCATTCGCCATAGAAGGTTCCAGACCCATCTAGGCACGTCCAACATGATCCCAGGCCTGATTACCAAGCCCATGACTCGCCCACAAGAGCCCAACGGCTCATGGACCACATGGCCAGACCAACCAGCCCCCCACCGGCCCGGACCCGGACCCTCAACCCGAGACCCAAACACTCGGTCTAGCTGAGATGAGCTGGCTCCCAGCTGACCCAGCTGAGTGAGCTAGTAGCTCAGCTAGTTGAGCTGACATAGTTTGGACCGAGCTAGAGTGGACTTGACTGAGCTTCGTTCAGCTTGGTCGAGCTACCCACCTACATCGTCCAGCTATTGTTTTACTCAACTAGCTTCTTTTGTCACAATCCATGTGACCAAGTCCTTTGGTCATTTTCCCAACCAAGACTAGATATCCATGATCATTACCGACCATTTCAATCATCATACCTTGTTCACAATCAATTCTCATGATCTGAACCAAGACGTTCATGTTTCTATTGAAACGTCTAGGCCCTATGTCAAGTTCCCGGGACGGGGATGCTACAGATATTGACGTTGGTGTTGACTGCTCATGTTAGGTCCAAAGGTTGTAGAGTTCAGTTCTGAGATTGGGACGTGGAAATGGTAGGAACCAAATACTATAGGTGTCTGACTTGAGGTTGAGTCAAGGAACCAGCAGGACCAAAGACTGTAGGGGTCTTTGATATCTTGCTTATTTACATGTTTTTAGCCATCATATCTTGTGAATTTTGATCATGTAGATTAAGAGTTAGGCATCTTTAGGGTCCATATTGCATTCATAATTCTATATCAGGTGTTGGAGTGTGCTATGGAGTTCTTGGAGGTGTTTAGGGACATTTATGGTGCAAAAGGGGGTGAAGAATGGAGTTTGGCCATGCCTAGACAAGCCAAACCATGAATCAAAGAAGACCTGACCCGGAGTGATGGCCGCGGGTTACCTTACCCGCGGCCTGGCCGATGCTGGACAAGGATGGAACGGCCGCGGGTTGTACGCCCCTGGATGCACCACCCGAGCGGCCTTGTCATGAAGCTGGGACATGGGCCGGCCGCGGTTTGGACAGCTCGGGATGGAGCACCCGTGCGGCCTGGACGGCTTGGACGAAGATGGATGGGACGCGGGTTGATGGCCTCCGGATCAAGCGCCCGCGCGGCCTGGACAAGCCCAGGACGAGAACCGGACGCGGGTGGACGGACGCGCCTTGGACGACCCGCGCGGATGGACAACGAGCTGGATGAACCATGGATGCAGGTTGCATGGACGCGGGTTGGACGGGCCTGCTCTTACCCGGGTCGCGGCTAGCTTCTTCCTTTTTTTCAATTCTGACTGGTCAAGACTTAAATGATTCCAGGGACCTTTTGGTCATTTCCATTTTGTTTATAGGGCTTTCAAGCCTCATATAAATACTCTTGTAAGCCACAATTTTAGATCTAAGTTTTATTCTCTCTTGAAACACAAAACACTTTGTAGAAAGTTGGATCTTTGGATCTTAATCTCATCTTGTTCTTGTGTTCTTGGGTGTTTTAATTCTTCTTCTTTCTTTCTCTTCATGATTAAGCTTAAATCTTTCATGGGTTTAAGAGGAATCATGAGGATTAGTGAGTAATCCACTTTTGGATTCCTGGGATAGGGAGACTAAGGGTGATTAAGCTAGATTTAAGGTGTTTAGGTGTAGATCTATCTTGTTCCTTGCGAGTAGAGTGCTTTTAATGTTATTTTAGAGTTGGCCTCTCTAAAGTTGAGCTCTAGGCATTTAATGCCCGAAAGGTGTTTGATGAAATGCATGAACCAAATCTCCTAAGCTTTTAACATTCTTTACCAAAGAGATTTGTTGTTAAAGGTGTTAAGATGGCTAATAGACTTGAAATTAATGATTCCTTAGATAATATTCAACCAAAGAGATTTGATGCTTGAGTTATCTTTGTGAATGAACATTCATCTAGAGATATAGCTTGTTTAGTATTGTGTTCTAGGCCTAAGGTTGATGGATTGATTGAAAGCTGTCACCTTTAGTTCAAAACTTGATCACCCAAGGTCCATTCCCTAATCCCATGAGTTCTCCCATCTCATATTGAAAGAAAGTTCATTCCTTTATTGCACTTCTAGTTCTTAGTTCTTAGTTCATCATCATCTTCACTTATTGGCTGCATTTAGATTAAGCATGGTCTTGTATTCCCTTTGCATTATAATCACTTAGGATTGGTTCGACAATCTCTTATACTACAACATTTGATTTGGAGCCTTGAAAACTCCAGACATCAAATTGGCGTCGTTGCCAAGTTCTAAGTTGATTTTGACATTGGGATTTAGTCACTTGCTTGAGACTAAGTCATTTTTCTTTTATTGTGTTATTGATTCCCTTTGCTTTTCAGGTGCATGATCACAAGAAGCAGAGGTGCATCAAACCTGGTTCCTACTGTTGAAGAGACTGCTGCACTTGAGAGGGAGATAGCAAGAAAGAGAAGAGAAGAAGAGCAACAGGCTCACTTGCACAGATTGGGGTTTGAAATGGAACAAGACCAGAATCAACCTCAACATGGAGTTGCCCAAGGAGCTGCAAACCTTAGGGCACAGCACCAGCCTCAAGATGGCAATGGTCCAGGAGCTGACAACCCTAGACCAAGACATCCACAGCGCCAAGCCAGAGGCATTGGGGCCTATGACCAACCTCACATTCATGGTCATAGGTTGGAAATCAGAGCACCAGCTGTGGGGAACAACAACTTTGAGATCAAGTCAGGACTGCTCAATGTGATTGAGAACAACAAATTTCATGGCGTTGCTGTGGGGGATCCACTTGATCACTTGGACAAGTTTGATAGCTATTGTGGCTTGTCCAAGATTAATGGAGTCTCTGAAGATGCTTTCAAGCTGAGGCTGCTTCCCTTCTCTTTGGGAGACAAAGCACACAAATGGGAGAAGGCTCTTCCAAGTGATTCTATCACCACTTTGAATGAGTGCAAGAGGGTCTTCCTCAACAAATTCTTCTCTACATCAATAATTTCCAAGATAAGGAATGAGATCTCTGGGTTTTAACAGAAGAATCCGGAAGGCTTTAGTGAAGCATGGGAGAGGTTCAAGGGCTATTGGTCTCACTGCCCATATCATGGCTTCACCAAGGAGAGTCTGCTTAGTACCTTTTATAGAGGTGTTCTACCCAAGTTCAGGAGCAGATTAGACGCAGCCAGCAATGGTTTTTTCCTGGGCAGAACTGAAGAGGATGCAGAGGAGTTGGTGGAGAACATGGCTCTGAGTGACTAAGTCTACAGCGAGGAGCATGATAGAAGCAACATAACTGATGATCAGCACTCAAGGAAGGAGCTGAAAGCTCTACAAGAAAAGGTGGATAAGATCTTGCCTCTGATTCTTTCAGATAAAGCTCAGCAAGAGAAAGTGAATTTTGTTGGAGATCAAAACCAAGAAGAGCCTGCAGTGATCAATGAGGTTGATGGTTTAGAAGGCCAAGAGGAGCTGTGCTTCATCAATGCTAATGGCACATGGTACAAGAAAGAACCCAACTTTCAGTACCACAACAACTATCAGCAAAGGCCATACTCCAACAATGAACAAGGTGGTTACCAGCCTAAGCAGAATTATTCTTCAGGTTCCCCCAACAACCAACAAGCTAGTCCTATTACTTCTACTCTAGAGGAAAGCAGTACTGATGCTCTTCTGAAGAAGGTCTTGGAGAATAAAATTAGCAATGATATCAACATCAGGAATGAGCTAAAGCATCTCCACTCAAGGATAGTGTTGTGGTCATCAAATCCATGGTTCAACCAGAGTCTTTCCAAACCTCCCAAGCCGATCTAGGAGGTACCAGTGACAGAGGTTCAGTCCAAGGAGTGTATCTCTACAACCAGAAGGATTATTTGCATGAAACTAATTTTCACTGAAAGCCAACTCAACCATGCATCACTGAGGTTTGGAAGAAAAAGAAAATATTCACGGAAGAAGAAGTTATGAATTTTTCAAAGCAGAGGTTTTCCAGTTTATCTGTCTGTGAGTATCGGCTCATAGAAGAGAATTTCAGCCCAACCGAGGAGAGGCTCGGACCAAAACCGATTATGGACTTCAAGAGGGATCTTTTGTGGACTCAACAAGCCAAGAATCATGAGGAAATACCGATGATAATTGAAGATATAACCAGTTTACCAAAAACGGTTATAAGAAGCCACTTATGGAAAGATTGGGAAATCAATTGGTCCAATCATTTCCAAACCGAGATCAGGCAACCAAGACACCTTCCACACGATCTAAGGCATTAAGAAAACATATTCTACCATCCAGGAGAGAGATACATTAGTTTACCATACACCAGCAAGCATGGGAATAAGAAGATCTTCATTTCGGGTAACTTGCCTTTTCCGGATTCATTCTTGCTTTGAGGAGTTAAGGACCAACGGCTCTTTCCCTTAAAACCAGAAGATACCAAGATCAATGTGAGTTTATTCAGCAACCAGAGACTTCTATTTCGTGGATACAAAACCAAGATATCAAGATACAAGATCAGATCTTCCAAATGGCTACAAATCAGCCTAACGGCTAGTTTATTGAAGACAAAGACCATCAGCTTTATTTTCGTTTATTTTCCTTCCTTTCTAGAGTATTAGAACGTTGTAGTTGAGTCAGGGTCGAGCCTATATAAGCTCAAGACCATTCATCATTGTAATTACCCCTTGATCATTGAAAGTAATAGAAAACAGTTTTCCTTTTAACAAAGTTGTGAATTCTTTGTTGTTATTTCTCTAGTTCTTTGTGTGAGATGCACTAAGTCCTTAAGAAGTAGGGCTGTTCAATATGGTAAAACCGAACCATACCGAACCGAACCGAACCGAAATAGACAATATGGTTAGGTTTTGGTATATACCATATAAACCGAATGGATATGATTTTCTAAAAACCGTAGGATTTGGATATGGTTTGGTTTATAACCGATTAAACCGAATAAACCGAACAAAACCGATTAAAAGTAAAACATGTAAATATGTATCTATTGTATAACGACACATGAAAATCTATTTGTTATATAGTTAATTTTTGTTTATAACAATTACCATATTTTTTATAGTAATAAAGAATCCTACTTTGTAAAACGCTTGAACTGTAACTAAATAATAATACATCACAACCGAGGCTTTTTATTTTCTTAGTCTTTCTTTTTTTGATCTTTTTGCTTTATTTTAGTATTGACTAAATTGAAATGAAGATTATAAATTTGATGGAAAACAATTAGTGGAAACTCTTCTCAACTTTTCTCTTATCTATAAGCGAACAGAGTTTCATGTTCAATCGAAGAACCATGACTTTGATGAACACTAAATATGGAAGAGTGGAAAAATTTTCTATCATGTTTCTGTTTTGTTTCTTATTTTTGTTTTCAAAATTTCGAGCGTTTTTACATTTTTATTCATTTATTTGAACATATAATATTTTTTAATAAATGACTGCGTTGATAACATGACTTTAAAATTCATATAACATGATTTCAGACTACATAATTATGTTATTTGGTATAAAACCGAATAAACCGAAAACCGACGGTATATAAACAGAACCGAACCGAAGTAAATATGGATTTAGAATGGTAGTTATATTTTACTAACCAAAATACCGAAAAACCGAAAAAACCGAACCGAAACCGAACCGATATCCGGATTGAACACCCCTATTAAGAAGCCACGTCCAGAGAGTCTTGTGAGATTCAAGGCAACCTGATCGTCCATTGATTGAGCGAGTCAATCCCTATCCATCGATCCATTCCACCCATCGGTCCTTGTTGAGAGTGATACACATCCAGCAACAAAGATCCCATCTCCATCTATCTATCCTTTACTTTGTTTTCATTTCATTATCATATCATTCATAGCTGTCATCATTCTGATTCATTTTCATATTTGTTTTTGTTTGCATCTTAAAACTCATAAAAACCCATAAAAATCTCTTCTTTTGTTTTCAGCTTGCCAGCTTGGTTCCACCACCTATCAATTCGTGGGTTACTCTCCCTTTGCCCACAACATTTTGGTATCAGAGCTGAAATTCCTGAATCAGGTGATATCAATCCTTGCATCATCTCTTTTGCATTTGTTTTCATTTAAAAAAAAAAAATCCATAAAAAATCACATTGTTTGCAATTTCTGTCCATTTTTGCATTTGCTTGTTCTTGGTGTTTAAACCAGGGAGAGGCACGAAAAAGATTACCCATTTACTTGTTTTGATTCATATAAATTTGAAAAAGCCAAAAGAAATCATATTTTCATTAAGTTGATTGCTTAGTTTCCATTTCGGTTTACTCACTTACCATTTTTTTTAAAGAAGTAAATATATCTGGTTTCTTGCTTTGTTTTAATTCTTAAATTGAAAATAAAAATAAATATTTTTTAAATTTTGTTTATTTAATAGATTTCGTGGGTTGCTTGATAAAGTTAAAAAAAATTAGGAGTTAATTTCCCATTTGTTTCAAAACTTTCAGAAAAAAAAAATATTGTTTCCATTTTTTTTTGTTTCTTTCTTATTCTTCTTTCTTTCTTTTGTTAAGCCACGACTTTGATACTCTTACTCTCTGTTTCTGAAAGGTACCAATAAGAGGTGACGCCATGGCAGATTACTTTGAGGAAGAAAGTTCTTATGAATCAAGCCAAGGCTCCGATCTTGATGGAAACCGACCAAGCTTGGTCCAATGAAGAGGATGGTTGTGATGGGTCCTGTTCTGATGATAACTACTCTAGGTCAGAGTATGGAGACGACCCTGATGAAACATATCCTGAACCAGAGCCACCTGATTACTCTTATGAAGATACCAGCCACCAAAGAGAGTTTGAAAGAGAAACTGAACCAAATATCAGTTTCAATGAAGGAGATGACTTTACTGGAGATAATACAGAACGTGATGATCAAGATGCTGACCAGGAAGACTCATGGAAAGAGGAAGCTGATTCTGAAATCAGTTTAGAAGAGGTGTGTGAGCATGGGGATGTTTTCTCTGAAACTGGAGATGTATACAAAGATGTTGATGGAGGAGAAGCATGTTCTCAATCTGGTGAAATAGAAAGTGAAGAAGAGTCATATGCTGAAGAGAGAGAATGGTGTTGATATTCTGATCTGGAAGATGATCAACTAGGTGAAACTGAATCCCAGCTCAGTTTAGGCGATATTGAAGCAAGCTTTGAAGAAGAGGCAGAAAACCGGCATGGCTTTGCTAAAGAGGAAAAATCCTTAAGTGAAGCTGGAGAAGATGAAGAGGAGTATGAGGCCGACCATCAGCCACATTTTATTTGTTTCTCAGGTCATGAACAAGGACCAGAAGCTTACCTAAGGTGGGAACAAGACATGGAAGATTGGTTTCAACATCACAACATTCAAGAAGAAGAGAAACCGATCATTGCTGAAGATACTCTTACCAAGAATGCATTTTGGCATTGGGATCATGAAGCTAATCACTGGCTAGATGACCACTCATCAGAAGCTTCCTGGGCGGAAATGAAGGAAATACTACGTGAAGAGTATGCAGTAGATGCTGAGATCAATGGAAAGGATTATTTCAAGAGTACCACCCATCCAGAACCAAGGAGGCTGATATTGGCAACAAGGCCAAACCCAAAGACTAAGATGAAGAAGGCTCACGACCCAAAACCAAACCAGGAGTCTAAGCTCATCATCAAGGGAAAAACCGAGCATACATCACTAGGGATGGTCAATGTCGTGCAATTAGATCCAACTGTACAAGCCAAAGCCCAAGAGCAAAGTACCAAGTCATCGCCTAAAGTCCATGAAAAGAAGAAATCAAGTAAGTCTTGTAAATCTTCAGAACCAGTAGAACCTATTTGCTATAGATGTCATGAGAAAGGCCACTTTGCTGTAACATGTCCAACTAGACTAGTAGTGACTTCTCAATCACTAGAAATTAACTCGGATTCAACTAGTGAAGTTATATCTCAATTGGCATGTAAATTTCCTACTTCTGGTATAATGCACTTGTCTTGCCCAAAGGAAGATTGTGCAGGTCTCAATAAGGACCAGGAGAACGTGGCTTCAAGGTTAAAACAAGAAGAAATCATCCCTGAGCCAGACCCACAAGAAGAACTTAAACCAGCCACTAGCGACCCATTGAAACTAGAAGATGATTCGGTTCAAGCACATGAAGAGGTACAAAATAATTTAAATAATTTAGTGTGCTCTGTTTTTGACACTTCCAAAGCCACCATGATATGCTTGTCTAGTCCCAAAAGGTATGAAACAGGTACATCTTTTAGCAAGGAACCTATGAAGCAAGAAAAGGTGATCTTAAAGAGAGCTGACAAAGCACAACCAAAGGAGCATTCTTTGCTTAACCCTTTCTTTGGAGAAGAAGGCAGTACGACCAGAAACATATTACTCCAGGAAGAACCACCAGACAGGTCACCAAACAAGCATGACGTGCCAAGAGTAGCACCAAACAAGCGTCCAAGTCAGGTAAGTGCAACTATCCCTTGTTCAATACCCAATGATTTGGATATATTCTTAATTCTGATTTATTATGCCCTGATAAATTTGGAGACGGACTAGTATGTTTAGAAAATTATGAGGATCATAATTCCTGTCTTAGATCACACTTAGAGAAGAAGAAAAATATTTTTCCATCTACTGAAATTGGAATGCACCAAACTGGTTTATATGCTGATTATTCCATGACTGCCATAACACACTTGTCTTTTGCCAAAGATGTTGAGTTGTTGACAGGAACCAAAGCTGAAAACCACAGAAGAGATTTAAACAAGGAACAGATCATAACAGGCCAGGCCAGAGGCGTGATTATATCCTATCTGTCCAAAGAGGAGCCACCTGATGCACCATGCATCACCAAACCAAAATCCTACCAAGGTAAGACTCTAAGCTCACAAAGAAGGATGAAACCTAACTTTCTCTCTCTTGGTGCAGGCTATACAGTTTCGAGGTCAAAACCTTGTCAACAGGGAGGGGATGTTGTGGTCATGAAATCCATGGTTCAACCAGAGTCTTTCCAAACCTCCCAAGCCGATCTAGGAGGTACCAGTGACAGAGGTTCAGTCCAAGGAGTGTATCTCTACAACCAGAAGGATTATTTGCATCAAACTAATTTTAACGGAAAGCCAACTCAACCATGCATCACTGAGGTTTGTAAGAAAAAGAAAATATTCACGGAAGAAGAAGTTATGAATTTTTCAAAGCAGAGGTTTTCCAGTTCATCCGTCTGTGAGTATCAGCTCATAGAAGAGAATTTCAGCCCAACCGAGGAGAGGCTCGGACAAAAACCGATTATGGACTTCAAAAGGGATCTTTTTTGGACTCAACAAGCCAAGAATCATGAGGAAATAACGAGGATAATTGAAGATATAACCAGTTTACCAAAAACGGTTATAAGGAGCCACTTATGGAAAGATTGGGAAATCAATTGGTCCAATCATTTCCAAACCGAGATCAGGCAACCAAGACACCTTCCACACGATCTAAGGCATTAAGAAAACATATTCTACCATCCAGGAGAGAGATACATTAGTTTACCATACACCAGCAAGCATGGGAATAAGAAGATCTTCATTTCGGGTAACTTGCCTTTTCCGGATTCATTCTTGCTTGGAGGAGTTAAGGACCAACGGCTCTTTCCCTTAAAACCAGAAGATACCAAGATCAATGTGAGTTTATTCAGCAACCAGAGACTTCTATTTCGTGGATACAAAACCAAGATATCAAGATACAAGATCAGATCTTCCAAATGGCTACAAATCAGCCTAACGGCTAGTTTATTGAAGACAAAGACCATCAGCTTTATTTTCGTTTACTTTCTTTCCTTTCTAGAGTATCAGAACGTTTTAGTTGAGTCAGGGTCGAGCCTATATAAGCTCAAGACCATTCATCATTGTAATTACCCCTTGATCATTGAAAGTAATAGAAAACAGTTTTCCTTTTAACAAAGTTGTGAATTCTTTGTTGTTATTTCTCTAGTTCTTTGTGTGAGATTCACAAAGTCCTAAAGAAGCCACGTCCAGAGAGTCTTGTGAGATTCAAGGCAACCTGTTCGTCCATTGATTGAGCGAGTCAATCCCTATCCCTCGATCCATTCCACCCATTGGTCCCTATCATGTTAACCGCTGATGGGAGCTACTCACATGGCTCTCTCGTTGTATATGAATTCTGTGTAACCCAATAAAAATAGCTTTATAAAGATTTATTTATAAACAATTTATAAAATCTTATAAATGGTTTATAAGTTTTTATAAATGGTTTTATAAACCCATATAAATAGTTTTATAAATCCTTATAAATATTTTTCTTAGCCATTATAAGTGTTTTGATCCATCTTAGGCTCTGAAGTGTGCAACGTTTGGTGGAAATGACGAGGAAGCACAAAATATTATTGGTTATGGGTGTGATAGAGAGGGAAGACTATAGGTTATATTGTGCTGCCCTTTTTTTTACTCACAAGATTAATTTTTTTGGTAAGCACATGAAACTTAATAACTCATGCCTACAACTCTTGAATATTTCATCTGGGGGTTTTGAAGATGGATCAACCATTCATGTGTATGATACTCCAATATAAATCGTTATAAATGTTATATAATTTCTTAGAAATGATATTAAAAACCCCTTTTAAATGGTAAATAAACATTTACGAAAAAATTATTCTTTTATAAATGATTTACAAGCCATTACAAGTGATTTATAACCTCTTATAAATAATCTACTACTCTTGAATGTTGCATCTGGGGGGTTTGAAGATGGATCAACCATCCTTGTGTTTGATATTCCAATGATATATAAATCTTTATAAATGTTATGTAAATTCTTAGAAATGATATAAAAACCCCATATAACGGGTAAATTAAAATTTATAAATAATGTATTAACTCTTATAAATGATTTACAAGCCATTATAAGTTATTTACCATTTATAATGTATTAACTCTTATAGTAGGAATTGATTATCCCCTTAGTTCCCTATTCACTATTTATACTTATAGTGTATATATATTCTTATAAATGTTTTATTAACCACTATAACCTGATTTATAATTAAAAAAAAATGATTTCACAAACTCTTATAAATGATTTATAAGCCTTTATAAAATGTTTTAAGACTTCATAAATGAATTACCTTTTGAAATTCTTCAAATCCTTATAAATGATTTCGTAAACCCTTATAAATAATTTTAACTATTCTTATAAATGATTTATAGACCCTTACAAAAAATTTCTATATATTCTTACAAATCCTTATAAACGATTTAATAAAACCTTATAAATATTTTTATATATTCTTATAACTGAAACATAAACCCTTACAAATAGTTTATATATATATATATTCTTACAAGTGATTTATAAACCCTTGTAAATAATTTATAAATATTTACAAATGATGAATAAATCTTCATAAATGAATCATAAACATTTATAAATTATTTATAATCCTTATAAAGCCTTATAGAAAACTAAGTTCAAGTTTGGTATACATATCCTTATAGACAAATTTTATAAACTCTTATAAATGAATTATACTTTAATAAGATATTTATAAAGCCTTATAAATTGTTTTATAATCAATTATAAGTAGATTTATGAACTTAATAAATGATTTTATAAAACCTTATATATGATCTATAAATTTTTTTATAAAATCTTATAAATGTCTTTATAAAAGATATATAAACCCGTATATATAATCTATAAATTGTCTCATATAAACTTTTAAATTCCTTTATAAACCCTTATAAATTATTTACATATATTTATAAACCTTATAAATTGTTTTACAAACCTTATAAATTATCTTATAAGTCTTTCTAAATGGTTATGGACTTATAAATGATTTAAAGACCTTCTAACTTATTTTACTAACCATATAAATTGTCTTATAAGTCTTTCTAAATGGTTATAGACTCTTATAAATGATCTAAAGACCTTCTAATTGATTTCTTTTATAAACATATAAATGGTTTATAGAATTTTTATCAACCCTTTGTTTTTTGTAATAGAAATCAAGCTTGGTTAAGTTGACGTTGAATGGTTTAGATTCTTTACAAATAATTTATAAACCCTTATAAATGGTTTATAAAATTTATATATTGTCTTTATAAACTTTTATAACTGATTTATAAATCCTTATTAATTATTTACATACACTTATAAATTCTTATAAATTATTTTACATACTCTTATCAATTGTTTTACAAGCTTTTATAAATGGTTATATATTCTTGTAAATAATATAGAGACCTTATAATTGGTTTATACACCTATATAAACCCCTATTAATAATATACATACCCTTATAGATTATTTATAAACTTTCATAACTTTCTTCTAAACATTTATACATGGTTTATAGATTTTATAACTTGTTTTATAAGTCTTTAAAAATGGTTTATAGACTCTTACAAATAATTTTACAAATCCTTGTAAATTATTTACATATCCTTATAAATCCATATAAATTATTATACAAACCATTATAAATTTTTTATAAGCCTTATTAAATGGTTATAGACTCTTTTAGTTGAATATAAACTCTAATACCACTTATAAATTGAATATAAACTCTCCTAATTTTTTTATAAACCTTTATAAATGGTTTATAAATTTCAAAATTTAAAGTTAGTATAGTTGGAAAGTAGTTTACTAAGATTTATAATGTTATAGTCAGCGTAGTCTGTGTACTTGTTCACTCTCTAGTTTTACACGGAGTTTTTTCATATATAAACTATTTATAAAACCTTTATAATTTTTATAAACCCTATATAAACTATTTAGAGGTTTAATAATAGTAAATATTTCTAAAGCTATTTATCAACCCTTATAAAACCTAAAGTCTTTGGTGGTACCAGAAGAGCTCTTCAGTTTAAAGAGTCTCAGCAAGCTTCTCCTCCTAGGAAACTCCTTGTCTGGTGGATAACCAAAGAGCGTAGCAAAATGCCAGTCGCTTGTGAGGCTAAGACTCGGAGAGAACCTGTAAGACCCCGACCCGGCCTCTCAGGCCAGCGGTCGATGCCTCACGTCGCTCGGTCCATACCCTGACCGAACCTCTAAAAATTTTGCCCTTTATTTAAAACATCGCCCATAGGCGAGGGCTAACTCAGATCCTAGCTCAAGACTACCTTAGTCATTTCCTAGCTTAGATCATTTCAACTTATGCACAGCGGAATAATATCTACAAAACCATTGGTCTAAAACCAATCTAACACTTGTCTGGTCAGATCACCTCAGCTACTGGTCAGTAAACACATCGCCAGCTAGCTCCAAGGTCGATCCTGAACCTGACCAAGTCATACCAAATCGAGGTTCCATTCACCTAACCATTCTATCTAGATCTATGCAACATTGATAGATCATACCTTTGCCACATCCACGGAGCTTGTTAGCTCATTGTCCCAGCTGACTTAGTTGTTTAGCTAGCTCATCCAGCTAGCTGAGCTGAACCACTTCACTGAGGTTCCCACTCTCTTCCAGCTGATCAAGCTGTGAGGTATCTTTGCCCAGCTCCCTGTCCACTCGTCCAACTCCCTTATACCTGCATAAACTCTTCCCTTGGGTACTTAGTCATTCAGCCAACCATCCCCACGACTAAGTACCTACGGAAGTCTTCACTGCAAAACGACCTCAAGCAAACATGCTCTAAAAATTAATTAGAATTCATGAAAATTACTGATAATTCCCCACTAAGAGGAATCCACAATCAGATTGATCAGAACCGGCCTAATTCACATAGAATTTGGCCAAATCCGACTAAACCGGCCATAACTGACCACCATCAAACCGGCCTGATAATCCAATCAAATCACATGATAAATCATGATAAATCCACACTAAGAGGAATCCATGGTCGGATCCCATCAATTCCATCCAGAACTATGAGATCCGGACCTAGCTGCCCAACCAAGGCCATGGAGAGTTCCACTGAACCGGCCAAGGCCTGGTTTAGTACCACCATGTCTCAGGCGTGTGTTCCCCTGGAACCAAGTCTTTTCATGGACTAACAAGGCCCATCAGATCCTAAGTCAATCAACCAACCACCCCACATGACTCAGAACTGATGAGTCTTCACACTTCCTAACCGGCCATGGAACCATGTCCCACTGAACCTGATTAGTGTTGCTCTTACCACCGGTGCATCCTTTGATCAATCAGATAAGACACCTTGATCCCCATCCAGGGATCAGGTCGTCCATCCTTGCCCATGATCAGATCACACACGGCCTTCCTTGTATAAACACACCAGCACAATACTTGTTGTCCACACCAACAAGTACTAGCCTTACTCCTCTCCTTTGCTTGCTGTTGGATCCAAACGAATTGGACCTTGCACTCCACATGGTTCCTCTGGTACTAGGACCCCCATGTGTCTCACCAATGGGTCGGATCCATGGTTCACACCATGATCAACCTCAACATCAAACTATGATCCATCATGGATCACTTTCCAAGGAACATCATCTAACTATCACCCCACATGGATGAAGTAGATCAACAATGATCCGCCCCTCCTCTTAGGGTCCTGGATCCTTAGTTTACATCACAATATATGGTCTTCAAGGGGCGTGCCTTACCTTGGCTTAACAGCACCACAAGAGACATAAACATAAACAGGAAAGTAAGTATCAAATTTGTTACCTTATACTTGATCTTATTAGATCATGTGCCTCCTCTTATTAGGTTCGGCCTTGCTCCTCCAGAGCATGCCTCCATCAAGCCCTTATCACATACTTACAGTAATGATAAGATCCATTCAATGGTCGTGCCTCTCTTCCATACCATGGAACTTCCATGGAACCAGTTTCTGCACTGCATCCACCTTTGAGACTGTGTTGGCCTTTGGGAGTGGAGTCTGGCCTTCTCCCTTCTCCTCTGACCATTTGCGTGTGTTCCCAGGACACAGAGGAAGCCTTAGATGTGTTCATCCATGATCAAACACTACCCAAAGGTCGTGCATCACTTCCCCTTCAGTGTCCAAGAAACTGCCTTTCTACACACATCTGCCTTCAAGGCGTCTCAGCCCTTAGAAGTTAGATCCGGCCTCCAATCTTCTCTCCAGGCTATTTGCGTGTCTTCTATGGATGTAGAGGAAGCCCAGGGCATGGCAAACAGAAATCAAAACATATCAGAGGGTCGTTCATAACCCTCCCCATGATTTCCCACCAAAACTGCCTCTTTGCTGCCTTTGATTGCATCTCTGTCTTGGATTGTTGAATCCGACCATCTCCATGTTTTCTCTGGTTTTCTTTGTGTTTCAGGGTGGAAAATGAATGCTTGGTGTGCCTGCAAAGGCACGGACCTGCCCTCTCTTTATAGAAGAAGATATGGTTACTTCTAACCATTGCATCCCTTCGGTTTCAATTCTGGCCATTGATTTCATCAATGGTCCAGATCACACCCATTCGCCTATGGAAGTTACCTGGACGTCCTGGGCTTGTACAACCACTCCTGGGCATGTCCAATACAAGCCCAAACCGAATGCTAAGCCACTGGCCCAACCCGAGCCCACCAGCCCATCGCCACATATGGGTTGCCCGCATGGCCCGGCACTGTCCGGACCCAGCCCAACTGTCCGAGACCGAACACTCAGTCAAGCTGAGTTGAGCTGATCCCCAGCTGACCCAGCTGAGTGAGCTAGTCCATCCAGCTCAGGAGCTGACACACACTTCAGTGAGCTACACTGAGCTGCACTACACTTCACCTAGCTGGTCGAGCTTCTTTCCTGCATCGTCCAGCTGCCATAACACTTGTATAGCTTGATATCTCTATCTCATTCAATCCTTCTAAGTCTCTTGATCTATTTCAAGACCTAGACTTAGTTCTCCCATGATCCATTCTGATCATGCACTACATCACAGCTTCACCTAGCTGATCGAGCTTCGCCCAGACCTCGTCCAGCTACCGAAACACTCGACCAACTCCTTTAAGCTTGTCTCCATCCTATTTTGGTTAAGTCTCAGCTGTCTGATTCCCTTAACCACGTTCTTGGATCATGACATACTTGTGTTTAGGTCATATGACCTTTCTGGTGCGTCTCAACGCACAATGGTCCATCCAGACGATCCTACTCAGGATCGGGGACATGACAAGTCTCCCCCACTTGATAAGGATTCGTCCTCGAATCCAGTGGTGCTGACATCTTGTCTCATTGACAAAATGTTTCAACCGATCTCCTTACATCCGGAACATGGAGCATGCTCGATTGGTTCTTTCTAACCAATTCGTTGCATCTCCCTCCTTGTTCCTTCTCACTAATCACATTTTTGATCAGCATATCAACATGTCTCCCCCACTTGGACGGAACACTCTTGAATCCGAACCAAGTTGTCCTTTACAGACACCAAGGGTTCATGATCCCAGCCACATCGTACTGGATCATCCCTTAACCGACCACAGCCTTTTCCAGCTTGGCCATATTGTGATCTTAGTCCATACTAGACTAAACCACCTTATACTTGACTTCTGTCCATTACCAGACATTGTCATACTTTGATCCTCGTCCACTCATGGACTTGATCACATTCCAGTCCTGGTCCACTCCGGGACTCGACCATCACATTCCAACCATAGGTCCATCTCCGACTAGGTTGTGCTGCGACCCTCGTCCTTCACTGGACTTGGTCGACTTCAAACTCAGCCATTTCGGCTGGTGCCATACGATACGGACTTTTGGACCTTGGGACCGTTCCCGGTTCTAGTTCGATCATGAACGGGTCAGCCCTGTCAGGGGGCACACCCTGCAGCGCCCGAAACACATCCTTGAACTTCTGAACCAACCGAATCCCGTCCGGGCCACCACCCCCTTCGACCTCCTTAGTGTAAATGTTCGCCAACCAGGCCTCAGAACCATTCCTCAGCATCTTGTCCACCAGGACCGCTGAGACCACTAAGCATCCAGAGGTCGGACAAATATCAAGGAACCTGATCGGGGGTCCACACCCACTCTCAAACTGCACACGCCCACAGTGGCAGTCTAAGGTGGCCCGATTCTGTCCTAACCATTACCTTGGAACCTGATCGGGGGTCCACACCCACTCTCAAACTGCACCCTTCCCCCGGTGATAGTCTAAGGTGGCCCGATTCTTTCCAAGCCAATCCATGCCCAAGATCACTTCATGATTCTTGAGGCATACCACAAACAGATACATGGGCAGTGCCCTTCCTTGGATCATCACTGGGATATCCCTAACCAGGCCTAGTGAATGCTTTACTCGGCCTCTGGCTGCACTCACTATACCGGGATCATCCCTTCCCAATTACAAACAATCCCTTTCCGATCATATCTGGACTCACAAACAGTGTGTAGCTCCAGTATCGAAAAGCGCGTGTTTCCACACCACCGATCATTAAGTACTTAGATGAGTAAGATCTCGGGTTGGTTACACATTTGGAAAATGTCCCATACCATTCTCCAAAGCATCACACTTCTGTGAACGTCCCATACCATTCACAAAAGTGTTTATAGTATACCTCAATCCTCATCATACTAAGATACTTAACATCGTGTTTCCAATTCCTCTTGGAATTGATCAATTCCATTCACTCAATCTTAAGGAATCCTACCTTGAATTACACTGAGTCCAAGCTGATCCATCTGATCACAAGCCCACTCATGTACTAGCCAGGTAACGTCTCCCTTAGACCAACATGAACACTGCATATGCTCACTTGTTTTGAACGGCCACCAAGAAATAACACTAACCCCTACAAGAATGCTGCACGTTTCTTTCAACCTAAGCCACTCTCTGGTCCATGTTACTTCCCTGGTCCATGTCGTCCTTACAAAGATCTTGCATTGCATCCATCGTCCAATCCGTATATTACTTCCAAATAACTAGACACACCAACCTTTCTGTTTCCAGGTTCTTTCCCTTGGAGAGCGCATCTTGGCTAAGCCGGCTCATCTTGGAACTTCCCCGTTCACAAGAATGATACCCAATCTTACCTCAACTCTCACTTAGCTCACCACAGCTAAGGTTCCAGGTCATCTCAGTTTTCAGAAATAATTTCGGTTTGAACCTACTATCTCTGAGCAGTGAGTTGAGCTGAGTTATAAACCAACCAGCTCCTCCACTCACCTGCCTCAACAAAGTACACACTACCTGAGAGATGCTTACTTCTCATCTGAGCTATGTGCTCCAGCACACTCAGGTAGTTCACTTTCAAGCTGCAACTCAGCTCATCCCATCCAAACATCAGTAGGATTGAGCTGACCTACAGGCAATCCAGCTCCATTGTTAACCTTCTCCAGCTGAGTCGGCAACAAAACTGGCAGAGTATTTCATCAGCATCCACTTGTCCGGATGTGTGGGTGAACAACCACAACCCAACAATCCTAGAATCAAGCATGCTCTGATACCAACTTGTAAGACCCCGACCCGGCCTCTCAGGCCAGCGGTCGATGCCTCACGTCGCTCGGTCCATACCCTGACCGAACCTCTAAAAATTTTGCCCTTTATTTAAAACATCGCCCATAGGGGCTAACTCAGATCCTAGCTCAAGACTACCTTAGTCATTTCCTAGCTTAGATCATTTCAACTTATGCACAGCGGAATAATATCTACAAAACCATTGGTCTAAAACCAATCTAACACTTGTCTGGTCAGATCACCTCAGCTACTGGTCAGTAAACACATCTGCCAGCTAGCTCCAAGGTCGATCCTGAACCTAGACCAAGTCATACCAAATCCGAGGTTCCATTCACCTAACCATTCTATCTAGATCTATGCAACATTGATAGATCATACCTTTGCCACATCCACGGAGCTTGTTAGCTCATTGTCCCAGCTGACTTAGTTGTTTAGCTAGCTCATCCAGCTAGCTGAGCTGAACCACTTCACTTGAGGTTCCCCACTCTCTTCCAGCTGATCAAGCTGTGAGGTATCTTTGCCCAGCTCCCTGTCCACTCGTCCAACTCCCTTATACCTGCATAAACTCTTCCCTTGGGTACTTAGTCATTCAGCCAACCATCCCCACAGACTAAGTACCTACGGGAAGTCTTCACTGCAAAACGACCTCAAGCAAACATGCTCTAAAAATTAATTAGAATTCATGAAAATTACTGATAATTCCCCACTAAGAGGAATCCACAATCAGATTGATCAGAACCGGCCTAATTCACATAGAATTTGGCCAAATCCGACTAAACCGGCCATAACTGACCACCATCAAACCGGCCTGATAATCCAATCAAATCACATGATAAATCATGATAAATCCACACTAAGAGGAATCCATGGTCGGATCCCATCAATTCCATCCAGAACTATGAGATCCGGACCTAGCTGCCCAACCAAGGCCATGGAGAGTTCCACTGAACCGCCAAGGCCTGGTTTAGTACCACCATGTCTCAGGCGTGTGTTCCCTGGAACCAAGTCTTTTCATGGACTAACAAGGCCCATCAGATCCTAAGTCAATCAACCAACCACCCCACATGACTCAGAACTGATGAGTCTTCACACTTCCTAACCGCCATGGAACCATGTCCCACTGAACCTGATTAGTGTTGCTCTTACCACCGGTGCATCCTTTGATCAATCAGATAAGACACCTTGATCCCCATCCAGGGATCAGGTCGTCCATCCTTGCCCATGATCAGATCACACACGGCCTTCCTTGTATAAACACACCAGCACAATACTTGTTGTCCACACCAACAAGTACTAGCCTTACTCCTCTCCTTTGCTTGCTGTTGGATCCAAACGAATTGGACCTTGCACTCCACATGGTTCCTCTGGTACTAGGACCCCCATGTGTCTCACCAATGGGTCGGATCCATGGTTCACACCATGATCAACCTCAACATCAAACTATGATCCATCATGGATCACTTTCCAAGGAACATCATCTAACTATCACCCCACATGGATGAAGTAGATCAACAATGATCCGCCCTCCTCTTAGGGTCCTGGATCCTTAGTTTACATCACAATATATGGTCTTCAAGGGGCGTGCCTTACCTTGGCTTAACAGCACCACAAGAGACATAAACATAAACAGGAAAGTAAGTATCAAATTTGTTACCTTATACTTGATCTTATTAGATCATGTGCCTCCTCTTATTAGGTTCGGCCTTGCTCCTCCAGAGCATGCCTCCATCAAGCCCTTATCACATACTTACAGTAATGATAAGATCCATTCAATGGTCGTGCCTCTCTTCCATACCATGGAACTTCCATGGAACCAGTTTCTGCACTGCATCCACCTTTGAGACTGTGTTGGCCTTTGGGAGTGGAGTCTGGCCTTCTCCTTCTCCTCTGACCATTTGCGTGTGTTCCCAGGACACAGAGGAAGCCTTAGATGTGTTCATCCATGATCAAACACTACCCAAAGGTCGTGCATCACTTCCCCCTTCAGTGTCCAAGAAACTGCCTTTCTACACACATCTGCCTTCAAGGCGGTCTCAGCCCTTAGAAGTTAGATCCGGCCTCCAATCTTCTCTCCAGGCTATTTGCGTGTCTTCTATGGATGTAGAGGAAGCCCAGGGCATGGCAAACAGAAATCAAAACATATCAGAGGGTCGTTCATAACCCTCCCCATGATTTCCCACCAAAACTGCCTCTTTGCTGCCTTTGATTGCATCTCTGTCTTGGATTGTTGAATCCGACCATCTCCATGTTTTTCTCTGGTTTTCTTTGTGTTTCAGGGTGGAAAATGAATGCTTGGTGTGCCTGCAAAGGCACGGACCTGCCCTCTCTTTATAGAAGAAGATATGGTTACTTCTAACCATTGCATCCCTTCGGTTTCAATTCTGGCCATTGATTTCATCAATGGTCCAGATCACACCCATTCGCCTATGGAAGTTACCTGGACGTCCTGGGCTTGTACAACCACTCCTGGGCATGTCCAATACAAGCCCAAACCGAATGCTAAGCCACTGGCCCAACCCCGAGAGCCCACCAGCCCATCGCCACATATGGGTTGCCCGCATGGCCCGGCCACTGTCCGGACCCAGCCCAACTGTCCGAGACCCGAACACTCAGTCAAGCTGAGTTGAGCTGATCCCCAGCTGACCCAGCTGAGTGAGCTAGTCCATCCAGCTCAGGGAGCTGACACACACTTCAGTGAGCTACACTGAGCTGCACTACACTTCACCTAGCTGGTCGAGCTTCTTTCCTGCATCGTCCAGCTGCCATAACACTTGTATAGCTTGATATCTCTATCTCATTCAATCCTTCTAAGTCTCTTGATCTATTTCAAGACCTAGACTTAGTTCTCCCATGATCCATTCTGATCATGCACTACATCACAGCTTCACCTAGCTGATCGAGCTTCGCCCAGACCTCGTCCAGCTACCGAAACACTCGACCAACTCCTTTAAGCTTGTCTCCATCCTATTTTGGTTAAGTCTCAGCTGTCTGATTCCCTTAACCACGTTCTTGGATCATGACATACTTGTGTTTAGGTCATATGACCTTTCTGGTGCGTCTCAACGCACAATGGTCCATCCAGACGATCCTACTCAGGATCGGGGACATGACAGAACCAACTCTCAGGCCAAGTCCCTAAAAAGATAGGCGAGTTACAGAACCTGGTGTTTCTTAATCTTTACATGAACCATTTCTCTTAGGGGCTTCCTTACGAGATATCCAACATCACTGTCCTTGAGCTCTTAGACGTGCACAACAACTACATCACTGGAGATATCCCTGACCAGCTAGAAAACCTTGTGAATCTAGAGCAGCTTGACCTGAGCAGAAACAGCTTCAGCGGGAACATACCGCTAAGTTTTGGAAACTTCAGTTACCTAAACAAAATTATCCTCAACAACAATCTCCTCACTGGCCAAATCCCTAAATCAATCAAGAATCTGCAGAAGCTTACACTGCTCAATCTAAGCTTCAACAACTTATCCGGTGAATTCCCACAAGAACTCGGGCAAGTCACAACCTTGACAATAAATCTCAACTTGAGCTACATTGCCTTCACCGGAGACATCCCAAAATCGTTCTCAGCCCTCACACAGTTGCAATCACTGGACCTCTCACACAACACCCTTCACGGTGACATCAAAGTCCTCGGCTGCCTCACAAGCCTAGCTTCTCTCAACATCTCCTTCAACAACTTCTCAAGTCCGGTCCCAGCTACACCCTTCTTCAAACCAATCTCCGTAAGCTCTTACCTCAAGAACACAATTCTCTTCCATTTAATCGACGGCATCACATGCTCATTACGCAGAGGACAAAGCAAATCCCCAAACATGGTTGCTTTAATCTCTGTGATACTCGCTTCCACCTCCATCACCCTTCTCGCCATGTGGCTTCTCATCTTGCGCAACAATCACCGCTAAAAACTCAGAAACAAACAACAACGACTCGTCTTCAACATCAACAACAATAGAGGACTTATCATACCCATGGCCATTCATCCCGTTTCAGAAACACCAAAGACGCTCGATCTCGTTGCGTTGTCGTCGCTCTGTCGAGCTTTCTCTCGAGAGAGAAGAAGATAGAAAATTAGGTTAGAATCGTGAGAGGGTTATTTTTGTCTTTTTTCTATTAATGATTTGAGTGTTTTTGAATTTGTTCTCCTTCTAAGTGTATATATGAATAGTGGTACTAAACAAAGTGTTAAAGTAAAAATTTTCCAATTTAAAAACGTAAATGTTTCAATTTTTAAAGTCTTAACACAAGTGACAATGAAATTAATTTTTTCAGTCCTATTTTTAGTTTAAAAGAAGAAAAGTTAATTATTTTATTAACAAAATTTTGGTTTATATACAAACCTGGCCGGTTCAATGGATCACCGGGTTTTTGGATTTTTGACGGTTTGATATGCGTTTTAGCCGGTTCAACTTTCGATGGGTTTTGACATTAACCCAACCCAAATTATTTTTAGTTCATGGTTCAGCCTGTTCCGGCCGCCTGTTCGGTCCAAGTTTAAAAACACTGGTTGGGAGAAAACTAGAGACGCGTGTGTGGGATACGTGCCGCTCAAAGGCAGTGAAGAACAATCTTGTTTAATTTATGCTATTATTGTAATTTATATTTTTTTTCTTCAAGAAAATGGATAATTCTGTAATTTCAAAATACGATATTTGTAGTGAATGAAAGTTGTGTTATAGAAAAAAAACTTACAACGGAAAAATATTTGCAGAATTCATAGCCGTGATACCACACTTAACAAATTACAATATCTTCATACCAACTGAAAAAGACTACTGCGTATTTACTAATTAATCGCAAATAACCTAACTTTACCAAAGTCGATCCTAAATTCCTGACTGGACCGTTGTGATTCTTTATTAATTCGAATCCTAACATACATGAGAGAGTATTAAGTGAAAAGAAACCCAAAGGACACGAGACCTCTTTCACAGAAGAGTCTTTTTCTCTCCCCAAAATTCTTCACCTCTCTCTTAGAAATTGAAAATGGAGGAGACCATTAACGATACTTCTCCCAATGTATCATTTTTAATTTTGAGCAAATGTTCGATTCATTTTTGTTAGAATCTTTTTCTTGATCCGTCTGTTTATTTCCGTTTCATGTATGCAGGGGAAAACATCGAGATTAATCAACGCATACGCTGCACAGTGTGCAAAATGCTACAACTGGAGATTCATTCAATCCCAAGAAGAGTATAAAAACATCAGAAGTAAATCAATGAACAAGTCTTTTGAATGCAACAACTGTGAAGAACCTGAAGTTGACGTTTTATGTAATTGGTCAAGTATTAGTTGCTTACTACGTGGTTCTTATCCATTCATACTGAAAAGGTTACTCCTATGATTCAGAAGTTGATTTTTCATATATAGTTGACTAGTCTCCATTAATTAGAAATTTGATATCATTGTCAAAATGCACTTTTCTTCTCATTGGTATTACGGTTTATTATGGCAATTCGTAACTCTGTGCTTTAAATTTGACTTAACATACCACCATGTCTTGCACATGAGACATGACAGGGATATAAAATCATCAAGGGATGTATTACCCATTCAAAATGGTGATGCAACTCTCTCAACAAAAAAGAGAAAAGGCGTTATGAGAGAGGAGACTACAGAGAGGAAGAAATATACTAACGGCCGGTGAGTCATATTTTACATTATATGTAAAGATTTGTTTCTGTCGAAAATATATAGCTTAAATCCGTCTTACAGTCTGCAAATTATATGATATGATTAACTTTCGCTATAGAGAGGGGAGAGGGGGCGGGGGTTGAGTGGACATTTTCTTGAAGTTTATTTATGTTTAGGTTTACAAGATTGTCCTCTAAAATTTTATTTCTATACCGAATAGGAACATGGAGAAGGAATATGGTACTAAGAAACTAGTAGAACCAGTGATCATTGAAGAAATTGAAAATGGGAAATTAGATGGAAAAGTGGCTGTACTAGACAGAAAGGTAACTATATTGTGTTACATCTTATCTATTTCTATACATAGCAATGTTGTCTCAACTGCGGCTTCTCTTAAGGGACTGAAAAGGTTGTTTCAGGTAAGCATATACTACACTGGGAGGTTAAAAAGTAGTGGGAAATTGTTTGACTCAAACCTGGGAGAAGCTCCATTAAGATTTCGTTTAGGTAAAGCCTTTTAAAATAATTGCGGAATCCTCATTGTCATTGTAAGATAATCAGATTTGGTTTCTTATTAATTATAATGTTTATTGCAGGTGAAGAAAAAGTCATAAAAGGTCTCAACGTTGGTATTGAAGGTATGCATAGTGGGATATTTCAACTCTAATTCTTTGTTTTAACGAATATGGATGCATCTTCTAATTCTCAGGGATGCGTGTCGGTGATAAGAGAAGACTCATAATTCCACCGTCCCTCGGGTATATTTCCAAATTGTCATAGTTGTGCATGTCAAGATAGATTATTCATCGTACAATTTTACATTAATGTAAGTAACCGAGTGATGAAACACAGGTATTCAGAAGAGGGACTAATGGAATATGTGCCTAAAAATGCGTGGTTAGTATATGAAGTGGAGGCAGTAAAAGTCAGATGAGTTTTTTCTGTTGACAAAATTTGCTTCAAGTTACTTGTCTCCATGGAAAAGTGTGTTGGCTACCTCTTGCTTCCAGTTTTGTAATTCTTCTTTTGGATTTCTTAGCATTTCAAATAACTCAAAACTCTCCTGGTTGTTTTATGTTTGTCCTTTGGTTATTGTCATGTAATTGGTTTGGGGTAATTTCAACATGATTGAAAGTTACTTACAGTACATTGAATTTGTTTTAGTTCGTTTTTGATTTTTTTTTTGGTCATCGACGCACTTGCTGGGGAAAAAGACACGCGCAGCGGAATTGTTACGATCGTGTTCTCCTGACCTTGTGTGAATCTGTGAGGAAAATACTTCGACAATGGCAGAATATAGTATAAATAATAATTAAATGGATAAGCAATTTTTACGTTGGAAAATCTACTCGATGTGAGAAAGAAAAACCAACGGGACCGTAGTCCACTCAAACAATCCACTATATAAATGGGTATAGAGTACAATCACGTCCTCTCTGTTCAACAACCTGAAAAGAACTGAGACTCTAGGTACAAAGAGCTATCTCCAACACAAGAACAACAATAACAACAAGAGAGCAACACAAAGCTTCAAAATCGGCAGCAACCAAATGACCTCAGAAGGATTTAGGCAACCAGAGACTAATTGTTGGGTTCCTTCTAGATGGAGGAAACCCATTGGGTTTGGTCGGTGATAACCAAACTTGGAGTTGAGTCATTGGTATTAGTCCATGAGATTAGTATTGAGCCTTGAAGATTCTTGGGGGTTAGTGAGACATTATATAAAGTCTCTTAACCTAATTTTTGTGGTAGCACAGAGAAGCAGCAGACATAACACACGAAAATAAAGAAGAGTACTCAAGAAAGACAAAAGAGAGAAGGAGGCAGATTCGTCTGGGTTTGTCAGGATAGGGTTTGGAGGGTCAAACGAATCCTGATTGGGCTGATATTTTGTAGGAAGCTTCTTCAGTCAGTGGGTTAAAGTTGCACCGAAGGGACTCAGATTCAAACGGTTGGATCTTCTGTTGTCTGGGTTTTGGTGAAACTTGTCGTCACAGTTCTTCAGCAGTGCTGTCTTGAGTGTTTGGTAAATCCGACGGTAAGATCTTCTCGGATTGAGCTGAAATTTGGCAGAGGTCTTGTTGACTTGTTCGTCTTGAATTTGTACGGTGGGATTAGTCTCTGGTTGCCGGAATCCTTGTGAGCTGAGGTCGTTTGGTTTCTGCCAGTTTTGAAGCTTTGTGTTACTCTCTTATTGTTGTTGTTCTTGTGTTGGAGATAGCTCTTTGTAGCAAGAGTCTCTGTTCTGTTCAGGTTGTTGGACAGGGAGGACGTGATTGTACTCACATAAATTTATATAGTGGATTGTTGAGTGGACTATCGTCCCGTGGTTTTTTCCTTCTCACATCGAGAGGTTTTCCATGTAAAAAGTGCTTGCCTCATTTAGTTATTGCTTATACTATATTCTGCCATTGGAGAAGTATTTTCCTCACAGGTTCATACAAGGTCAGGGGAACACGACCGTAACATTCCGCTGCGTCGTGTGCTTGTCTTCCCAACAGAGTGGTATCAGAGCTTCTAGTTTTTAGAGCTTTGGGTTTGATAATTTCCGGTTATTATTGCTTGTGTGAATGATGGAGAATAGGGGGATAATAAGCTTGAATGGTGCTAACTATCATCTATGGAAGGGCAAGATGGAGGATCTGCTCTTTGTTAAAGAATTCAATGTTCCAGTCTTCGAGGAGAATAAACCGGAAAAGAAGACAGGTGAAGAGTGGAAGTTGCTGCATCGCCAAATGTGTGGGTTGATAAGGGAGTGGGTAGATGATAATCTTTTGCATCATATTGAGACTGAGACAGATGCTCGTTCTTTGTGGAAGAAGCTGGAGCAGTTGTATGCTAGGAAGACCGGAAACAACAAGATGTACATGATCAAGAAGTTGATTAAGCTAAGGTATCAGGAGGGGACTCCTATGACAGATCACTTAAATGTGTTTCAGGGATTGCTCAACAAGTTGTCTGATATGGGCATCAAGTTTGATGATGAGATTCACGGTCTGTGGTCTCGTGGTACTTTACCAGATTCTTCGGAGGTTTTTAGGATGTCTCTTTGTAACTCCTCTTCGGAAGGTACTATTTCGATCGATTCAGTGAAGAACAATGTTCTAAATGAGGAAGCAAGAATACAATCGAATGCCGGCAGTTCACGTTCAGATGTCTTTGTCACTGAGTCAAGAGGGAGAAGTTCAAGTAGAGATCCCAAGAAGGATAAGAACAGGAGCAGGAGCAAGTCTAATAGATTTGCAAATATGGAGTGCTATTTCTGTCATAAGAAAGGGCACATGAAAAAGGATTGATGGAAGTTGAAAAACAAACATCAAGGTAAACAAGAAGAAAAGGTGGAGCGGGTGACCGTCACCGAAGATCAATTTCTCATTCTTCTTGAAGGTGATGCCATTAATGTCGCATGCCATGATGGTGATATTCCAGAGAGGGTTTGGACTGGTAAGGATGTTTCCTACAGTCACTTGAGGATCTTTGGGTGTAAGGCGTTTTTTTCATATTCCCAAGGATGAGAGATCGAAGCTTGAGATGAAGTCGCGGCAGTGTGTGTTCATCGGTTATGGTCAGGATGAGTTCGGGTACAGATTTTATGATCCCATTGCGAAGAAGCTCGTAAGGAGCAGAGATGTTGTGTTCATGGAAGATCAAACGATTAAGGACATTGATAAGTCCAAAAATCCAACTCAGATTTTTGAGGGTTTGATCGATACAGAGGCTACTCCTTCTACAACGGTCCACAGTGAGGTTGAGGTTGAGGTTCAGGATGATACGCCCGGTGCAGATGCTCCCGAACATGAATATGGTAGTGGTGATTGTTGGACCCAAAAACCACCACTAGACGAGAAGGTCAAAGCCCATTTACGTCATGGCGAGGTCGCGGTTTAATTGAGATCGCTTAGAGGGATCCTCAAGCCCAAGTCGGACCACAAGGGAGTGTGACCAAAAGCCCATCAAAGAAATCAGCAAGACTTGGTCTCATCGACATCAAAGAAGGAGTAACGAACTCCGAGGATCTAGGGAGAAGTTGGACAAGATCGCGGAAGTAAAATGAGTATAAGAGAAAGATCGAGTGTGGGAACCGAAATTCACACCGTCGAGTTTCAGTCGATCGGAGGGAAACCAAGTAAACCTAGTCTCCCCTAAAGGTCACGGCTATCTGCTGGGCCACACACAACACAATCAGTATGACGAAAATATTAAGGTATAAAATCGTAAGATAAAAAGATGGTAGAGCAAAAGGGGATATTATTTCCGAATTCGCGTTTGGGCGTGAACAACAGGTAAGAGCCTTGGCTACGAGAGCTGTCGGTAAGTTCGCTAGTCTAGCAACCTAAGTTCTAACCTAGTTGAGTCGCAGCTCGATAGTAAAAACGGAAAAATGCCTAATTTTCTCTAAGTGCTAAGTTTGCTCCGAGAAAGCTCTCCCTTGCTCCTCGCCTCAAGCTCTCCTTATATACTTCCTCTAGGTCGGTCTGCCTCTCTTTTTGGGCCGGATTTGTCGCAAGTCGGGCTTTTCCATTTTTCCTTCATGATTATCTTCGGAAACTTAACATTTATCTTTGCGGAAATTTGACATTTATCTTCGCGGAAATTTGACATTTATCAAACTTGACATTTATCTCTTTCCGCGAATGAGATAAACCGTCGTTCTAATCTTTGGGCTCAAGTCTCTTTGGATCGTAGGTGGGCCGTTGTCTACAATTCGGATCCTCTTTGGGCCGTATTGAAACTTAAGTGTTTTTACTCGCGAAGTGTCCGTTGGCATAGGTACGATCCCTTCTAACGAATCTCCGTTTCTTCGTACTGCCGAGGTGGTTGATGTTGAATTAATCGTAACCCGTCCTACCACGAAGAGTGGAAAACCGTTCGAGAGACTTAACCTTCCCAAATTTCCGAAAGCTTTTGAAGATATTCCTAGATGGAACGTCGACGTTATATTCGTGCACCTGAGGATTGAGTTATGGAATTTTCGGACGAAGACGCATGGTCACGGGATAAGACCGAATTCAGAAATAAAGGTTGATAGGTAGATCGTGCTCGCTGGGCGAGCTCTCCTGTGCCTCGGCCGAACTCGCCTGGCGAGCTGATCCATAACAGGGCTGTACTCGCCGGGCGAGCTGACCCATGTCATGGTCAAGCTCGCCGGCGAGCTGGCCCGTGCTCGCCGGGCGAGCTCCCCCTTGTCTCGGTCGAGCTCGCTGGCGGGCTGGCTCGTGCTCGCCGGGCGAGCTCTCCCTTGTCTCGGGCGAGCTAGCCCGTGCTCGCCGGGCGAGCTGGCCTGCGCTCGCCGGGTGAGCTCTCCCTTGTCTCGGGTGAGCTCGCCGGCGAGCTGGCCCGTGCTTGCCGGGCGAGCTCCCCCTTGTCTTGGGCGAGCTCGCCGGGGAGCTGGCCCGTGCTCGCCGGGTGATCCGTTTCGGTTACTCGTTTTCAAAGTTTTGCCCGAGATTTGGTTCTTCCGAGGATTTTCGAGCATCGATTCCGTCGTGACCGATTTTGACACCAACAGTTAGCCCCCCAGCTAGCTAGGTTCTGTGGAGTTTTGGTAACAGGTTTTAGCTCGCGGTATAGCTTGTGAGGAGGGTGTAAAGACGTAATCGTTTGCCGAAAATCCGAGAGTAAATAGTAAATCTCTTTTACTACTTATATAGGTGGAGTAAGTTTTTAATCATTCCAAACTTACTCCTTACTAGAACTTACCTTTAAGATAGGAATTTCTCTTTTCTTTTTCTCCTTGCTTTAAAGAAAATGTCTTCAAGCAAAGGATCTTCAAAGAGACACTCTTCCTCACATTCATCTTTGGATGACTCTTCTGCTAATGAGGTGGTCATTCCGAAGGAGGAGTTTGGAGTCAATGAAGACGCAAAGGATGCGTACTACAAGGCTCTTTGCGGCTCGTTTCCTTCTCTGCAAGATATCCCGATCCCCAAGAGGCCTGTGAGGTCGCCAAATGCGCCTCTCACGCCGAGCATGGTTTCTCCCCGCTACCTTGCTACTCTTCGGAAGTTTTACCAGGTCCCAAGCGAAGTCGTGTTCTGGATCCCGAGCGGCAATGAGAGCGCAAGGAATCCTCCGGAAGGTTTCTTCACTTGCTATGAAGCCTTTCTCTCGTATTGCCGCATGTGGTTCCCGATCCCCGGCACCATTATTCGCGCGCTTCACCGCTTCGAGCTTTCGATCAGTCAGCTGAACGTTCCGGCTTTACAGCATTGGCTCGGAGTGTTGATCGCGAGTTACGAGTTAGGGATGGATCTTAACCCTGGCGACTTCGAGGGCCTTTGGGCTACGAGACCAACGGGAATTGATGGCTCGTTCCGCATGGCACCTAAGAAAAACATGGCTATAATCCAGGGGCACACTTCGCACCCCAAGACATGGTTTGAGCGTTTTTTCTTCGTTCGAATAGATGGGAAATCCGTCGAGGAGAGCTATCTCCACCTATTCTGTCGGGAATGGAACTTCAAACGCGGTAATACGACTAATGACGTTTTTTTTAATGTGACGATGGTTTCTGATTTTTTTTTTATATCTTGCAGCAAACAGGATCTTTCCGCCAACTCCTGACGATCTTTTCGCCAAGCAAGATCTCCTCCGCAGCAGACCGTTCTTGTCATGTCCCTGATCCTGAGTAGGATCGTCTGGTTGGACCATTGTGCATGGAGACGCACCAGACAGGTCATATGACCTAAAGACAAGTGTGTCATGATCCAAGAACGTGGTTAAGGGAATCAGACAGCTGAGACTTAACCAAAATAGGATGGAGACAAGCTGAAAGGAGTTGGTCGAGTGTTTCTATAGCTGGACGAGGTCTGGGTGAAACTCGATCAGCTAGGTGAAGCTGTGATGTGGTGCATGATCAGAATGGATCATGGGAGAACTAAGTCTAGGTCTGGAAATAGACCAAGGGACTTAGAAGGATTGAATAAGATAAAGATATCAAGCTGTACAAAGTGATTCACAGTGGGGATGCGAGCAAGAAGCTCGACCAGCTGGACGGAGCTCACTTGGAGCTCAAGTAGAGTGTGTCAGCTCCCTGAGCTGGATGGACTATCTCACTCAGCTGGGTCAGCTGGGGATCAGCTCAACTCAGCTTGACTAAGTGTTCGGGTCTCGGACAGTTGGGCGGTCCGGACAGTGGCCGGGCCATGCGGGCAACCCATATGTGGCGATGGGCCGGTGGGCTCTCGGGGTTGGGCCAGTGGCTTGGCATTCGGTTTGGGCTTGTATTGGACATGTCCAGGAGTGGTTTTAAAAGCCCAGGACGTCCAGATAACTGCCATAGGAGAATGGGTGTGATCTGGACCATTGATGAAATCAATGGCCAGAAATGAAACCGAAGGGATGCAATGGTTAGAAGTAACCATTCCTTCTTCTATAAAAAGGGGGCAGGTCCGTGCCTTTGCAGGCACGCCAGGCATTCATTTTCCACCCTGAAACACAAACAAAACCAGAGAAAACATGGAGATGGTCGGATTCAACAATCCAAGACAGAGATGCAATCAGAGGCAGCAAAGAGGAAGTTTTGGTGGGCAATCATGGGGAGGGTTATGAACGACCTTCTGGTGAGTTTTGATTGTTGTTTGCCACGCCATAGGCTTCCTCTACATCCATAGAAGACACGCAAATAGCCTGGAGAGAAGATAGGAGGCCGGATCTAACTTCTAAGGGCTGAGACAGCCTTGAAGGCAGATGTGTGTAGAAAGGCAGTTTCTTGGACACTGAAGGGGGAAGTGATGCACGACCTTTGGGTGGTGTTTGATCATGGATGAACACATCTAAGGCTTCCTCTGTGTCCTGGGAACACACGCAAATGGTCAGAGGAGAAGTGAGAAGGCCAGACTCCACTCCCAAAGGCCAACACAGCCTCAAAGGTGGATGCAGTGCAGAAACTGGTTCCATGGGAGTTCCATGGAATGGAAGAGAGGCACGACCATTGAATGGATCTTATCATTACTGTAAGTATATGATAAGGGCTTGATGGAGGCATTCTCTGGAGGAGCATGGCCGAACCTAATAAGAGGAGGCACATGATCTAATAAGATCAAGTATAAGGTAACAAATTTGATACTTACTTTCCTGTTTATGTTTATGTCTCTTGTGGTGCTGTTAAGCCAAGGTAAGGCACGCCCCTTGAAGACCATATATTGTGATGTAAACTAAGGATCCAGGACCCTAAGAGGAGGGCGGATCATTGTTGATCTACTTCATCCATGTGGGATGATAGTTAGATGATGTTCATTGGAAAGTGATCCATGATGGATCATAGTTTGATGTTGAGTTTGATCATGGTATGAACCATGGATCCGACCCATTGGTGAGACACATGGGGTCCTAGTACCAGAGGAACCATGTGGAGTGCAAGGTCCAATTCGTTTGGATCCAACAGCAAGCAAAGGAGAGGAGTAAGGCTAGTACTTGTTGGTGTGGACAACATGTATTGTGCTGGTGTGTTTATACAAGGAAGGCCGTGTGTGATCTGATCATGGGCAAGGATGGACGACCTGATCCCTGGATGGTGGATCAAGGTGTCTTATCTGATTGATCAAAGGATGCACCGGTGGTAAGAGCAACACTAATCAGGTTCAGTGGGACATGGTTCCATGGCGGTTAGGAAGTGTGAAGACTCATCAGTTCTGAGTCATGTGGGGTGGTTGGTTGATTGACTTAGGATCTGATGGGCTTTGTTAGTCCATGAAAGGACTTGGTTACAGGAGCACACGCCTGAGACATGGTGGTACTAAACCAGACCTTGGCGGTTCAGTGGAACTCTCCATGGCCTTGGTTGGGCAGCTAGGTCCGGATCTCATAGTTCTGGATGGAATTGATGGGATCCGACCATGGATTCCTCTTAGTGAGGATTTATCATGATTTATCATATGATTTGATTAGATTTATCAGGCCGGTTTGATGGTGGTCAGTTATGGCGGTTTAGCGGATTTGGCCAAATTCTGTGTGAATTAGGCCGGTTCTGATCAATCTGATTGTGGATTCCTCTTAGTGGGGAATTATCAGTATTTGTCATGAATTTTAATTAATTTTTAGAGCATGTTTGCTTGAGGTCGTTTTGCAGTGAAGACTTCCCGTAGGTACTTAGTCTGTGGGGATGGTTGGCTGAATGACTAAGTACCCAAGGGAAGAGTTTATGCAGGTATAAGGGAGTTGGACGAGTGGACAGGAGCTGGGCAAAGCTACCTCACAGCTCGATCAGCTGGAAGAGAGTGGTGAACCTCAAGTGAAGTGGTTCAGCTCAGCTAGCTGGATGAGCTAGCTAAACAGCTAAGTCAGCTGGGACAATAAGCTAACAAGCTCCGTGGATGTGGCAAAGGTATGATCTATCAATGTTGCATAGATCTAGATAGAATGGTTAGGTGAATGGAACCTCGGTTTGGTATGACTTGGTCAGGTTTAGGATCGATCTTGGAGCTAGCTGGCAGATGTGTTTACTGATCAGTAGCTGAGGTGATCTGACCAGACAAGTGTTAGATTGGTTTTAGACCAATGGTTGTAGATATTATTCCGCTGTGCATAAGTTGAAATGATCTAAGCTAGGAATAACTAAGGTAGTCTTGAGCTAGGATCTGAGTTAGCCCTGCCTATGGGCGATGTTTGAAATAAAGGGCGAAATTTTTAGAGGTTCGGTCAGGGTATGGACCGAGCGACGTGAGGCATCGACCGCTGGCCTGAGAGGCCAGGATCGGGTCTTACAAGTTGGTATCAGAGCATGCTTGATCCTGTTAAGGACAGTGCTCAAAGATGTTGAGTTCCAAACCGAAATTATTTCTGAAAACTGAGATGACTTGGAACCTTAGCTGTGGTGAGCCAAGTGAGAGTTGAGGTAAGTTTGGGCTTCATGCTTGTGAGCGGGAAGTTCCAAGATGAGCCGACTTAGCCAAGATGCACTCTCAAGGGCAAGAACCTGAAACAGAAAGGTTGGTGTATCTAGTTATTTGGAAGTAATATACGGATTGGACGATGGATGCAATGCAAGATCTTTGTAAGGACGACCTTGACTAGGGAAGTAACATGGACCAGAGAGTGGCTTAGGTTGAAAGAAACGTGTAGCACTCTTGTAGGGGTTAGTGTTATTCCTTGGTGGCCGTTCAAAACAAGTGAGCATATGCAGGTTCATGTTGGTCTAAGGAGACGCGTTACTGGCTAGTACATGAGTGGGCTTGTGATCAGATGGATCAGCTTGGACTCAGTGTAAGTCAAGGTAGGATTCTTTAAAATTGAGTGAATGGGAATGGATCAATTCCAAGAGGAATTGGAAACACGATGTTAAGTATCTTAGTATGATGAGGATTGAGGTATACTATAAACACTTTTGTGAATAGTATGGGATGTTCACAGAAGTGTAATGCTTTGGAGAATGGTATGGGACATTTTCCAAATGTGTGATCAATCCAAGATCCAACTCATCTAAGTACTTAATGATCGGAAAAGGGTTGTTCCAGATGGTAACGGTGGGTTGTCCTTGCATAGTGAACGCGGCCGTAGGCAGGGAATGAGTTCACTAGGTTTGGTGAAGGACATCCCTGTGATGATCACAGTCAGGGTGATGCCTGCGGATCTGAGTATTGATCACAGTCAGGGTAATGCCTGCGGATCTGAGTATTGATCACAGTCAGGGTAATGCCTGCGGATCTGAGTATTGATCACAGTCAGGTAATGCCTGCGGATCTGAGTATTGATCCTGGACAGGGTAATGCCTGTGGATCTGGTTGTTGTCCGCCTAAAGAATCACGAGGTGATTGATGATAGAACTTTTCAGATTCTAATCAAATGATGTAGTATAAAAGATTGTCGAACCAGTCCTAAGTGAC
>CM028243.1:58868412-58870912 GCA_016432835.1 Brassica nigra
GGTGCACCGACGGACGCTCCCGCTGCACGACGGACGATTCGCGACCGATCCAGGTCCGCAGTAATACCGGACGGTCCAGGTGCACGTGACGACGGTCCGTGGTACGACGGACGCCCCATAATCACGGACGACCTGCGGCACTGATCCAGTCCTTGACAGCCGGACGGTCCTGGTGCACGACGACGGTCCTGGTGCATATCGACGCCCCGCTGCGCACAGACGTCGCCTCGTGGCGTACGCATCGGACGCCCCGGCAATCGATGGACGCCCCGCGTAATCCACGGACGCCCTGCGTACCGACGGACGCCCCGCGCGTAATCGACGGACGCCCCGCGCGTAATCGACGACGACCCGCGCGGTAATCGATCCAGGTCCGCGCGTAAGCCGACGGTCCGGTGCACGACGACGGTCCGGTATGATCGGACGCCCGCGTACGTGACGGCCGCCCTGCTAAGTAATGACGCCGTTCGCTGCGTAATGCACTGCCGTCTCAAGGTAAGACGGTCGCCCCGCGTACATGACGGGTCGCCCCGCTGCAAGTACGACGGTCGCCCCTGCGGCATGCATCGTCGCCTCAGCGTAATCGACCGACGCCCTGGCGTAATAGACGACGCTGCGGTAATCGACGGACGCCCCGCTGCGTAATCGATCCAGGTCCGTGGACAGCCGGACGGTCCCGGTGCAATGACGACGTCCTGGTGCACGACGACGCCCTGGCGGTACGACGGTCGCCCCGCTGCGGCACGTGACGGTCGCCCCGCTGCGTATGACGACGCCCCGCTGCGCACGACGACGACTGCGTACGCACGATCGCCCGGCGGCATCGACGACGCCCCGCTGCAGATCCACGTCCGCGTAATACGGACGACTACAAGTAATACAGTCCGACGATCGCGGCAATATCGACGTCCCGCGTAATGTGACGGACGCATCGCTGCGTACTGCATCGATTTAATTCGCTGCGCATCGACGACTACAGGCGCAGACGACGCCCCCCAAGGTACGTGACGGACGACCTGCGTACGCACGACGCCCCGCGGCATGATCCACGCCCGCGGCAATAGCCGGACGACTCAGCGGTACAGCCGATAATTCGCCGCGGCATGCATCGACGTACGTATCGACGTATCGCGTAATACCGATTTACCGCTGCAGTACGACCGGACGCACTAAGGCGCAGACGGACGTCCCGCGTGCACAGACGGACGTCCCGCGTGCACAGACGGACGACCCGCGTGCACAGACGGACGTCCTGCGTGCACTGATCCACGTCCTGCACGCACTGATCCACGTCCTGCATGCACTGATCCATGTCCTGCGCGTGCCAAGACCACCGTACAACCCAAAAATTCAAAAATTGATATTTTTGAACAAAATTTTCTGAAAGGAAACATCACAAATATGTCAATAAAGAGTTCTAGATGTCAAGTTCCAATCAAAAGTTGCGATAGACATCATTTTAGACCCCGAGAACCCGATCCTTGTAGCATCCAAAAGACATGGTTAGAAGCAAGAAAAAATTATGAAAATTTACCAGAAAATAGCTCTAACCATACATATGAAGCATGCAAAAAATCAGATTCAAATTCGAAGTATTTTTTTTTTTACATCAAAAATACTCCCGGAACAGAATCAATGTCTACTGGTGAAAGACTGAAAAAATGCTTAATGTATATATAAGGGGTAGGCACCTCCCCTGGCCTGCCTGGAAGGGTGGGTCGTCCGAACGGTATGGGTTAACGTCCCAGTGCTTGGTGCAGCACGAAACGAGGTCCGATGGGTTGACAGTCCCGGTCACTTTTCCGACGGCTTTTCCGGCAACTTTTCCGGTGGACCATTTTGCCCCTGACATCGAATTTTCGCGCTTCTGCGGTCTTGGCCTGGTTTCATCCGTCTTCCAACTGATCATCTGATTACATCAGAAGGTTGGCTGGATAGATTGGTGTTAGCGGGGCAATGAACGTCCGGCGATGAGTGGTGATTGATAGCTAGTGTCTCAGTAGGCTCCGTTCACGCGACCCAACTACGCACTAACCTTCTCAGTTCGTTCACTAGCATATTTATGCTGGTTGACTCGATCCGGGGCCTGTGTTGCGCATCTATCTAGAGGGAATTGTTGCTTTGCTTAAAATGTTGTTCGGATGCTCCTTTTATGGGGTAGCCGCGGAACACAATAGCCGCACTTGTGATCCTTGCGCCTTTGCATGAAAATGCATTTGCTCGTAAAGGTGAATAGGATGTTGGCTGGGATCTCGATGAAATGTTATGGCGGTGACTAGAAGCAATTCTGTCCTGCTAAGCACGCTTGTCTCCGACAAAGATGACGGTCAAGTCCTTGTCCGTTCCCACTTTCCTTGCGTTTGCGGAATACGACTCAGGTCTTGCCGTGATTTATGAATGCTACCTGGTTGATCCTGCCAGTAGTCATATGCTTGTCTCAAAGATTAAGCCATGCATGTGTAAGTATGAACTAATTCAGACTGTGAAACCGCTAATGGCT